>CM053579.1:46619373-46663463 GCA_028646485.1 Cryptoprocta ferox
TATTGCTCTATTAAAAAAGGCTCATTGACTGTCCAGGGCCTGTGGTTTCAGAAATTATTCTTTTAATGGTGTCCCTCGGTTTCTCTTATTGTGCCTTTGATTATTTTATTTCCCTGGTCAGTGATATTTGGGACTCTCCACCATGTATACTTTGGCTTGTTTTTTGAGGTATCCCTGAAAAAGAAATAGACTTGCCTACAGGGAATAAATGCATGCAAACGCACAGACAAATCAAACAAAGAAGCAAGCCAAAAGGGGAACAGAAGTAAAGAAAAGGAAAGGAATGGAATGAAAAGAAAGAAGAGAAGAAAAGAGAGAAGAAAAAGAAACAAAAAGAAAAAGAAAAAGAAAAACAAGGTGGGGACAGAGATAGCAAAAGTCTGTGGGCAGTCTAAAAGCATATAGCCAGCCAAGAGGAGAGAAAAGAATATGCTAAGGGAAATATATCTGGATCCAGCAGAAAAGAAGGAGAAGCAAAGAAAAAAGGAAAAAAAAAAAAAAGATAACTCCCCTGTGCGTATGGGCGTGGTTTGGCATCAGGTCAGGTCTCAGGGGGCTGCTCTCTCCGAGGCCCCGCCTTGGGGATTGCGGGGAGAAGTATGGTGTCGCTTCAAAGCTTTGCCGGAACCAAGCGTTGCATGCCGCCCTTCTGAGTCCGATCTCCCTGTGCCGCGGGCGAGCCAAACTGTATTCTCCAAGCTGCGCCTCACTTCCAAATCCTAGTCCATGCAGTTGAACACCGAGATGTGTTCCCGCTGGAGGCTGGCCTCCGGGTCTGGCTTGCGCCGCCCTTTTCGCGGAGCAGCCGCCGCCGCTACCCCCGCTGCTGCCGCTTTTCAAGGCGCCTTTCCCGGCGGCGCCACCGCCACTTTTCACACCGCCGCCGCCTTTATCTGTGCTTCCGCCTTTTGCGGTGCTGCTTGGAGTGGATGCTGCTGCCGCTGTGCCCAAGGAAGAATTCGCCGGCCAGAGGGGTCAGATTTCTCTCCCAGTGCTGGGCAGTTATATATGAGGAGACGGGCGAGTTTTTCCTCCCTTAGAGATGGTTCTAGGTGTGTTTTCCGTCTCTCTCTTCCCCTGGTCTCTCCGAGGCACAGCACGCTCTCCCTGTGTTGGGCTCGGGGGCTCCTTCCCCCTGTGCCACCGGGACCTGCCTGTCCCCTAATTTCCCAGATCACAGTCACTCACTCAGGCATCTTTGAGGTTGTCTTCTTTCTGGCGTCTGTTTCTTCTTTCCCCCACTTGCAAATCCGAGTTTTATCACTTCAGTCCTTCTCAGTTCAATCCATATGGGTGTGCGCGGATTACAGAGCTCCCTGCTTCTCTGCCATCTTGCCCGCTCTCACCTCTTAGTTTTCTTGATTGTTTCCCTTGCAGTGCAGAAGCTTTTTATATTCATGAGGTCCCAATAGTTCATTTTTGCTCTTAATTCCCTTGCATTTGGGGATGTGTTGAGTAGGAAATTGCTGCGGTTGAGGTCAAGGAGGTGGTTTCCTGCTTTCTTCTCTAGTGTTTTGATGGTTTCCTGTATCACATTCAGGTCCTTAATCCATTTGAGTTTATTTTTGTTTATGTTTAAGAAAGTGGTCTAGTTTCACTCTTCTGCATGTTGCTGTCCAGTTCCCCCGGCACCATCTGTTAAAGAGGCTGTCTTTTTTTCCATTGGATACTCTTTCCTGCTTTGTCAAAGATTAATTGGCCATACATTTGTGGGTCCAGTTCTAGGTTCTCTATTCTATTCCATTGGTCTATGTGTCTGTTTTTGTGCCAATACCATACTCTCTTGATGAGTACAGCTTTGTAGTAGAGGCTAAAGTCTGGGATTGTGATGCCTCTGGTTTTGGTTTTCTTCTTCAATAGTACTTTGGCTATTCGGGGTCTTTCATGGTTCCATACAAATTTTAGGATAGTTTATTCTAGCTTTGAGAAGAATGCTGGTGCAAATTTGATTGGGATTGCATTGGATGTGTAGATTGCTTTGGGTAATATTGACATTTTAACAATATTTATTCTTCAGATCAATGACCACGGTATGTGTTTCCATTTCTTAATGCATATATAAATGTTAAATGGTGTGACAAGTTAGTAATTTTTGTCTCTTCATTACACTAGAAAAGTGACTTCTATACAGTACACCTTGAACAAATATTGGTATACATTGAGTAAATAAG
This sequence comes from Cryptoprocta ferox, assembly GCA_028646485.1. Classification (NCBI taxonomy): domain Eukaryota; kingdom Metazoa; phylum Chordata; class Mammalia; order Carnivora; family Eupleridae; genus Cryptoprocta; species Cryptoprocta ferox. The sequence continues at coordinate 46,621,545 of CM053579.1, forward strand.
TGAAAAAAAAATGAATTTTATATTTTGATGTCCTAAAAAGGAAATTGAAATTGAGGGACTCTTTTACTTCTCTATGCCAAAACTAAACAAACTTTGAGTCTCTGACCCCTGCTTTTTTCTCCTTGGTCTTATCCTGGCAGACCCATCTAGTTCCCCATAATCTAAGAAGCCTCACAGTTTGATGGCTCAGCCCCACAGCACCCAATGACTACAGCTCTTCTTTTTTTATAGTTTAGTTTTTCTTTCTTATTTATCGGTTTTTATATTAATTCAAGTAGATATAACATACAATGTTACATTAGCATCCAGAATACTATATACCAATTCAACAATTCTATATATTAGACAGTGTTCATCAAGATAATTGTACTCTTAATCCCTTTCACTCATTTCACCCATCCTCCCACTCACCGTGTTTGTTCTCTATAGCTAAGAGTTTGTTTTTATTTTAGTGGTGATGAACTCCTTCAATTTTTGTCTGGGAAAACCTTTATCTATCCTTCTATTCTGAATGACAGGCTTGCTGGATAAAGGATCCTTGGCTATATACTTTTCCTATTCAGCACATTGAATATTCCCTTATTGCCTGAGAAGTTTGAGTAGATAGGTCTGCTGCTACCCTTTTGTGTACCCTTGTAGTTTAAGGCCTGTTTGTCCCTAGCTGTTTTCAGAATTCTCTCTTTGTCTTTGTATTTTGCCAATTTCACTATGATATGTTGTGAAGAAGATCGATTCCTGTTACGTCTGAAGGGAGTTCTCTCTGCCTCCTGGATTTCAATGTCTGTTTCCTTCTCAAGATTGGGGGAATTCTCAGCTGATTTGTTCAAGTGCACTTTCCATCCCTTTCTTTCTCTTCTTCTTCTTCTGGAACTCCTACAAAATGGATATTTTATGTTTCATTGAATCACTTAGTTTCTAATTTTCCCCTCGTGGTCTTGAATTTTTTCATCTCTCTTTTTATCAGTGTCATCTTTTTCCATAATTTTATCCTCTATTTCATTTATTCTCCCCTCTGCCTCTTCAGTCTTTCCTAGTTATTTTCTTAATTTACATCACCCAATACATTTTAAGGCTTTAAAAAAAATCATGTCAATCTCAAATCACAAAGTTGTAGTCAATCTCTACTGCGTCTGTGCTAGTTTTCATTATTTCCATCCACTTTATTTCAGATTACTATATTGCCTTTTTCCTAACATTTTAAGATGAGCATTTTAATGAACACATAATTTAAAGCATTTACTTTTCTAATATATTTCAGTGTATACATTTTTTCCAAATATCCATTTTATTATATCTCACAAGTTTTTATAAACTACATTTTTATTAGCATTTATTACTGAGTTTAATAGTTTTCATTATAATTTTTCTTTACCTCATTAGTTAATTAGCAGTATATATTATTTTTAATTACCAGATGGTGGGATTGTGTAAACCATATCTTTTGTTACTAACATTTACCTTAATTGTGATGTAGTCAGAGATTTAATATGCCTTATACCTATTCTCTTACATTTGTTGAGGCTTAATTTGTGGCTTACCACATGATCAATTTTTGTGAATATTCCATAGCTTCTTGATAAAAAGACTATCCCCAAATCGCTGGTTTCATAACTCTATATATTTGTCCATAATTTAATTACTTGTGTTTCCCAGGTCATTATTATTTTGTCTATTTAATCTATCAATCATCAATAAAGATACATTGAATTTTTTCCATATGATACTGGATTTATCATTTTAAGGTTATTTTTCTTGGGTGAATACATGGTTAATGGATATTTTCTTACTATTTCATAACACTTTCCATCTGTAAAAATTCTGTTTTGTCTTTTTCTATTCCTTATGATATTAATCAAGATACAGTGGCTTTATTTTAATTAATTATTGTTGGATATGATTTTTTTATTTTATTTTACTTTCAAAATAAGGGTATTTACTACAAAAATACATATTTAGATGTTTCTCCTTTATTTCTACAGTGCACCCTACTCCATATCAATACCATGTAAAATCGAAATTTCTTATCCAAGGCCTTCTCTAATTGTTCTTTGGGCTCCAAATTTACTAATCTTATTTCTCATTTTCTTAATTTATCTCACAACTTACCTTATTTTGCTTATTTTTCCTCTGAACACAATTTGTTTCTATGTTTTGTATATACAACTATATCTTCCTCATGCCTTCTGCCCTTCATATTCCTCAAAATTTACGTGAAATATCCATGTAATTTACCTCTAAAAAACCATACCTAATTGCTCTATCTCTTTCCAATTAGTCTTAATATGAATCTCCAAAGATACTTTATGTCAAATTACTATATTAATAGAAAATACTTTAATTTTCTATAGATTATTTCATGTTTCCTAAATCATTTTTAACTACTATGTCTGATTTTAAAATTTGGACCATGTGACTATCCTAGAATATATGGAATATTTCTGTAGATTTCTTGAAGAAAATGTTAGGTAGAAATATTTTGAATGATAATAAATAGTTGCAGAAAATATTTAGAAGTATCAGTTTTCTGTTAATAATAGATTTGTGTCATACAATATAACTCTTATAAAGAATTATATTATTACCAGGAATGATCACTGAATTACTGAAGAAGATATAATTCATTGTTAGATAATATTTCTAAGGCCAAAATTTGCATGTACGTATTTAAGGCAGTGCCACCATTTAATGCGAAATAGCCTAAATATCAATTAACTATTCCATAGAACATACTACTATGTGTAAGGACACTATTTTGTGTTGTGAGGGAAACAAAGGCATATAGATAAATCACTTATGATCTAGTTGACATTTTGAGAAGAATAAACTTGAAAAAGAAACTATCAATTAAAGGTAACACAACTGGTGTGCCTGGGTAGTTCAGCTGGTTGGTGAATACCTGACTCTTGATTTTGGCTCAGGTCATGACCTCATGGTTCATGGGTTCTAGCCCCATGTGTGGCTCTGTGCTGACATGAGAGTCTGCTTGGGATCCTCACTCTCCCTATCTCTCTGTCCCTCCCAAGCTTGTGTTCTCTCTGTCTTCTCTCTCTCTCTCTCTCTTTCTCTCACAATAAATAAACTTTTTTAAAGGGACAAAACTGTGTGAAATAGAAATTTTAAGACACTAGTTCTTGACAACTTTAATTCATTTTATCTTTAAAAATCTGATACAAAAAAAATGATACAAATCTAATACAAGAAATTCTTATAATAAAAATGCAGACAACACTTTATAGAATTCAGAATCTTTTGCATCCCATCCATTAATGCTATAAAGAGTAAGAAATCCCAATAGAAGAAAAAAGTGGTGTCACCAAATATGGAGCAGCTAAGATCTCAGATAAGCCTTGAAAAATAAGTAGAATTTAAATAATCAGAGAGGAAGAGGTGGTCATTATCAGCTGAAAGAATGATATGAACTATGGTAAAGAGTGACTAATGAATAAACTTTTGTTTCAATAGCTCAGCTAGAAATAGAGGTTCTCAGCTGGAAAGTTTTAAAAGAAAAAGGTGGATAACTAAAGTTATAGATGTCCTTATATACCAAGGAGTGAGGTAACAAAAATAAGCACCTCTATTCAAGTAGTGCTTGAAGTCTGCTCAAGTACTTTCCTCACCAATCTTACTAACATTATTTTTCCCCTCATTGATCAATGTTACTTCAAAAGTGCAGCTAGTGTCATAAACTTGAGGAATTTGAGAAGAACAATCTCAACTGGGTGCTTTTTCCACTTTTATTACAAAAGAAGTTTTCACCCACATTTTCAAATTAATTTAGGTCTAACCTTTTAAGAGTAGGGCCTGAGTGCCACCTGGGTCACCCAGCCAGTTAAGCGTCTGACTTCAGCTCAGGTCATGATCTCATAATTTGTGGGTTTGAGCCCAGCATTGGGCTCTCTGCTCTCAGCACAATGCCCCCTTCAGATCCTCTGTCCCTCTCTCTGTTTGCCCACGACTTGTGTTCTCTGTCTCTCTTAAAATAAATAAAGAAACTTCAAATGAAAATAAGAGTATGGGGGCACCTGGGTGGGTCAGTCGGTTAAGTGTCCGACTTCGGCTCAGGTCATGATCACACAGTTTGTGTGATTGAGTCCCACATTGGGGTCTATGCTAACATATCAGAGCCTGGAGCTTGCTTTGGATTCTGTGTCTCCCTCTCTCCCTGCTCCCACCCCATTCATTCTCTATCTCTGTCTCTCTCAAAAATAAATAAACATTTTAAAAAAAGAAAATAAAATAAGAGTAGGACCTGAGGCATCATGCTTTTTCCCATACTGTGTTGCAAAAGACATACAGTAGACCTGGAATTCACAGAGATGATTCTTTCGGAAGCACAGCAAATTGCCCACAGCTTTGACTCAATATCAGAATTCATCTTTTTATTTATTAAATTTTGATTTAGCACTTGAAAATACATTTTATGGTGTTTACAAATGTCATTTGTTATCTGGGAAAAATAAGAGCTATAAATAGGCTGACTTGCTATATTATACATAAGTTATAGTGATACTTATTATATTGCATCAAATAATTATAGCAGAACTAAATCACATTTTTTTTATATTAGTGAAGAGAAGTGATAGAGGGAAGCATAAAATTGGTAATCTCTGAAATCACTTGTATTGTTTTGGGCTATAATCAGAAAGAGGTGCATGCGGATTCAACATCCTGATAGATCCTATCTTTTCTTCTGCCCCAAACACAAAGGATTGGGGTAAGAGAATTTAATGACTTAGATGAATTAGTCTTTGAGTCATGTCTATTCTTCTTGCAGTGTATCTTTCCTCCCCTGATCTCTTCCTTCCCCAGCCTCAGAGCTTCGTGCAGCATCAAGGCCACATTGCAATACCTTACTATATTAACTTTACCACAGACCATACGGACTATGTGCCTATTGGACATCACTTTTGTATATCTTTAGACACCCCAAAGTCAACTAATTTCTTCATCAAATTTTCTCTTCATATGACCCTATCTCAGTTGATAAAAGCAGCTAAGTTAGCCAGGAGAAAATTATCTGTCTGGTTTGACATCTCTTCCTCCCTCATTTTTCATATCAGGTTAAAGTCTTAATTAAGAGAACGCCTGGGTGGCTAAGTTGGATAAGTATCCGACTCTTGATTTGGGCTCACATAATGATCCCAGGATTGTACGATTGAGCCCCACATAAGACTCCATGGTAGGCATGGAATCTGCTTGGGATTCTCTCTTTACCTCTCTTTCTCCCTTTCCTCTGCTCAAATTCTCTCTCTCATTTTCTCTCTCACTGAATATTAAAAAAAAAAAAACTCTAAATGAAGCTACCTCAAAAATGTGTCATATATTTGTCTTCACTTTTTATATCCAAACTGCTACTGCCTTAGTACAGTTGCATGTCATTCCTTACCTTGCCTAATCTCTTTTCTGCTCTCTTCACCAAACCTCTCATTTCTTAAGCATATTCAGATGCTGTTTTCCATGATTACTCTGGTTCTATTTTTACTAACAGTTACTTTCTTTGAAATATTTTACAAATTTGGACATATCACATTCTTATATTCTAGCTTGGTGTACGACTGTTTGTTTAACTTACAACTACATTATGAAATCCTCAGGGGAGACAAAGATCAGATTCTAAATGTGCTTGGAGAAATAAATTGAATTTTACTGATTGTTACATATCTATGTTTATACTCTTGTAGCATAGTGATTTGTATATGTGACTTGTATCCCCAATTAGAGTACAAAATTAAAAAAAAAACTATTAAAATGACATTGAAAAGTATATCATGAATCTCTTGCTAAGAATGGACTGTATCAAAAAGGTAGTGGAAAATTATTTGTTTTTGGAGGAAGACAATGACATGATTTTTTCTGTGTTTTAGGAAGGTAGATCTGATGCCAGCTTAACGGATGCAATTATATAGTGAGGACTGGAAACAGGAGATTAGTTAAACTAAAGACTAATGCAGTAGTCCAGGTTAGGGATGCAGTAGAAATAGAGAATAGAGACAGAATGCTATGGTTTTTCTCACTTTGGAAACAAAGGTAACACTATTACGCTAAAGAAATAAAATTCTTTAAGTTATATTTAATTTGTTTTCATGTGTTTGTGTTATTAAACCATATGAATTTCCTTTAGATTAGTTGATTAGAGGAATATTTAATAAGGGTATTTAGGTATAATAAAGATGAATTCATGCCATACTTCCAATGAGCAATGAAGAGAAATAAATGAAACTGAACTATATCATGAGGGCTTAAGTTAAAAATCACTATTACTATTATTAGATTCTAAATTATGTCAGACATTGAGTTTTTAAAGGACCCTGAAGTGTTCTGTAAAGACAAATTTCTTCTAAATTGCTGTGCATTAGATACAAAAGCAGCCTTCCATGTTGGAATATTTATTTGTGTGGAAATTTTAGTGATACCTGGAAAGCCCTCCTCATATGTGCACATGAGCACCTATACACATCCTCCAACATGAGCCTTGTTTTTAAATTATTTTTTCCAATATTCATTCTCTATCTATTTGCAAATACTCTTGGGAGTAGTAACAGCTAGCTGAGGAAAGGTTAATACAAGAAGTGAAGGTAAAAACAGACTCTGAGAATAGTACAAAGGAACAGAGACAAAAGCTAGGTTGAGAGTATTTGGGTAACCTAGTGTGGTATGAGAGGAGGATAACATATTTGAAATTATCATCAGCAACCCAAATTAAGGAAATCACCAAAGTTATAATTTACTTATGTCAAAATTGTTACTCCAACTATTGGTTAGAACTAGCCAGAAATAAGTCTATGACTAGCAAAGATAGCATCCATATTTACTTCTAGTAGAGAAAAATATCTATAGATTTCTTCTTCCTTTCCTTTCGGGTCCAAATTTTATATCACAGAATAAGGAAGAAAGATACTTTTTAAGGGCATGCAAAGATGTCACCATGTTTGTGGTTTAGTTTATATGTATTTGTTGTGGGTTAAGACATCATTAATTCTGCAGTGAGAAAATGAGACTTCATTATCTTACTGGCAGTGAATTATAGCCAAGCTTCTTGAGCAGACATGCATAACTAGAATTATGCTGGATTACTTTTTTCAGTTCAGACCTCAAGGATTCTAGAATTGACTTGCACCGAGAAAGTGTACACTGCCTTATAATCTCCAACTGAGATTATAAATTGTCTATTTTCTAGGAATGAATTACAAGTTCTAGCAATGAGTACAGTGAAAGGAGCAAATTTCATATGGGACAATTCTGTATAATGTAGAACATCTAGAAAGAACTAAAATTATAAAGTTGTTTGCCATTATATAAAGTTGTTGAATAGAATTAATTTCTTGATGATTACAGCTTTGTAATACTGATTGAAGTCTGGAACTCTGATGACTCCAGCTTCGTTTTTCTTTCTCAACATTACTGTGGCTATTCAGGGTCTTTTCTGGTTCCATACAAATTTTAGACACAAAGAAATGGAGGGGCACACGGGTGGCTCAGTCGGTTGGGCGCCTGACTTCAGCTCAGGTCATGATCTCAAGGCTCATGAGTTCGAGCCCCGCGTCAGGCTCTGTGCTGACAGCTCGGAGCCTGGAGCCTGCTTCAGATTCCGTGTCTCCCTCTCTCTCTGCCCTTCCCCTGCTCATGCTCGCTCTCTCTCTCTCTCTCTCTCCCAGAAATACATAAGCATTAAAAAATTTTTAAAAAACCAAAGAAATGGAAAAACATTCCATACTCATGGGTTGGAAGAACGAATATTGTTAACATGTCTATACTCCTCAAAACAATCTACACAATCAATGCAATCCCTATCAAATAACACCAGCATTCTTCACAGAGCTAGAACAAACAATTCTAAAATTTTTATGAAACTAGAATTCATTTATGATGCACACGTACTTTATAAGGAAATGTGTGGCCCCAATGTATTAGGAACTATGTGCTGAAAGAATAGTCTGAAAATGATTTAGAATACTTCAAATATGTAAAATATTTTGAATATGTACCCACAATATATGTATATTTGTTTTTATATAGTCATAAATATATACATGGTTGAACATTTAAGAAGAATAAGGCAAATATAAAAACTATTTTTATTAAGTTTTTTTTTAATTCCAGTGTGATTAACATACAGGGTTATATTAGTTTCAGGTACACAATGTAGTGATTCAACAATTATACATATTACTCAGTGCTCATCAAGTTAACTGTACTCTTTAATCCTCATCACATATTTCACTTATGCCCCCATACACCTCCCATCCAAGAACTATCAGTTTATTCTCTATAGTTAATAGTCTGATTCTTGGTTTGTCTCTCTCTCTTTTTTCTTTTTTCCTTTCCTCATATGTTCTGTTTCATAAATTCCACATAGGAAATCATTTAGCATTATTCTTTCTAGTTTCATCCATGTCATTGCAAATAGCAATACTTCATTCTTTTTCATGCCTGAGTAATATTTCATTGTATATATGTACCACTTTTTCCTTATCTATTCATCAGTTGAGGGACCTTTTGGCTGTTTTCATATTTTGGTTATTTTGATAATGGTGCTGTAAACATCGGAGAGTGCATGTATCCCTTTGAATCAGTACTTTACTACTGTTTGGGTAAATATCTAATAGTGAAATTGCTGGATTATAGCATAGTTATATTTTTAACTTTCAGGAACCCCCATAACATTTTCCACAGCAGCTGCATAAGTTTCCGTTCCCACCAACAGTGCAAAAGTGTTTCCCTTTCTCCACATTCTTGCCAACACCTGCTGTTCCTTATCATGTTTGTTGATTTTAGTCATTCTGACAGATATGAAGTGATATTTCATCATTGTTTTCATTGTATTTCCCTGATGATGAGTGATGTTGAGCATCTTTCCATATATCTGTTGGCCATCTGGATGTCTTCTTTGGAAAAATGTCTATTCATGTCTTCTGCCCATTCTTTAGTTGGATTATTCTTTTTCGGGGTGTTGAGTTTTATATATTCTTTAGGTATTTTAGGTAGTGACCTTTTATCAGATATGTCATTTGTAAATATATTTTCCCATTTCATAGGTTGCTTTTTAGTTTTGTTGATTGTTTCCTTTGCTGTGCAGAAGCTTTTTATTTTGATGAAGCCCCAATAATTCACTTTTGCTTTTGTTTCCTTTGCCTCAGGAGACATATCTAGAGGATAGGAGTTAAGACGGCAGAGCAGTAGAAGGACATTATGCTTGCCTTGTCCCTAGAACACAGTTTTATAATTATGAAATCATTCTGAACATCCAAGAAATCAATCTGAGGACTGAGAGAACACAATGCAATACTAAAGGGAGAAAAGAGGCCACATCAAGGAAGGTAGGAGATGCAATGATATGATTTGAGAGAGAAACAAATATCAGGTGTTGAGGAGGGGAGGGAGCCCTGATCAGAGAGGAGAGAGAGAGAGAGAGAGAGAGAGAGAGAGAGAGAGAGAACCTAGAAAAAGCAGCATGCAGGAGATTGTACAAGAAAAACACTCTCCAAAACCATTGACTGGAAAATGAGAAGGGATGATTATTTCAAGTTTTGCAAGCAGCAGAGCTGAAAGTCTTCAGTTTTAGAAGTCAACGCCATCATCAATGTCTGGCCTGGTGGGTGTAGTGGTGTTACTGTGGAGAAGCAGGGCACAGGCCCAGGATTGGACAACTTGTTCTGATGATCCCCTGGGTCATACTGGGAGAGACAGTTCCCCTTCCAGGAGTGCATATGGGAGAGGTGGCACTGCCTCTTAGGGAAAAAAAGAGGTGGTGGGTACCATTGAGCTATTCCATTCATTAGCATACAAGCACAGACGTCTGCTGAGGACAATTAACCTGGATGCCAGGTTTTTACTATGCTTTAGCATAAAATCCAAGCCCCTGCGTGGTCATGCAACTGCTTTTCTGGAACTAAATGGGACCAGCGATAGTGCAGTGAGATACTCCCTCAGAGGATCAGCATGGGTCCGCACCACACTGAATCCTTATAATTTGGAGTTTCAAAACCCAGCTACCTGCCTCAGATAAAACATAGAAGCACTGTACCTCCAGGCAGGGAGACAGCTTATACACAGTCAGGGTGAAGGCAAGTATCTGACAAAAGCCTGAGATACAAAAGGAGATATTGTTTTCTCTTCAGTGAGGGCTTCCTGAACATCAGCGGGTGTGAATATCCCTCTTCCAGGAAAAGAGTAGGCTGAAGCCATTTTTCAGCTTCCCACAAGTGACACAACACACACAGTTCAGTCTTGAGCTGCTTTCACCAAGCCTCAGTCTCCTGAACTATAAAAGTTCATTTCTTAATAAGTAAAGTGTGATTGAGTCAGAGCAGCAGCATGCCCCTCCCCCAGAAGTCCAGCACCAACCACCCACATATACCATGTATACTGATCACAGAGTGTTGCAAATCTTTAGCTTTAGAGGAAATAAGTCATGGCACAGGCGTTCCTACACACAAGAGACAGAGACCTAGGCAAAATGCCAAGATGGATTAATTTGCCCAAAAAGAACCAGAAGAATCAGGGCCAGGGAGCTAGTCAAAATAGTTATAAGTAATATGCTTGAATCAGAGTTTAAAACAACAATTATAAGGATACTAGCTGGGTTCGAGAAAAGCATAGAAAAAACCAGAGAGACCTGTACTACAGAGAAAAAAGAAAACTATAGGTCAAAATAAAAAATGCCAAAACCAAATGCAAGACTGATTGATATAATGACCACTAGGATGGAAGAAGCAGAGGAATGAATAAGTGATAGAGAAGATAAAATTATGGAAAATAATGAAGTTAAAAAGAAGAGGAAAAGAAAAATAATGGATCATAAAAGTTGATTTAGGGAACTCAGTGACTCCATAAGGAATAATAATATTCATAACATAAGAGTCCCAAAAGAAAAGGGGGGGGGAGGGGCAGAAGGTTATTTGAGTAAATTATAGTTGAAAACTTCCTTAATCTGGGGAAAGAGACACCCAAATCCAGAAGACACAGAGAAGTCCCATAAAAAAAATGCAGCCCAACACTAAGATATGTCATCGTAAAATTTGCAAAATACAAAGATAAGGAAAGCCTCTTGCAAGCATCAAAGGAACATAAATCCCTAACCTACAAGGGAGGACAACTCAGGATAGCAGCAAATCTCTCCACACAAACCAGGCAGGACAAAAGGGAGTGGCATGATATATTCAATGTGATGAAAGGGAAAATATGTAGCCCAGAATACTTTATCCAGCAAGGCTGTCATTCAGGATACATGGGGAAATAAAGAGTTTTCCACGCTAATAGAAATTAAGGAGTTTGTTACCAGAAATCCAGCCCTGTTAGAAATATTAAAGGAGACTCTTTGAGTGGAAGGGAAAGACCAAAAGCAACACACACTAAAACAGAGAAAATCTCCAAAAATATGGAAATTACAGGTAATATAATGGTTCTAAATTCTCATCTATCAATAATCACTCTGAAAGTAAATGGACTAAACAAAAAACATTAGAGCAGATCAATGAAACCAGGAGCTGGTTTTTTGAAAGAAACAATAAAACTGGTAAACCCCTAGGCAGACTTATTAAAAAAAGAAAGAAAAAACGCAACTAATAAAATCATAAATGAAAGAGGAGAGATCACAATCAACACCACAGAAATACAAACAAAAAAATTATATGCTAACAAACTGGGCAATCTGGAAGCAATGGATAAATTCCTAGAAACATACAAACTACCAAAACTGAACATGAAGAAAGAGAAAATTTTAATAGATCCATAATCAGCAAAGAAATGGAATCTGTAATTTAAAAAATGTCCCAACAAACAAAAGTCCAGGATTAGATGGCTTATCATGGGAATTCTACCAGACACATAAAGAAGAATTAATAACTATTCTTCTCAAACTCTTCAAAAAAAAAATAGAAATGGAAGTAAACCTTTCAAACTCATTCGATGGAACCAGCCTTACCTTGATTCCAAAACCAGAGAAAGACCCCACTAAAAAGAATTATAGGCCAATTTCCTTGATGAACAAGGATGCAAAGAAAATAGGGGCATCCGGGTAGCTCAGTAGGTTAAGTTTCCCACTTTATTTCAGCTCAGGTCATGATCTCATTATGAGTTTAAGCCCCGAATTTGGATCTGTAGCACAGAACCTGCTTGGGATTCTGTCTCCCTCTCTCTCCACCCCTCCCTTGCTTTCTCTCTCTCTCTCTCTCTCTCTCTCTCTCTCTCTCTCTCTTGAAATAAAAATAAACTTAAAAAATGTACTAGCAAATCCAACAGTACATGAAAAGTATTATTCACCAGGATCAAGGGATATTTATTCCCCGGATGCAGGACTGCTTCAATATTCAAATATCAGTCAAAATCATACACCACTTAATAAAAGGAAAGAAAATAACCATATGATCTGCTCAATACATGGAGAAAATCCATTTGACATAATACAGCCTCAATTATTGACAAAATCTCTCAACAAAGTAGGGATATACAGGACATAATTCAACATCATAAAGGCTATATACCTGATATTAGACACACCTAATATTATCCTCAATGGGGAAAAACTGAAAGCTTTTATTTTATAGTAGAGAACAAGAAAGAGACAACCACTCTCATGATTGTTATTAATATAGTACTGTAAGTCCTAGCTACAATAATCAGACCAGAAAAAATAAATAAAAGGCATCCAAATGGGCAAGGAAGAGGTCAAACTCTCATTATTTGCTGAAGACATGATAGAAAACCTGAAAGACTCCACCAAAGAATGGCTAGAACTACTACATGAATTCAGCAAAGTTGCAAGACATAAAATCAACATGCAAAAATTTGTTGCATTTCTATCAACAATAAGAAAGCATCAGAAAGAACAATCAAGGAATCTATCCCATTTACAATTTCACCAATAAACATAAGATATCTAGGAATAAATCTAACCAAAGAGGTAAAGGATTTTTACTTTACTCTGAAAACTATAGAACACTTATGAAAGAAATTGGAGATAACACAAAGAAATTAAAAATCATCTCATGCCCATGGATTGAAAAAACAAATATTGTTAAAATATCTATACTGCACAATGCAATATCCACATTTAATGTAACCCCTATCAAAATCACCAGCATTTTTTTGCAGAGCTAGAACAAACAATCCTAAATTTTCTATGGAACTACAAAAGACCTCAAATTTCCAAAGTAATCTAGAAAAAATAAAACTCAGGACAGAATTCTAGACTTCAAGATATATTACAAAGCATAGTCATCAAGACAGTATGGTGCTGGCACAAAAACAGATACAGATCAATAGAACAGAATAGAAAACTCAGAAATGGTTCCTTTGACAAAGCAGGAAAGAATACCCATTGGGAAAAAGACAGTCTCTTCAGTAAACAGTGTTAGGAAAACTGGACAGCAATATACATACATACATATATACACATATGTATATATATGTGTGTATGTGTGTGTGTGTGTAAATGTTTTGTATTTCCATACAAACTTTTGGGTTAGTTTGTTTATTTCAGATTTTTCTTGCTTTTTGAAATTGGCCTGTATTGCTATATATTTCTCTCTTAAGACCACTTTTGCTTCATTCCAAAAGTTTTGGAATTCTTTTTTTCCATTTTCATTTGTTTCTATGCATTTTTTCTTCTTCTTTGATTTCTTTGTCGAACATTCATTTTTAGTAGCATATTGTTTAACCTCATGTATTTGTGATCTTTACAAATTTTTCTTGTGGTTGACTTCTATTTTCATAGCATTGTGACTACAACATTCTGACAGTTCTAATTCTATCTGTTAATTAGTTTGAATAGAACAGATATTAATTATTCTTTGAATGTTTCGTAGAATTCGTCTTTGAAGACTTCTGGTTATTTAGTGATATACTTGGTTTCCTTTCTCTTAATTCTTTGAATATCTATTAATGGATTTTATTTTGTGGTTACCATTAAGATTGTATATAAGATCTATTACATATAGCAGTCTATAAGTTGACCGTCATTTAAGTTTGAATCCATTTTATACTCTTCTCCAGCCCACATTTTTGGTATATTGTGTCATATTTTATATCCTTTTATTTTGTGAATGCCTTTACTGATTATTATGGATATACTTATTTTTCATACTCAGTTATTATCTTTCCTTTCCACCAAGAGTCCCCTTTAATATTTCTCATGGGGCTGGTGTAGTTGTCATGAATTCCTTTAGCTATTGTTTATCTGAGAAACTCTTCATCTCTCCTTCTATTCTGAATGATAATCTTGCTAAATAGAGTATATTTGGCTGCAGATTTCTCCCTTTCAACACTTTGAATATATCATGTCACTCCCTTCTACCCTGCATAGTTTCTGCTGTAAAACCCACTGATAGCCTTATGTGGTTTCTCTTGTACATAACTCTCTTCTTTTCTCTTGCTGCTTTAATTTTTTAAGTATATTTACTTATTTTGAGAGACAGCACAAATGGGATAGGGACAGAGAGAGGGATAGAGAGAATCCAAAGCAGGCTCTGTGTTGTCAGCGCAGAACCTAATGTGGAGCACAATCTCACAAAACATGAGATCATGACCTGAGCCAAAATTGAGTCAAAAGCTTAACTGAATGAACCACCCAGGTGCTCCTCTATTTCTTTTTAAGTTTTTTTCTTTATCACTAGTTTTTTCCATTGTAATTACTTGTGTCTTTGTGTGGACCTCCTAGTGTTAAATTATTGGGGGGAGATCTCTGTGCTTTCTGGACCTTGATATCTGTACTTTCCCAGATTAAGGAAGTTTTCAGCTCTTATTTCTTCAAATACATTTTCTGCCCCCCTTTTTTTTCTTTTATTCTGCTGGGATCCTTATAATTCAAATTTTATTATGCTTGATGGGGTCAGCTTTCTTTAATTCCATTCTCATCTTGCCTATCTTTTCTCTCATTTGCTCAGATTGGTTAATTTCCATTGCTCTGTCTTCCAGGTCATTACTTCATTCCTCTGCTTCATCTAGCCTGCTTTTTTCTCCACCAAGTTTATTTTTTATTTTATTTATTGTACTGTTCATCTCTGATCAGTTCTTTTATATTTCTCTGTTAAGAGTCTCACTGATGTTCTCCACTCTTTTCTTAAGTCCAGTGAGTATTTTTTTTATGATTGTTACTTTAAATTCTCTATCAGGCATATTATTTATATCTGTTTCACTTAGGTCTCTTGCTGTGGTTTTTGTCCTGTTCTTTCATTTGGGACATACTCTTTTTTTTCTTCATTTTTTTCTGTTTCTCTGTGTTAGAAAAGTCAGCTATATCTCTTGCTATTGAAGGCAACAACCTTATGACGAAGAGGTTGTCTAGAGCTCTGTCCAGGGAGTTACTACACTACGGGACACTTAAAGGTGTTTCTTCTATGTATGTTGTGTCTGCTGTAGAGTCTTGTCTGCTTTTTCCTACACTCCAGTGATCTGCAGAGGTTCTCTTTGCCTGTTACAGGCAATGTTTTGTCCCCAGCAGGAATGGGGCACATTTTAACAAGGTGTGCTTGTCTACTTGTGAAATGAAAGCTGCCAGTGCCACCACCACCCAACTGAAGCCCACGAAACACTTTGGTAGGGACACATGATGTTGCAAGATTTGCTCTGGTCTGGGGAGGGGCCCTGCAATGTGGGGACTGAGGCAAATGTGACTGGAACGGTGGATCCACTTAAGTGTGGAGACGTTGGAAGTGGCTTGGTGAAAGCCAGTTAGGTAGTGAGTTCCAGTGCTGTCCTGGTTCCTGCAAGTGGCCATGTGTTTATGCTGAGAGGTGGGGGGAGGGAAATAGCCCCTTCCAGCTCCTTTGTCCCTGGAGGGGTCTCCCTGCCTCTGTGGGACACACTCTGGGATGAATAAATTGTTCTCACTCCAATATTGTTTCAGGCACTTTCAATCTGCTGGTTGTACACTGCATCTGCATGGGCCATTTGTCCTGCTGTCTCTTTAAAGGCAGGAACTCAGCTTCCTAATGCCCTCTAGGTTCCTCCAGAGGCAAATCCACTGATTTTTTAAATTCTGGGCTTTCTGTCCTGCTGTTTGTAAGAACTCACAAAATTCAACCTCTTTCACATTCAAAGCCAAATGTTATGGGGTTTTATCTTCCTCTGTGAGGTCCCCAGTTTGACTGTCTGTCTTTCACCCTTCTCCATGAACTCAGCTCTTTCTTGTTCATGGAAGGCCATGGTCCATTTCCCTCTCAAACCGCATCTTTGCCTTTCCTACCTTCTTCTGTGTGGCCTCTTTTTACCTGCAATTGTGGAGATTGTTCTGCCAGTCTTTGAGTTGTTTTCTGGGTTATTTATGCAGATGTGAGTGTTATCTGTATCCATAGGGCAAAGCAAGCTTAGGGTTATCCTATTCCGCCATCTTCTCAGCCTCCCAAAATAAGAAATATTTATAATGGATTGACAATTTTGATGATCTTATACTTTCAATAGTAAATCTGTCAAATATAATATTCACTTAAAGCCAGAGGTTAATGGCAGTGAATATGAATTCATGCTTCAAATCATCTTCACATGTTAGAAGTTCTGGCTTTCTATTATATGTTATTTAAGATATACTCATTTTTTTATTTCTTAACCTTCTAATGTTGTGGGAAATCAAATAGCTATGTCCTGGTTAAGGAGATTATAGGGAATGCATTACACTACTTTCAGACCATGCCAAAAACAGCTGACCAGTATCTAGTTAATTCATATTGAGAAGTTGGGTCCTGCCTGTGCTCATGAATTCCTTAGACCATGTTATCTATGGAATATCTTATCTTGTTCTCCACCCTGCTTTTTAGCATCTGCTCTTTTATACTCTTGGGAATGCCTTGATTGTTTTTTTGTAAGTGTTCTATACTTTCTTATTGGCATGTAGCCACTGACATATTCCACAGTGGTTTCCCTATAATGTATGCCTAATAAATACAGGAACTTGAGAGCAGCTCATAGAGACTTCCCTGAGCCTCCCTCTCACCTCTCTTGACTTGAATGGAGTCTTGAGTAATCCTTTCTGCCGCCGTTGACTTTTCTGGACAAAGCTGGACCCACAATTGGTGACCCCAGTTTGATAAGCTGAACCTGCAATTTGTGACCCTGATGTGATCCCACAATTGGCGACCGCAAGGGATGACATGATAGTGATAGCTTTGAGAGGACGATTTTTAGGTGGCAGAATTGACATTAAGGAGAACAAAGTGAAACCATCTGGACTTCAGACAGACCTCATCTCGTAAGGGACAGCAGTACCCGCTTGGGATAGCTGCCAACATGTCTAGTTTTCAGTGAGAGTATTTCTTTTCTCTTTCGTTACTATGGACCAAAAAATGTCAAACGAACAGCTATTATATCTAAAAATTTTACAGCAGCTTTTAAAGGTGGCTTAATGTACTGTTACAAAAGATCAATTAAGTAAATTGTTATGACAATACAAGATGCCTGTCCCCGGTTCCTGACCATGGTACAGTTGATTTAGATCTATGGGAACAAGTGGGAATTTTTTTAAAAAGAAAACATGACAAAGGAGAAAGTGTTCATGCTTCCATTTGAGTGACCTGGAGTTTAGTCTACATGGCATTATGTCCATTACATGTATTTCCAGAGAAAATTAAATTTAATTTAACATATTAAAAAGAACACCTAACACCAGCCTTTCTATGGTACCTCCTACTGTGGAGGACAGCTTCCCTCACCCACCTCCTCCTGTCCCTATGCCTCCCAATCACATAAAGCCAATGACCCCTTGGGATTGGAAGGCATTGACAAAAACCATATTTTTCACCCCTCAGCATGCTGTGTGTACCTTAGAATATCAAGAGGGTGGCACCATACAGGCAATTCATAATCAAGATATAGATATTCCAATAGGAGTAGAAATGCTACATAGTGTCAGCCATTGTACCACAGCTCAAGCACAAGCCCAGGCCAATCATAGGTTAATCCAACAGTGTTCTACTATTACAATTGTTGTCTGGTCTCAAGTCCTTGAAACAAAAACAAAAACAGGTTTCTTTGCCACTATACAGCAGGGAACCACTAAGCCTTATATTGATTTCTTGAATAGGTTACAACAGAATATTTCCAGACAAATAGATAATGAAGAAGCTGCTCAAGTTTTACTGCAACAATTGTCCTACAAAAACACTAATGCAGACTGTCAGGCTGTTCTCTCTGGCATATATACTTAAGCCAAAGATATCACTGAATTCATTAGGGCATGCCAAAATTTGGGAACTGAAACACATAAAGCACAAATTCTAGCAACTATTATGAGGCAGTCTCCAGCCTCTCATGCCTGCTTTAAATGTGGAAAACCAGGCACATGCAAAAGGACTGCCATCAGTAAACAAGAAGACAAACCAATAAATTACCCAATGAGGATTGTCCCAGATGTAGAAAAAGAAAACATTGGGCAAATTAATGACAATCTAAATTTGATAAGGAAGGACAAACCCTCTCAGGAAAGGAGGTAAAGAGGCATCAGCTCCCACACCCCCAATTCCAAGTGGAGCAAAACCATACAGAATCCTGTTCCTCAGGTTTTCTTAAACCAGGTCAAAGATGGGTTACAGACTTGTGAGCTGCCACCACAGGAAATACAGGATTGGACTTCATCAGAATTAATTTTAAAGGAACAAGATCATGTCTATACAATACCCACTTGAGTATATGGCCCCCAACACAGTGGGCATTATTCTAGGAGTATCTAACACAACAAAATAGGGAATTTTGTTACTACCTGAAGTCATTGACTCAGATTATACAGGAGAAATTCATATTATGATAAAGGTTAATGGGTTACATATTATCCCCCCCAACTCGATTAACACAACTACTCCTAATCCCTATTAAAGTTCCATGAGCTTTAACGCAACAAAGGGGAAATAAAGGATTTGGCAGCACAGGATCCAAGGAATTATATTGGAATCATATCATTCAATCTGACAAACCTTTTTTTTTTTTTTAACTATTACTGTATAAACAGAGAGCAATTTACAGGGCTAATTGATACTGGAACTGATATCTCCATTATGGCTTCCCACCAATGGCCTGAACAATGGGAAAAAGGACCTACCTCCTAGCTGTTATCTGAGTGACAGGTACCAACACTCCATTACAAAGCAAAAGGCCCCTCACATGTGTTGGACCAGAAGGACCAACAGGTTGCATTCAACTCTTTACTCTACCTGTTCCTATGTCTTTATGAGGAAGGGACTTATTTAAACAATGGTAAGTAGTCATTCAGTCTTCAACAGCCACTGTTAAAATTCTTTCCCTTCCACTGGTATTGAAATCTTCCATGACTACCTGGATTGAACTGTGGCCCCTAAAAGGGGAGTGATTGAAACTTGCGAAAAATTGGTTTTACAATAATTAGAAGCTGGTCACATTGAACCTTCCACCAGTCCTTGGAACACACCCATTTTTACAATTCTTAAAAAATCAGGTAAATGGAGATTGTTACATGACCTCAGGGCTAACAATGCCATTATCCAACTGATGGGAGTGTTACAGCTAGGCTTGCCCAACCCTGCTATTATTCCTTTAACATGGCCCAGTATAGTAATAGATCTTAAGGACTGTTTTTTTTTTTTTTTTACCTCACCTTTAGGTGAACAAGATAAGGAACATTTTGCCTTTTCTCTACCTGTGACAAACAATCAAGAGCCTTTGTCTAGATATCAATGGACGATTGATTATATGTCAATGTTTCATTCAACAAGACTTACTGCTCACTCTAAAAATTTCCATCCTGATTTATCATTATATGGATGATATTCTTCCTGCTGCTCCTACACAGACTTTACTTCTCGGAATATATTAACACTTACCACTTTCCACAAAAGAACATGGGCTTCAAATAGCCCTAAAAAGGTTCAAATGCAGGAACCTTGGCAATATCTAGGACATGCAGTCTTTGCTCAGACAATACAGCCTCAATGCATTTCCTTAGATACTACTTATTTATATATCTTAAATGATTTTCAAAAAATTTTAAGAGCTATTAACTGGATTTGTCCCACTTTGGGAATTACAACAGGACAACTTTCTAACTGATTTAATATTTTAAAAAGGAGACACTGCTTTAAACTCTTTCGGTAGTTTAACCTCTGAAGCAAAAAAAAAAATTATTATTAAACAGGCATTTCATTTTACTCTTTTTTTTAGTTTTTTTCTTTTATGGTTAATTGTCAAGTTGGTTTCCGTATAACACCCAGTGCTCATCCTAACAAGTGCCCTCTTTCATTCCCATCACCCCTTTTCTCCTCTCCCCCACCCCCATCAACCCTCAGTTTGTTCTCAGTATTTAAAAGTCTCTTATGGTTTGCCTCCTTCCCACTCCTTCACTATTTTTCCCCTTCCCATCTCCCATGGTCCTCTGTTAAGTTTCTCTTGTTTCACTTATGAGTGAAAACATATGGTATCTGTCCTTCTCTGACTGACTTATTTCACTTAGCATAACACTAAACAGGCATTTTAAAAAAATTTTAAATGTTTATTTATTTTTGAGAGAGAGAGAGGCAGAGCATGATTGGGGGAGGAGCAGAAAGAGAGGGAGACACAGAATGCAAAGCAGGTTCCAGGCTCCAAGCTGTCAGCACAGATCCCGACACGGGGCTGGAACTCACAAACTGTGAGATCATGACCTGAGCCGAAGTCGGCGCTCAACCGACTGAGCCACCCAGGCGCCCCTAAACAGGCATTTAGAAGCAGGCAACTGAATCACCGACAGTTAGGTTACCCCATTTATCTTTATATTTCCTACTCCCCCCCCCCCATAGGCCCACTGTACTTCTAGGCCAAATTTCAAAGGAAATTCAATGTTTAGAATGGCTTTTTGTCCCCCACTCATTTAAGAAAGATTTCACTCCCTATATACAACAAATTACAGAATTATTATTTAAAGGCAGATATTGTTACCAACAACTAACAGGATATGATCCTGATTTCATATATGCTTGGGTGTCTTATGATTTTTTCAATGGATTCTTATTCAATCTATAGAATTCCAAATTGCTATGGCAGACTTTGTCAGCCAACTTATACGCTCTCTGTCATCAAACAAATTGTTACAGCAATTAGCTCTTTTAAACATAACTTTACCCCCCCCCAAAAAAATAAACATAACTTTACCCAAAAAAGTATCTCCACAGCCAATTTCACAGGCAATCACTGTTTTTATAGATGGCTCTGGAAAAACTACTAAATCTGCCATTGCTTGGTTTGACCAATGATGGCAAAGAGTAATCTACAAAAGACAAACATCTACTCAAAGAGTAGAATTAAAGGATACTATTATGGCTTTACAACAATTTCCTAACCAATCTATTGATATTGTAACAGGTTCTCACTATGTAGTCTATGTGATACAGAATATAGAACAGGCCTATTAGGGAATTAAAGGATTCCACCTTAATGTCGTTATTTTTTAACTTTACAAGCTTTACTAGATAAATGATCACACCCTCTTTTTATCACTCACATAAGATCACATTCAGGCTTTCTTGGAACTATAACAGAAGGAAATGAGGTTGCAGACCAACTTTTTGGCTACAATATGGCTTTTACAACTGCTCAATTATCTCATGACTTTTTTCACCAAAATTAAAAGTCCCTTATTAAACAATTCCATCTTATAGTTACTCAATCTAAACAAAGTGTTGCTGCCTGCCCTGATTGTCAACAGCAAGAGGACAAAAACAATGGGGAATAAACTCCAGAGGTATAAATGCAAATCAGCTTTGGCAAACTGATATTACACATTATCCCCCATTCAGGTGTTGCAAATATATCCACGTGTCTGTAGACACATTTTCAGGATTTATAATGGCCTCTATCCATGTTATAGCAAATATTCGGCACCCAGGAAGAGACAAACGACAAGCACTCAGGGAATCAGAAAAGACTGTTTCTCACCAGTGCTGGCCCAGGGAAGTGACCTCCAAAGGCTGATTCTCCGGCTCGGGTTTTACTGATATTTTATACATGTGTGCTTCTGTGTTTGGTGGGACTAGTATAGTCAAGCTTCAGGTTCCTGGCTGCTGGCTCTTATAAGAGGCAAGCAAGATTGCAGAAGCCAAAAGTATGCAAGGGGAATATCCAGCCTCGGAGATCTGGCTCATCCTTTTTATTTGTGTTTACCAGTTTTCCTTCTCATTTCCCCCTCTTAATTCTCAAGCTTCTGTAGCAGACTTAGAGAAAATCAGTTTGTGGGGGTCAAGGAACCCTTTGCTGCCACGGGAGGAAGGGCAAAGACTGTTCTGGCTTCTTCCTGCTGGACAGAGACTTCAAAGGGAAGAATGTGACAGCTAGGGTTTTTCTCCATTAAAAGGAGAGTAGTGACAGCTAGAATGGTCCAACTGGAGCATCATCTGGAGTTTTATAGCTTCCAGGCTAGCAGAAACAAATCTGGTTAGCATATTAAGAATACAAGGACAGAACAAGAGAGCTATGAAAAGCATTAGGAGAGGACCAGCTAAAGGGAGGAGCCAGGGTGCCCAATTCCATATGTTTCTCCAAGAGTTCCATGAATCTGCTATTTTCTGCCTCCATTTTTTTATTTGCTCCCTTACACAGTGATGTAAGGTTTAAGGTAGAGCCAAGGGCCCGCAATGAATGGTTGCTTTAGGGTTCAATTGCCTATTTTTATTCAGATTCCCCCTTTATTCCCTTGATAATGGGGGGAGGGCACCCATAAATGATTTTGTAAGGGGAGAACCCCATCTGCTTCTTTAACTTCCAATTTGCATCTGCAGTCTGCCTTTCTTGGAGTCCCTTATCTCTCTCTGCCTAATGTTAACCCTTTCCCTATTCATTCCTCCCCCTGGAATAGGGCCTGTAACTACTGTTAGGGAACCGGGACAATGGCCATTCTGGCTTCTTCAAACTGATAAGGGATGGTGTGGGTGTACAGCAGTTAGAGTCTACCCAAGGGTCTGTCGAGTGGCCCACGGTATGGTTCTACAGGAAGGCTGGCAGGCATGAGGTGGCATAAACATTAGCAGATACAAAGAGAAAACCATTAAGATTATATTGCCCAACAAGATGGCATCTTAAAGTGATGTCCCCAGTTCCCAAATCAGTCAAACAATTCAGAAGAGACCCTAACTTTGTCCAATTATTCCTGAATATCGTCTATTAGTTCTAAGACTCTGTTAGAATTATCAGTTACATTGAAACAACATATGTCAGGGAATCTCTCATAACCCAAGGGATGGAGGATTAGTAAGTAATGGTGGCTCTATTCTCCAAGAGTTTGGCCGTAACTTTCCTTAATTTTTTAAAGCATCTAATGCTTGTGAGGTATTATTTATAGTTTTGCTGAATATAAGCAGACAGTTTGTTTTATTTCGAGGTGTAAAATTTTCCAAGAGCTGGGAGTCCTATTAGAGAAAGAGTCAAGAGGGCTGTTTACCATATCTTATAGGCTGATACTATGCGCTGAACTGCCTTTGACAAACTTTTTTTTGTAAACATCCTTTTGGCCATTTGATAAGTTTTCTCCCTCCCTAAATGAAAGGCCTGGTTCAGTGCTTTAATGATCTTTAAGTTTTGTGAGCTCAGTAGCAGTAATTGCCCCTGCTCTGTTTGTAACAATCCCAAGGGCTGGAGTCAGTGTCCCTTAGTTAGACCCCAGTTTATTTTCTTGGGAGAGTAGATGGGATTGAGTCTCCTTTAATAATTGGTATAGCAGGAGAGCTATTTTCTGAACCCCAGTATCTACAGCCTACAATATCCAGTAATTCCCCAAAACTCACATCATTGTTTATCTGTCCTGGAGTTAGTAGCACTATAGTCTCTAAATTAGGTATAATGTCCCTTTCCAGCAAGGAAGTAAGGCTCTCTGGCATTATCAGGAAAGAATGAGAAAAAAATTAGGTTTCCCGATATACATCTCAGGGGCTGAGAGAAAAATTTAGTTAGAAGATTTCCAGAGATGCCTCCAATCATCATCTGGCATTTGGATAGTTGTCCTGGAGTGGAAATGAGGACAGAAAATGTGGCTCCGATAACAAGAAGGAAGTGAACTGGCTTTCTAGTTGCATGAATTTTTCAGAGTTATCCAAGGCTCTGGGCTTCTAATACACAGTTGGTTCTGGGAGCCACCCTGAAGAACCCAAGTCCCCATCAGTCCCTTCTAGGGACACTGGTTATCTGAAACCTCACAGGTAGAGGTCCCTGAGGGCATTCAGGCTTCCAGTGATTGTCTCCACACAAGGTGCATGGCTTGTGGGGCTTTGACTTCTATGGCCCCTTCTGAGGGAAGTCTTGTTTCCAGTGCCTTGGAAATTCACTTGGAAATGCACATAAGTGGCATTTGGTGCTAGGACTTCGGGAAGTCTAGTCTGACACAGTATGTAAGGCCACGACTAAGGACTCAGATTTTTTTTTTATCTTTGTTGGAGTATACCTCATTGGGAACTTGTAAGAGTTCCTCCACGGTCCTTTCCAGGCCAACAGCCAATTTTTGCATTTTTCTCTGAATATCTAGGGCTCATTGAGTGACAAATTTGTCCTTTAAAATCATCTCAGCCTCAGGTGTGTCAGGGGAGATAGCCATATATTTAATAAGACCCTCCTTCAACCTCTCCATGAAGGCCATCAGACTCTTATTTTGTGTTTGTAAAATAGTGGCTAATTTAACATAATTTAAGGGCTTAATCCTAGATTTCCTTTTTTCCCCCAAAACATAAGGTTGTAGGTGGCAGCAATACCATTCCTCAGTGGGATAGTCATAACCTCAATTAGGATCTTGGGGTAGAACTTCCTGAGCTCTAGTAACTACCTGGAAGTTCCCTATAAGACCTCCAGTCCCATGGTAATTAATGAGTTGCTCATCCCCATATTTCTTAGCTGCTGCTTGAACCCCACATTTTTCTATCTCATTAAGAATCTTACATAGGGGCACCTGGGAAGCTTAGCTGGTTAAGTGTCTGGCTTTGGCTCAGGTCATGATCTCATGAGTTCGAGTCCCGTGTCGGACTCTGTGCTGACAGCTCAAAGCCTGGAGCCTGCTTTGGATTCTGTGTCTCCTCTCTCTGCCCTTCTCCTGCTTGCACTCTCATTCTCTCTCTCTCTCTCTCTCTCTCTCTCTCTCTCTCTCTCTGTCTGTCTCTAAAAAATAAACATTAAGAAAAAGTCTGATTTAACAAAAGCACTATATCTTTCCAAGTCAACTCAAAAACATACATAATATTTTGAAAAGCCTGTATATACTTATCTGATCAGAAAATTTACCTAGATCTCATTTTATCTGTCTTAAACCTTATAATGTAAAGGTTTCTCTTGGCATTATAGTTTCTTGTAAGGGAAACATTTCTGTTACATTATGGGGAGGGCCTAGAAAACGTGGGCACAGGAACTAGAATTACATTTTAGATAGATAGATATAGATAGATAGATGATACATAAATAGATAGATATAGAGATAGATAGAGATAGATAGATATAGATATAGATTGAGGACCCAAGGAGCAAGGGGTTGAGGTGAAAGATTTCCCTTCCTCCTTCTCTAAGTTTGCTTTGGATGCAGGTAAGGGGACCTTAATTATTTCCCCTCCTGATTGCTCAACTTCAGAAAGTGTTGCCATTACATCAGGATCCACCTTACATTGATTACACATATTTTTTATTTTTTCCTTAAGGCCAAAAAGCAATGAACATAGGGGAATTCTCCTCATTTCCCTTCACATTTGCAAAACAAGTTCAACTGTAGGATAGTATTGTCAATGATATTTCCCTCTGGCAGCCAGGTTCCCTCTTCCAATCTGTACTGGGGCCAAGCCTTTGTGCAAAAGAAAATGAAGCATAATGCATTCCAAAGGAGTAATGGCCTTGGTTGGGGAATTATCCACCTATGGGAAAAAGGAAGAAAGGTGTCCCTTATCTCAATTTCCTATAGCTGTCCAGGAGAAACCTCATCTTCTGGCCCTATGGTTTTGATGGCTATGTGACTGGCAGCCAAAAGCCCTGTCAATCTTGCGAGATTCTGAGAGTACTCACTTTTACCCAGGCTTGATCCTACCTCCAAGAGCTGGCCTGGTCTTCCCCAGTTTTTCTTATCCCTCCATTTCCCACTTGTAGGACATTGGGGTTTTAACTGTGACTTCCTTGGTTTTTGTAAGATGCACTAATTTTATTTTGCTCCAACGGTAACTTACATATTTATCATCAGCCACTGGGGGAGGGAGTTAAAGGGCCAAAGCCAAGGTCTATTTCCCTGCCTTTTTTCAACAATACCCACATAAATATGTTTCAACCATGGGAATATCCATTTTTGGCATACAATGGGCTAAGTTTAGTAAAATGGCTCCCATGTATCTTAGTAAAAGCCCTTCATATGTTATCCATCCCTCATATGGCGTAGGCACCCATTCCTCTCTTAAACAGGAGCAACACAAATGTGGAAGATTTGGAGGCCGGCACCAAAGGTATTACCATCATTTTCCCAGGCTTTGGATCAAAGGAGGAGGAATTTTTTTGAAATTTTTTATTTAACATTTATTTATTTTTTGAGAGACAGAAAGACAGAGCGTGAGTGGGGGAGGGGCAGCGAGAGAGAAAGGGAGATATAGAATCTGAAGCAGGCTCCGGGCTGTGAGTTGTCAGCACAGAGCCCAACATGGGGCTCGAATCCACAAACTATAAGATCATGACCTGAGCCGAAGATGGATGCTTAACCAACTGAGCCACCTAGTTGGTGCCCCTCAAAGGAGGATGAATTTTAATCTTAACCCAGTGTACTTTTAAAATCCATTCATTTCAACTTTAGTTTGCCCTGACCACACATAAAATTCCTTTCTAAAGATTTCCCTTTATGAACCATCTACAACATTCCTTTGCATTTAGATTTTGTCACAAACTATTTCTCTCCAAATAACCAGTCTCATTTGGGGGAAAAAATCACTTTTTTTACCTTCAATAAAAGTTCATTTCCATTTTTATATCTTTTTTTATGTCTCTTGCTTTTCAACAGAGTGACATTCCTTATTTTTACCGGTTTTAACTACATTTATCAGAATTTTAACTCTTAGAAACCTTAGTGTCCAGTGAAAACTAAGGAGTAACCAATTATAAACTCTATGTTACATCAGAATTTTTTTTAGATGGCAAACTTATGAATCCATTAAGCATAAAACATGTTTCCCACAGATCCAAATGTCCTTATTTTCTCTACAACATGTCAGAAGCACAAACCTACACCTAATAATTAGTGCTTTAGACTCTTATCTCATTAGATATCCAATGAATTCAATCAGAATTTATCATGCAATCAAAACTTTAACGTCTTAGGTTGCCAAAGACTTTGAAAGCTATCTTAAAAATTACCCATGAAAACTTTGAGATAGACAAAATTAACCATCATTTTAAGTTACCTTTTTGTTAACAAATTGCAACAGAGATAGCAAGAGCTTATTTGACCTTCAAAAAACCTTAGCTAGAAAAAAAGTTTTAGATATTTAACGCTGATAACTCTAAAGACATGTCTGTCTTAAACCATCAAACTTAAATCCATTTCATTTGTGTCCATTTAAAAGTCAATTTTTTCCCATTTTCTGTTTTTACCTGGGGCACCAGTGGGGACATCTGAAGTGGGTGGTCTTCACTTCTCAACATCTAGGGTGGAGGAGGAGCTGGTTGTGCTTGAAGCATTGAGGCCAGTTATGCAGGCCACACCCTGGGTTGTGCAGAAACAGGAAGGGTGACAGAGGGAAGTCATACTCCTGGCAAGATGCTGCCAGGAAGTAGAGAAAGGGGGTTTCCAGTTTTAAATCTTGTCAGCTCAGACAGAGGAGCAGATACCATGTTTTTTTTCTTTCCACCAACAAGTGGAAATATGCAGTCCATGTCAGGCCAGAGAAGACAGGGAATTTCCCTGAAGCAAAGGGAGTTTTGGCAGTTTCTTGGGAATATTTCTGGGGTAGACTGACAGTTGGCTCCAACAGTTGGTTTTGAGTTATTTCCCCTATCCTGATATCCTAGACGGGGTTCCTCACAATGTATGGTGTTGCAGGACAAACATGAGGGAGGAGTTGGTTTTGTTTACCTGGCTACTTCCCTTGTGGGGATTTAGATGCCTCTTATTATTGGCAGGTCAGCTTAAACCCCTGACTCCGATCAGGCCTCTGTGGACCTGATTCTGCCTTGAGCTGTATGAGGTCATCACAGAATTGCAGGGTAGGATGTACTCAGGCTCTGTAGCTGAGACCATGGAACATGGGCACTCACAGACACATACACGCATTCAGACAGATTGCAGACTTCCATCCAGGACTTCCCTGTCCTATGTGGTAACTGTCACCTGGGAGGTAATCAAGCTCCCTTTCCATCTCTAGGGCAAGCATGATTTCGGTCTTGGGTCCCCAGGGACACCTACCTGATCCCATGTGCTGTCCTGGCAGAATTATCTGATTCTCCCTAGAGTCCATTCGAGTGCACTTGTGGCCAACTATTGTCAGGCCAGTGAGGGTAGGGGTCCAGTGAAATCACCAGTAGCATGCCTTCCATTCCATTTCAGGAGCCTGAGATAAGTGGCCTCTCCACTGGCTTCCAACAACAGTGGCTCAAGGGCCCAGTCCATGCACCAAAAATATTATAGCAAATACTCGGTGCCTAGAAAGAGACAAGTGACAAGCACTCAGGGAATCATAAAAGACTGTTTATTTCACACTGGTGCCTCCAAAGGCTGAGCCTCCAGCTCTGGTTTTACTAATCCTCTATATATATGTGCTTCAGGGTTGGGTGGGACTAGTACAGTCAAGCTTCAGATACTTGGCTTCTGGATGATGCAAGAGGCAAGCAAGATTGCCGAAGTCAAAAGCATGCAAGGGGAATACCCAGCCTCTGACATCTGGTTTGCCCTTTCTATTTGTGTTTACCAGCTTTTTTTCTCATTCACACTGGAGAAAAATATCATTCATCATTTTTTACATGCATTTTAACAAACCAGTAAACCTCAACAAATTAAAACTGACAATAGGCCTGGATACCTTTCCTCTATGGTAAAGGAATTCTTCCAAAATTGGAATATACAACACATTACTGGCATACCATATAACCCTAATGGGTGAGCTGTTATAGAACATACACATGCCACTTTAAAACAATGCTTCATAAACAAAAAGAGTTAACCCACATAATGTTTCCACTTGAAATTCACTATATAAAGACTTATGCACTTTAAATCTTTTAAATTGTGATTCCAATGGCCTCACAGCTGCTGACTGGCATTTTGTGCCATCTCCCAGTGCAAATGTCAGAGGCAAGGTGCTACTTAAAGACATACAAGGCGATAATTCATGGAAAGGACCTTATGAACTAATAACATGGGGAAGGGGATGTGCATGTGTTCTCCCATCAGGACTGCGCTGTGTGCCTGCCCATCTGATTAAACCATACCATGAGTTGGAAGGATCAGCCCCTAAACCCTCTTCCTCAGATGGCCAATTTGCCCTTATAAAGACAACAGGGGAGAGGTGCCCACAAACGACCAAGGCAAGTGATGTCACCTGTGGTCAATTTATGACGTTTGATCAAAATGCCACCAACCTCAGAAAACAGGATTTTAGCATATTTAGCTGTGGTTTCTCAAAACTCAGCTAAGGTAATGATTTAATCTTTTTCTTTATCCAGACTGCTACTGCTTTTTCATCACTGCTTTCTGTTCATCTCATAGACACCCCCCACTCAAACGCAGACTCACCACTAACAAGTAATGATTCTCTTCGGACTGCAGGCATCTGGCTTCTGCCTAAAGACTCTCTTACTGAACGGAGAGATTGGTTAAAGCTGAATGCTTCCGTTCTTTTTGTGTCATCTTTCCCTCCTATTTGTGTAACCACTATGAACATTTCTGATGTTTAAAAGTCACAGCACAGACATATCTTCCTTACCTGCATAACACAAAGGACCATAGAGCAAATTTGGCATTCATTCATTTCAGTATCTACCTTTGTTACTTACACCTCTAGCAATGATTCTTATCCACCCCCCATTGATCATTGCCAAATAAAGAAGATATGATCCCCTATTAGCCTTTCAGTCATCTGGCAGCCCTGTCAGAACTTCCTTGCCCATAAAGAGGAATTTTCTAAAAATCTTACTCTCATTAACTGGGGTCCTAAAGGACACTTAACCTCAGTGGGCAAACCTATTAGGTTTTCAGAACTTAGCAACCCCTTCATTCTTTGGACTGATGGGGACTTTCAGGGCCAATATTAAGAATTAAAAACATTCACATAGCCCATGACACGACAACTTATGGAGTCTTAGCTTTCACTTTTTGTTACACAATCTTTTTCATGGACATTATGCTAATAGTAGTGGTACCTTTCATACGAATCTCACACAGAATGTCTCAGACAGAGTTGTGATCTGTACACCTCATCCCTATGTTTTCATAATTTCTACTAAGCTGATTAATATAACATTTGACAACCCATATTATGTTTTTTGAAGTACTTCTTCCAACTTGGTACACAACGTGTATTGTCTTTATACTGTTACCAAACATTCCTTCTCATGTAAGTTTATCTTAAGGCAGCCTCAAATTTCGCTGCCAGTAAGTCAGTCTAACAAGGCCTTGGGAAGGGTCCAATGGTCTCTCTGAATTAGCTCAAGCCATTTCTAGGTGGAAACCTAAAAGATTTTTTGGATGGCTCATTGCCTTCCTTATCTCATTGGTTGTCATTTGGCCACAGCCTCTGTTGCAGTGGTCTCCCTGACAGAGTCTATCCATACTGCTAGTCAATCACATAGTGACTAATATCACCAAAGGAATGATTACTCAAATGCAGATTGAGAAGAGTATCATGCAAAGACTGCAAGCTGCAGAAACAGCACTTGAATGGTTGGGGGATCGCCAACAGGCACTTGTTGATCATCAAAATATTCAATGTGACAGGCAACATGACAAAATTTGTGTCACTCTCTTACCATATAATATGTCTCAACACTTCTGGAATTTAGTAAAAAAAAAAAAAACCTGCAAGGAGATTTTTTCACCAATTTACAATCTGATTTTAGTGACCTGTCTGTTCTGCTGCATCAACAACTGTTAGATATTCAACAGGAAGCACAGGTACAAGTTGAACAAGAGTTATTTGATAATGTGAAATGGTTAAATCTAACCAATTGGTTTCATGGCTTCAATTTATGTATTTGAATTTATTGGAGCTCTTGACTTTTTAATCTTTTTTATACTTCTCATAGCCCTCTGAATGATCTACATCATAGTGGCCTCCTTGAAATATCATGAACAATGACTGATTGCCCTCCTCAAATCCCATGAACAAGAAGATTTTTCAAACAAAAAAGGAGGATATGTGGGAAATCAAATAGCTTTGTCTTGGCTAAGGAGATGCATTGGGAGCATTAGATGCATTAGATGCATAGGTATACCTTACACTGCTTTCTGGCCTTGCAGAAAACAACTGACCAGTAGGTAATAAATGGGTATTTATGGGATGGGGCCTGCCTTTGCTCATGAATTCCTCAGACCATTTTATCTATGGAATATTTTATCTTGTTCTCCATCCTTCTTTCAGCATCTGCTCTTTTGTAGTCTTAGGAATGCCTTGTTTTTTTGTGTATTTGATAAATAATTTGTGACAGTTTCTTCTAGTAAATGGACCCATGGAGCTCATCTCATTATCATGCTGGAAGTTTCTAAATTTCTGTTATTCTTGTATATTTTTTGCTCTAACATGAAAAGGCCAAGGTGAACATCTCTGAAAATAAAATCCACTGAAAGAAAGTTTGCAAACTCATTCAGTTACCAGATATTAAATGCCATAATTTCTACAATAATTTACTATGCATTAATAAGGAACCTGAAAAAAGTTTGTTATTCATTTACCTGTAAAATATCTTGCAATCTTATTTGAGAAGCAAGAACTATAAGAGATAGGAAATGGTTAGATAATAATAAACAAAGTATGAAAATTATCTCATATGAATGGAATGGATAGGAGTCTCCCAAATATATTCTGTAAAATGTGAGAATTTCAGAGGAAAATGGGTCAATGCTGTGATAAATTTGGGAAATGCTGTTTATTTTAATACTTCTTAGAAATTTGCAGTGTTTTGGATGCTGGGTGGCTCAGTCGGTTAAGCAGTTAAGCAGTTAAGC
The DNA here is from genome assembly GCA_028646485.1 of Cryptoprocta ferox. Classification (NCBI taxonomy): domain Eukaryota; kingdom Metazoa; phylum Chordata; class Mammalia; order Carnivora; family Eupleridae; genus Cryptoprocta; species Cryptoprocta ferox. The sequence continues at coordinate 46,653,625 of CM053579.1, forward strand.
ATCAGACTTTGGTTTCAGCTTAGGTCATGATCTCAGTTTATGGGTTCAAACTCCACATCAGGCTCTGGGTTGACAGTGTGGTGTCTACTTTGGATTCTCTCTCTTACCCCTCCTCACTAATCCCTCAAAATAAATAAATAAACTTAAAATAATTTTAAATGAAAAATTTAAATTTGCAATATTTGCATATTTAGTATTTCCACAAGTTCTACAATAAAGAAACCTTTTAAATTCTGTTTAAACTTTTTAAACCCAGTATTTCCTAAGGCGTTCAGCCATTGAAAAAACCCCAACCAGACTTGGGTTCAACATGACTGAGAAGTAGGGGGCTCCGTACTTCCTGCCCACATCTCTCAAACAAAGAATGGCTGAAGCCAAAGGACTCTGAACGTAAGAGTCTGGGAGGAAAGGAGATGGAGTCAACTAGGAAGCCGGCTCATAGGTGCATGATTGCAAAATGGGAAAGATAAAAAGGGGCCTAGACACGGAGATGTGGAAGAGAAGGATCCCCTTCTGCAGAGAGACAAAGGGAAGAAAAAGAGCGGCTGGAGAAATATAGGGGAAAACCTACAAGGGAAAAACCTCGGACGGGGACAGAGAGGGATCCTATCATCCCATAGTTAACTGCAGGGCTTTCAAGGAAAGATATGCCATCTCTAACTGCAGGGCTTTCTTTGGATTGGGGCTGGTTGCCCTTTTCCTGAGTCTGGGGATGAGGAGAGTCCCCTCCAGGTTCAGTGATACCTCAGGGGTGCAGTCGGCATCAGGAGGAACCAGTCCCCTTCCCTGAAGTGCTACAGCTCAGAGGATTACATTTCCTGCAGCATCATTAACTCGCACGGAGTGGGAGCTTGGAATGAGGATGGACATGGGGCATAGGAGACAGCCCTCCTCATGTGCACCCATGGCTCAGTGAGGACAGATCCAAAGGAGTGATTTGGGACATCTGGTCTTTGGAGAAGGGAATGAGGGTCGCCATTTTTCTCCACACAACCACCAAGGTGGGCCTAAGGGATGGGTCGGTGGGGACCACAGTGAAGGCGGGACCCACCTACACCAAACCACGCCCATCAGTGCTGGGTAGCTGCTTATGTACAAGAGCTGGATATATACTCTGGAAAAAGATGGCCCCCTTCTCCAGACCAGCACTGTTGCTTTTTTCTGGATTAACCCTAGGTCAATTCTTGTTATTCAGATATATTCTCCCTTTTCTCCTTCTTATCTCTTCCCTCCTCAAGGCTGGTCATTCTGGTTATTAATTTGCTTAAACAGACATATTTAATACATCTTCATGATGCATGTTCCACACCTCCTTCTTTACTTGACTTTCTTTCTCTGTCTGGAATAATGCAGCCATATAGTTTCTTTCAATAACATTATCTTCATTTCTTTCTCCTAGCCTCCTTCCATATTCTCCTTTTTCTCTGTCTGGATTAAGCTTTTTAGTCTTTCTGTCTGGTCAATGTTCATTTTCCCTTTCTCCCTACCCATGTCATTTCTCTCTTCGTATATGGTCTTCCATCAGTACCTCCTCACCCTACTCTTTATTTGTAGCTGGGATTTCTGTTTTATGCTTTTAGATTGTCTTTTTTAGTCTGTTTGCTTCTGTGTTTGTGTGTTCTTCTTCCCTGTTTGTTTGTCTGTCTGTTTTCCTTTCCAGGGATACTTCAAGGAACAAACCAAAGCACACATGGCGGAGAGTCCAAAACATCACTACAAGTAGAGAAATAAAATAATCAAAGTCACAACAAAAAAGAGCAAGGGACATCATTCAAAAAAACACCCCCTGAACGGCCAGGCCCTGGACAGTGTATGTGCCTCCTTTAATATATCAGTACTCGCAGGTGCAGAGCACATAACAAGCTTTGAAAACCTGGAAGAGACACAAAGCCAGCCAAAATGATGAAATGGAAGAATTCTCAAAAGAAATTCCAGGAAGAAGTGACAACTAAAGAATTGATCAAAACAGAAATAAGCAACATAACTGAAAAAGAATTTAGAAAAATAGTCATAAAATTAATCTCTGAGGTTGAAAAAGGCAGAGAAGACAGCAGAAACTCCATTGCTGCAAAGATCATGAATCTTAAAAATAGTTATGTTGAATTTAAAAATGCTATAAATGAGGTGCAAAATAAAATGGAGATGGCCACTGTGCGGATTGAAGAGGCAGAGAGGAGAATAGGTGAATTAGAAGATAAAATTATGAAAAATGAGGAAGCCAAGAAAAAGAGAGATAAATTAATCCAGGGGCATGAAGGAGAATTCGAGAACTGAGTGATGCAATCAAATGGAATAATATCAATACCATAGAATAACAGAAGGAGAGAGAGAGAAAGGGGCTGAAGGGGTACTTGAACAAATCATAGCTGAGAACTTCCCCAACCTGGGGAAAGTTGGGGAAACTTTGAAATCCATTGAAATCCAAGAGGCATAGAGAACTCCCCTCAGATGTAACTTGAATTGATCTTGTGCATGACATATAATAGTGAAACTGGCAAAATACAAGGATAAAGAGAGAATTCTGAAAGCAGCTAGGGATAAATGGGCCTTAACATACAAAGGCAGACACATAAGGTAATAGCAGACCTATCTACTGAAACTTGTCAGGCCAGAAAGGAATAGCAGGAAATCTTCAATGTGATGAAGAGGAAAAATATGCAGCCAAAAATCCTTTATCCAGCATGCCTGTCATTCAGAATAGAAGGAGAGATAAAGGTTTTTCCCAAAAACACACAAACAAAAAAAAAAAACCTGAAGAAATTCATCACCACTAAACCAGCCCTACAAGAGATCCCAAGGAGGACTCTATGAGGGAAATGTTGAAGGAACACAAAGGACCAGAGACATCACTACAAGCACAAATCCTAGAGATAACACAATGACTCTAAACCCATATTTTTCAATAATAACACTGAATGTAAATGGACTAGATGCTCCTGTCAAAAGACATAGGGTATCAGAATGAATTACAAAAACATGACCTGTCTATTTGCTGTCTACAAGAGACTCATTTTAGACCTGAGAGAAACTTCAGATTGAAAGTGATCAGATGGAGAACAATCTATCATGCTATTGGAAGTCAGAAGAAAGCTGGAGTACCCATACTTATATTAGATAAACTGGACTTCAATGTAAAGGAAGTACCAAGAGATGAAGAAGGTCATTATATAATTACGGGTCTATCCATCAGGAAGAGCTAACAATTATAAATGTCTACTCACCAATTTCAGGAGCACCCAAATATATAAAACAATAACAAACAAGCAATCTTATTGATAAGAATGTGGTCATTGCAGGGAATTTAATATTTCACTTACAGCAATGGATAGATCGACTAGCCAGAAAATCACCAAAGAAACAATGGCCCTGAATGACACATTGGATCAGATGGACTTGACAGACATATTTAGAGTCTACATCCCAAAGCTATGGAATTCACTTTCTTATCAAGGGCACATGGTACATTCTCCAAGAAAGATCACATACTGTGTCACAAAGCAGCCTTCAATAGATATAAAAGAATGGAGCTCAAACCATCACACTTTCAGATCACAATGCTATGAAACTTGAAATCAACCAAAGGAAAATGTCTGGAAAACCTCCAAAAGCATGGAGGTTAAAAAACATCCTACTAAAGAACAAATGGGCCAATCAGGCAATTAGAGAAGAAATTTAAAAATATATGGAAACAAATGAAAATGAAAATACAATAATCCAAACCCTTTGGGATGCAGCAAAGGCAGTCCTAAGAGGAAAATGCATTGCAATCCAGGCCTATCTCAAGAAACTAGAAAAATCCCAAATACAAAATCTAACAGCACACCTGAAGGAACACGAAGCAGAACAGCAAAGACACCCCAAACCCCACAGAAGAAAAGAAATAATAAAGATCAGGGTAGAAATAAACAATTTAGAATCCCCCCCCCAAAAAAAAAAAAAAAACAGTAGAACGGATCAATGAAACCAACAGTTGGTTTTTTGAAAAAATAAACAAAACTGATAAGCCTCTAGCCAGGCTTCTCAAAACAAAAGGAAGAACACCCAAATAGATAAAATCATGAAGGAAAACGGATTTATTACAACCAATTCCTCTGAAATACAAGCAATTAGGGAATACTATGAAAAAATATATTCCAACAAACTGGACGACCTAGAAGTAATGGACAAGCCTTAACACCCACAAACTACCAACAAACTGGACGACCTAGAAGTAATGGACAAGCCTTAACACCCACAAACTACCAAAACTCAACAGGCAAGAAATAGAAAATCTCAACAGACCCATAACTAGTGAAGAAATTGGATCAGTTATAAAAAATCTCCCAACAAATTAGAGTCCTGGACCAGAAGGCTTCCCTGGGGAATTCTTTCTACCAGACATTGAAAGCAGAGTTAATACCCATTCTTCTCATGCTGTTCCGAAAAATAGAAATGGAAGGAAAACTACTGGGCTCATTCAATGAAGATAGCATCACATTGATTCCCAAACCAGACAGAGATTCTGAAAAAAAAAGAGAGAGAGAGAGAGAGAGAGAGAGAGAGAGAGAACTACAGGCTAATATCCCTGATGAATATGAATGCAAAAATCCTCAACAAGATACTAGCATATCGAATTCAACAGCATATAAAAAGATATTTCACCATGATCAAGTGGCATTCATTCCTGGGTTTCAGGGCTGGCTCAATATTTGCAAATCAAACAATGTGATACATCACATTAACAAAAGAAAAAATAAGAATCATATGATCCTGTAAATAGATCCAGAGAAAGCACTGGACAAAATACAGCATTGTTCCTTAATAAAAACCCTTGAGAAAGTCGGGATAGAAGAAACTTACTTAAACATCATAAAAGCCATTTATGAAAAGCCCACAGCTAATATCATCTTCAATGGGGAAAGACTGAGAGCTTCCCCCTTGGATTAGGAACACGACAGGGATGTCCACTCTCAACACTGTTGTTTAACATAGTGCCAGAAGTCCTTACCTCAGCAATCAGACAACAAAATGAAATAAAAGTCATCAGTATTGGCAAAAATGAAGTCAAACTTTCACTTTTTTCAGATGACATGAAACTCTACATGGAAAACCCGACTCCAGCAGAAGTCTGCTAGAACCAATTCATGAATTCAGCAAATTCACGGGGTACAAAATCAACATACAGAAATCGGTTGCATTTTTAGACACCAATAATGAAGCAACAGAAAGAGAAGTAAAAAACTGATCCCATTCACAATTACACCTAAAACCATAAAATACCTAGGAATAAACCTAACCAAAGATTTAAAAGATCTGTATGATGAAAACTATAGAAAACTATAGAAAACATGTGAAGGAAATTGAAGAAGACACAAAGAAATGGAAAAATATTCTATGCTCATGGATTGGAAGAATAAATACTGTTAAAATGTCAAAACTACCCAAAGCAATCTCAATCCAATGCAATCTCAATCAAAATTGCACAGATATTCTTCTCAAAGCTAGAACAAACAATCCTCAAATTTGTATAGAACCACAAAAGACCCCAAATAGTCAAAGTAATTCTGAAGAAGAAAACTAAAACAGGAGGCATCACAATCCCAGACTTTAGCCTCTACTACAGAGCTATAATCATCAAGACAGTATGGTTTGGGCATAAAAACAGACACATAGACCAATGGAATAGAATAGATAACCCAGAATTGGACCCACAAATGTATGCCCAATTAATCTTTGACAAAACAGAAAAGAGTATCTGATGGAAAAAAGACAGCTTCTTTAACAGATGGTGCTGTGAGACCTGGACAGCAACATGCAGAAGAATGAAAATAGATCACTTCCTTACACCATACACAAAAAGAAACTCAAAATGAATGAAGGACTTGAATGTGAGACAGGAAACAATCAAAACCCTAGAGGAGAAAACAGCAAACAACCTCCTTGACCTCAGCTGCAGCAATTTCTTACTGGAGAAATTATACTGGATATGTAGCATAATACTGGAGGTTACAGGGAGGGAGGGAGGCAAACCATAAGAGACTCTTAAATACTGAGAACAAGCTGAGGGTTGAGGGGGTTGTAGGGGAGAGGGGAAATTGGTTGATGGGCATTGAGGAGGGCACTTTGTAGGGAAGAGCACTGGGCGTTATATGGAAACCAACCTGACAATAAACTATATTAAAAAAATAAGAATATTTAATGAGTGCCTCTGGGACATAATTTAAGAAGTGCTAATGCAGATCAAAAGCATTTGTTAAGAATTACCTTTCTTCTCAAATTATTTTGTTTGATATATTCTATAATTTCCTGTGGATCAACATTTATAATTATAGTTCACACATAAAAATTTAATTTCCTTATATATTGAAATGGACTGAAAAACTTAAAAGATACACTCATTGATTCTAGACAGGAGTCAAGGATGTAATATGTAGAATTTGATAAAATTGGTTGGTATAGAAAATAGGATCATTTTATCTACTTTGAAGGCTTTGGTTGTATGTCAACTAACCAGAAACTACACAAGTAATTAAGAGCAGGAAATAGTTCTTTGGGAAGTAATGAGGAGACTTGTACTGAAACAAAGAAAGTATAAGAAAATTAACTCATTAAAATATTGTTGGATCAGAAAATAAGAGACTAACCTGGCTCTAATTCATATAGCTATGAAGAAAGGAGAATAATTTCATTTTGAGCATCAGGTGTATAAACCTAGATACCTCAAATGAACCAGAGAGACAAGTTAGCCAGGTGGCTTAGGTGTAAAGAAAAAAAAGAGGCTTGAGCCTGTCCACTTTTCTATAGTTTTCCAACTAGCTTGTTTGAAATATGCACATACTAGTAAAGAATTAAATTTAAAAAATCAAATCAGGGAATAGCGAATCTTTATTTATGCAACAGATATATCTTATCAAAGCAGTAGCTCTCAAACTTGAGCATGCATCAGAATCACCTGGAGGGCTAATTAAAAAAAAAAAAAGTTGGACCTAACTTCCAGAGTTTCTGATTCAGTAGCTCTGGGGTGAGGCCAGATAATTTTCATTTTTAACATATCTCAGATGAGGCTGATGCTACTACTGGTCCAGGAGAACCATTGTGAAACACACTGCCCTGGTTAATGGGGAAAGAGACTAAGTACAAAATAAATATTGTTTAAATTAATAAAATTAAATACAAAAGTGGCTCTATAAACATTTTTGGGCAATTACCATTTTTTTGTCTAATGAAATAATTCAGGAAATTTATAGAACTTTATGATATATCCATGCACCTAGAAGTACACAGATTCCAGATTAAGAGCCTAGTCTAGAATGCAATGTCCTATATTCTTTTTTTAATGCTGTTTACTTTTGAGAGAGAGAGAGAGAGAGAAAGAGAAGCAGAGAGAGAGGGAGACGTAGAATCCAAAGCAGGATCCAGGCTCCGAGTTGTCAGCACTGAGCCCAACATGGGGCTCAAACTCATGAACCATGATATCATGACACCTAATCTGAAGTGTGACACTTAATGGGCTGAGCCACTCAGGTGCCCTGCAATGTCCTATAGTCTTAATCTGAAGGGCATCTTACTTTTGTTTCACCTCCCCAAAAACAAGATTTCAGAGCATGTCATTGTGACTTTAACACAGTCTAAACACTGAACATGTGTCTGTAATGATGAATGAATAAATAATCATCTGTCAGATCTCTGATCTCCATCTGGAGAGAGTCAGTATATGTTGAACCCACACTGCATATACTTTGGAGACAGCATAAAATGGTAAAGAACCAACAGTGTTGCTCTAGAATAGAAGAACATATTAAAAAGTATTCTGTTTTGATTATATAGAATGGTGTGTTTCCTACTATAGCCAATTTTCCTTGGTATATTATCCTATTTTCTGCCTTCTTTGTGTAAGTCCTAAATGTTTTCTTAACACCTCCGCCTTTATTCCATCCATAGCATCTCGCAGACCGCTTGACAGATTGAAATTCAGTTTTGGCATCCTTTGATTTCTTTGTCTCCTTTGGGCATATTTCCAAATAAAGCTATTACGCTTCATTTTGTTTTTATATGTTGGTAACTTGCATAGTAAAATAAAATTACCAGCTCATTTAACATTGGATGATCAATAGATATCTGATAGCAATAACTTTCATTATTATTAACTCAAACCTAATTATATCCAGTGACGTAGAGGAGCAACAGCTCAGGGGCCCACTGCCAAGTTTCTGAACCATTTATTCTCCTGTATGCTTGCAATAGACAAATAGTTATTTTTGTTAATGCCATATATATTTCTTTTTTTAAGCTTATTTATTTATTTTGAAAGACAGAGAAATGGGGGAAGGGCAGAGAGAGGGGGAGGTGAGGGAGAGAGGAAAAATCCCAAGCAGGCTCCACACTATCAATGAGAAGTCTGATGCAGGACTCAAACTCACAAACCTTGAGATCATGACCTGAGCTGAAGTCTAAGGTTTAACTGACTGAGCCACCAAAGAGCCCCATGTCATATTTATTTCTGAAGTGTGTATCATCGATCATTATCTACCATTAAATCAGTGATTCCAACATTTGGGAAATAATCATATTCTATCTTTAATTCCCCAATATGTCTAAACCTCATCATAAGAAATGCTATACAATATATGTGTTATTTTTTAAATGAAAGGAAATAAAAATTCAATTTATTTTCAGAGCATTAATATGTTCCTTGAGAAAAATAAGAAAAAAATATAGCATTATTTCTGGGGTGCTTGGGTGGTTCAGTCAGTTAAATATCCAACTCTTAATTTTGGCTCAGGTCATGATCTCACAGTTTGTGACCTCGAGCCCCACATAAGGCTCTGCACTGAGAGCGTGGAACCTACTTGGGATTCTTTCTCTCCCTCTCTTTCTGCCCCACCTCCCCTCAAAATAAATAAATAAACATTTTTTTAAAAAGAAATAATAGAATTATTTCAAAATTAATCATGTATCTCAGGATGGAGTTGGCAACTTTTAAATAGTATATTTGCAAATGGTAGATAACAGTGGTTTTTAAAAATTTAATCTCTGATATAAATTAGTTTCAAATATTTTATTTGCCCCCCAAAAAAGTACAAATTAAATTGTGTTATAATTTCCCAGACAATATTAGAGGGTTTAATTTTAGTATTCTTTTTATATAAAAGTTTCCCTTTGAAACTGTACTATAATATTTCAATGATATTTGTTGAGAATTTTATGAAGCTTCAGTAATGAGTACACACACATACATACAATGAACATATATCATGTTGATAATGTCAAAAAGAAAATTTAAGGTAAAAACTGCTCTATCATGGGATACTTGTCATAAACTTTGCGATTAAGAAGATAGTGCAGTAAGGGAATAAACATAATTACAATGGTGAGAACAATATCTCACTTAAGCAGTTAGTGTCAAATTAGTAAACACAATAAGTTTCACCTTAATACTACTTCTAGGCCAAATAGACAAACAAGAACACATAAAGAATGGATTGCAGTAAACTTTGCATATAACAGGTATTATATCAGGAAAGTTATTGCAAGAAAATAGTTATTTTATATGCTGATATTCAAAAGGCATTGTTATATTTATCCATATGTGCACCCATTTGTTTCTAAGATGTCTTATTAAAATTGTAAGTTTTACTTTGATTTCATAATCGTTATTATTATCATTCTTATAATATGATAAATTTCTTTAGAAGCTCCAGCTCTTAAATATTTTTAACTTTTTTTTTTAATTTTAATAATATATTTTTATCCAATATAATTTTTTTTTAACTTTATAGTTTATTGTCAGGTTAGTTTCCATATAACACCCAGTGCTCTTCCCCACAAGTGACCTCCACCAAGACCATCACCCCGCTTTA
>CM053579.1:46663963-46723590 GCA_028646485.1 Cryptoprocta ferox
CTTCGGGAACTCCTATGATACGGTTATTGTTCCGTTTGATTGTATCACTCAGTTCTCGACTTCTCTTTTTGTGTTCCTGTATCAATTTCTCTCTCTTTTTCTTGGCTTCCTCTTTTGCTAGAACTGTGTCTTCTAATTCACTTATTCTCCTCTCTGCCTCTTCAATCCGTGCAGTGGCTGCCTCCATTTTGTTATGCACCTCATTTATAGCCTTTTTTAACTCGTCACAGCTATTTTGAAGGTCCCTAGTCTGTGTATCAATAGCTTCTTTGATGTTTTTTTCAAGTCAAGCAATTAATTTTATGACATTTGTTCTAAATTCTTGTTCAGTTATGTTGTTTAAGCCTGTTTTGAGCAGTTTTGTGGCTGTGACTTCTTCCTGGAGTTGCTCTAGAGGAGAGTTCTTTTGCTTCGTCATTTTGGCCAGCTTTCTGTCTCTTGTCAGTTTTAAAAGTTCGTTATGTACTAGGCACCTGTTAGTATTGCTCTATTAAATGAGGCTCATTGATTGTCCAGGACCTGTCATTTCAGAAAGTGTTCTTTTACTGGTGTCCCTCGGTTTCTTTTGTTGTGCCTGTGATTATTTTATTTCCCTGGTCAGTTATATGGGACTCTCCACCATGTATACTTTGGCTTGTTTTTTGAGGTATCCCTGAAAAGCATACAGGGAATAAAAGCACGCAAATGCACAGACAAATTAAACAAACAAGGAAGCCAAATGGGAAAGAAGTAAAGAAAAGGAAAGGAAAGGAAAGAACATGGAAGGAAAGAAAAGAAAGAAGAGAAGAAAAGAAAGAAGAAAAAGAAACAAAAACAAAAAGAAAAGAAAAACAACAAGGTGGGGACAGAGACAGGAAAAGTCTGTGGGCAGTCTAAAAGCATATAAGGAGCCAAGAGGAGAGATAAGAATATGCTACGGGAAATATATCTGGATGGCACCAGAAAAGAAGGAGAAGCAATGAAAAAAATAAAAAAAAAAAAGACAACTCCCCTGTGCGGACGGGCGTGGTCTGGCATCAGGTGAGGTCTGGTGTGTCTGCTCTCTCTGAGGCCCCGCCTTGGTGGTTGCGGGGAGACGTATGGCGCTGCTTCAAAGCTTTGCCGCAACTAAGCTTTGCAACCGCCCTTCTGAGTCTGATCTCCCTGTGCCGCGGGCGAGCCAAACTGTATTTTCCAAGCACCGCCTTACTTCCAAATCCCAGTCCGTGCAGTTCAACACCGTCACAGGGGATGAGATGCGTTCCCGCTGGCGGCCGGCCTCCCTGCCCAGCTTGCGCCGCCCTTTTCGCGGAGCCGCTGCAGCTGCCGCCGCAGCCGCCGCTTTTCAAGGTGCCTTTCTCGTCGCTGCCGCCGTCGCTTTTCGCACAGCTGCCACCTTTATCTGTGCTGCCGCCGCTCCCGGTGCGGCTTGGAGTGGATGCCGCTGCCGCTGCGCCCAAGGAAGAATTCGTCGGCCAGATGGGACGGATTTCTCTCCCGGTGCTCGGAGAGCAAAGTAATTGAGTCAGTTATATATGGGGAGACGTGTGAGTTTTTCCTCCCTTAGAGATGGTTCTAGGTGCGTTTTCTGTCTCCCTTTCTCTTCCCCTGGTCTCTCCAGGGCACCGCTCACTCTCCCTGTGTTGGGCTTGCGGGTTCCTTTCCCCTTTACCACCGGGACCCGCCCGTCCCCTAAGTTCCCAGATCATAGTCACTCACTCAGGCATCTTTGAGGTTGTCTTCTTTCTGGCGCCTGTTTCTTCTTTCCCCCACTTGCAAATCCAAGTTTTATCCCTTCAGTCCTTCTCAGTTCAATCCATACAGGCGTGCGCGGATTACAGAGCTCCCTACTTCTCCGCCATCTTGCCTGCTCCTCGGAAGAAAGTTTTTTAAATGTTTTATTTATTTTTGAGAGAGAAAGAGACAGAGTGAGCAGGGGAGGGACAGAGAGAGAGGGAGACACAGAATCTGAAGCAGGCTCCAGGCTCTGAGCTAGCTGTCATCACAGAGCCTGATGCGGGGCTCAAACCCACGAACCGTGAGATCATGACCTGAGCTGAAGTCGGACGCTTAACCGACTGAGCCACCCAGGCGCCCCAAGAAGAAATTTTTAAAAACTACATGGAAAAAAATTAAAACTTAACATTCCAATACTTTTGGGCTGTAGCAAATGTGTTCCTAAGCGGGAATTATATAGCCATACAGGCCTATCTAAAGCAGCAAGAAAAATCTCAAAAAATATCCTAACCATACATATGATGAGTGAGAAAAAGAACAACAAATGAAGACTAAAGCCAGAAAAAAGGAAGGGAATAATAAATATTAGAACAGAAAGAAATGATATAGAAACTAAAAAAAGAAAAAAAAAACCGATATATCAATGAATGCAGGAAATGATTCCTTGAAAAAATAATAATAAAATTGACAAGCATTTAGCCATACCTATCAGAAAGAAAAGAGAAAAAACTCAAATAAATAAAATCACAAATGAGAAAGGAGAAGTAACAGCCAACAGCACAGAAATACTATTATAAGGGAATATATTCCAGCAAACTCGAGTATCTGGAAAAAGTTGAAAAATTCCTAGAAACATAAAAACTACAAAATCTGATTCAGGATGAAATAGAAAACTTGAACACACCAATAATCAGCAAAGTAATTGAGTCAGTAATTTAAAAACTCCCAACAAACAATAATTCATGGGAATTCTACCAAACATTTAAAGAAAGGTTAATACCTATTCTCCTCAAATTATTACAAAATATAGAAGAGGAAGGGAAACTTCCAAATTAATTGTATGAGGCCAGCATCTCCCTGACACCAATACAAGATAAAGACTCTAATAAAAAGATAACTACTAACCAATATCCGTGATGGACATAGATGCAAATATTTTCAATAAAATACTAGCAAACCAAACCCAACAATATATTTAAAAAATCATGCACTAAAATTAAGGTGGATTTATACCTGGATTGCAAGTGTGGGTCAATATTTGCAAATCAGCCAGCATAATACACCACATTAATAAAAGAAAGATAAGAACCACATGATCATTTCAATAGATGCAGAAAAAGCATTTTTCTCTTTCATGTTCAACTTGTTTACTTTCTATTACTCTGTCTTCTAGGTCAGTAATTCATTCCTTTGCTTCTTCCATCCTGCTATTCATTTCATCAGCATGTTTCTCATTTTCTTTATTGAGCCTTTTAAATCTGCTATGCTATTCTTTATCTCTTTAAAGGTCTTACTCATGTAATACTCTTTTCTCAAATCCAGTGAAGATTCTTATGATCATTGCTTTAAATTTATTTAAATATCAGGCATCGTACTTATATCTATTTTGTTTAGATCTCTGGCTGTGGCCTTGTCCTTTTCATTCATTTAGTATAAATTTCTCTGTGCCTTCATTTTGTCTGTGTCTTTATGTCTATTTCTGTATGTTAAGAAAGTCAGCTATGTCTTTACTCTTGAAAGTAGGGACTTTATAAAAAAAGAGGTCCTGGAGTGTCCTGCAGTACAGTATCCCTTGTTCACCAGAACCCAGAAATTCAGTAGTGTATCCTATGTGTGTTGTTTCCACCTGCTGTTGTGTATGAATCAGTTTTCCTTGTAGTGCTGCCTTCTGTTCTAACTCTCTGGCTTTTGTGGTCTGTGTTTGCTCTGTGTGGTGTTAGTGGGACCCAGGCAAGACATCACTGAGGGTGCTTGGGATCAGGTTGATGGTGTTAGCAATATTTGCATTGGGACACTAGTCTCTTGCTGGATCCCCCAAGTGCTGCAACGTCTAAGGACTGTGTGCTGAGTTGGCTGGGGACATGAGGCTGGGCTCAGCACTCAGCAATTAGCAGATGCATCTGGGCCCATTGGGCAGCTATGGCAGAGGGCATGTTGCTGGGTGTAGCAGGGTGTACACATGGAGTGACAGTAGAGTGTGACTCATAATGGTAGCTATGCACCAGGGGGCTGAGTGTGGTGCATACCTCTTTAACAAAATTTGCCCTGAGCCCAGAGCTGAGGGTAGCAGGCTGTGATTAGAGGGGGCCTCAGGAGAAGTCATGGGCAAGGCACACTGCTAGCAGGTTAGGTAGAAAATGTCTGTGTTTATGCTGGGGGACAGCAGAGGAAAATTACATCTGCCAGCTCCCCCAAAATGCTCTGAAATCACCATGAACATTTCTGTCTCTTGTTTGTACCCAGTGTTGTGCAAAGTACTGTTTTTATGTTGCCTTTCCACCCTGGCTCTCTCTCTTTAAGCAAGGTGACCCAGCTATCATTTGCTCTCTGGCTTACCCAGTGCTGAGTAAGATGACTTTCAAAGCTCCAGGCTCAAAGTCCCACTAATTTTACAAACTCACAGAATTCAGCCCTCCTGGTTTTCAAAGCCAAACATTATAGGGATTAGATTTCCCCGTGTTAACTCCCTGATGTGAAGGCCTCTTTTTTGACCTCTCTGCATGTGTAGCTCTTTCCCTCCTTTGGGTAGCCTCTCTCAGCCTTTCTGACCTTCCTAAGCTTTCAGATGCAGCTTCTTCTATGTATTTAGTCGTGGAGATTGTTCTCCCTTTCTTTGGATCACTTTCAGTTTTATTGACTTGTATGTGGATGATATCTAGTTGTCAATATGAGACCCGATGAACTCAGGAACTCCTATTCTGTCATCTTCCCAAACTCTCTATTCTGGGTATGTATCAATTTGAATTCCCACCAACAGTGTAAGAGGGTTCTTTTTTCTCTACACTCTTTCCAACACATTATTTCTTGTGTATTTATTTATTTTAGCCACTCTGACAGCTGTAATGTGATATCTTGTAGTTTGCATTTGCATTTCTGTGAAGATTGATGATGTTGAGCATCTTTTTATGGTCTGCCATGTGTATGTCTTCTTTGGAAAAATGTCTATTCAGGTCCTCTGCCCATTTTAATCAGATTATTTATTTTAGTGTTGAGATGTATAAGTTCTTTATACATTTTGGATATTAACCATTTTATCAGTGTTTTTTAAACTATAAATTCACATCTCCGTTTGAATGCCATATTGGAGAATTTATACCAAGAAATAAGTTATCTTTATGAATGAGACTTTAATGAAAATAATAATACGTAAGTGACTTTGATATCTATCAAAAGGGAAATGAGACAATGATATATGGTATATTGGCAATGAAATGTGATCAATCTACAAAAAAGTAGAAGGTAAATTTATATGTAAATACTTAAAACACACAGCTAGATAAATATAAAATAATTCTTAATACCCAAGAGATTGATCTGAGGATTGACAGAACACTCTGCACAAATAGAGGGAAAGAAGAGGCAACGTTGTGGAATATAGGAAGTGTGGAGAGGTGATTTGGGGGAGAAACAGACTGCAGGTGCTGTAGTGGAGAGGGAGCCTTAGTCACAGAGAGAGATGAGAGAAAGAGAGAGAGAAATGCATAGCAGATCACACAAGGAAAATACTTCTCCAAAGCCATTTACTGTGAAAACGAGAGGGGTTGATTTTCATGAGTTTTTAAAACCGGCAGGGCTCAAAGTCTGGAGTTGTAGATGTCCACAGTGTGGCCAGTGTGGGACCCTGAGGAAACTGAAGTGCTCCTGTGGGGAAGGTTGGATAGCCTGGGAGAAGACAACACAAATTGAGGATCCCCTGGAACACAATGGGAGAGACAGTTCCCCCTTCCTGGAGTGCATCTGGGAGTCTGGGAGAGGTACAATTGTCTTTCCAGGGACAAAAGGGCCAGTGGGTGCCATTACCCTTTCCTACTCCTCAGCATAGGGGCAGAGACACCTGCTGTGGGGAGCTAACATGGACACTGCCTCTTTGCAGTGCTTTACTTCAAACTACATGCCCTTGTGCTTTGGTGCAACACTGCCTTTCTGGCACAAATCTGCATCAGTCCCAGCATGGTAAAACTCTACCCCAAAATACCAGCAGTTGTCCGCACAATGCCAGGTCCCTAAAATTTGGAATTTTAAGACTCAGCTGGACTGGGGCGCCAGGGTGGCTGAGTTGTTAAGCATCCATCTCCTGATTTTGGCTCAAGTCATGACCTCATGGTTTGTGAATTTGAGCTCCATGTCAGGTTCTACACTGACAGCATAGTGCCTGCGTCAGATTCTTTGTCTACCTTTCTATCTGCCCCTCCCCCACTCATATTCTCTCTCTCTCCCTCTCTCTCTCTCCCTCTCTCTCTCTCTCTCTCTCTCTCTCTCTCTCTCTCTCAAATAAATAAACATTAAAAATCTCAGCTGGACTGCCCGAGATAGAACACAGGTGTACTGCATTGTCAGGCAGGCACACAGTCTGGACACAGAAAGGATGAAGGTGGGAACCTAAGGGACACTTGGGACACATGAGGAGACATTGTTCCCTCTTCTGGGAGGGCTTCTTGGACAGCAGCAGGCAGGAACTTCCCTCTTGAGGGACAAGGGAGGGGGTTTTCACCCTTTCTCTCCCCACCTCCAGCATAAACCAACTTCAGTAAGTAGCACAGCACCAACAGTGGGAGCTTAAACAGCTTACACTAAACTCCATTCCCATGTGCTATGCAGGTACTGCCTTCTTTTTGGCAAGTGTGCCTGAGAACCAGAGCAGCTTGCCCCTCTTTCAGAAGGTCATTACAAACGCACACACACCACATCCACTGACAAGACAGTTCTGCAAAGCTTCAGCTCTAGTGTAAATAGTATCAGGTCTTTTTTAACAAGCAGACCAGGCACACCTAGTTAAAAATGACCACATTCTGGCCAATGTCCAAACACTCCCCACTGCAGGCGAGAAGAAAGTCTGCAGAAGAGTGACCTGAGGGAAAGAGCAGCCAAAACACAGCAGCAGAGTTCACACAGCATACACCAGTGACACTTCCTGAAGCATCAGGCCTTGGACAGTATATGACTTCTTCTTTATAAAGCCATTACTCTCAGGAGAAGGAAATATAACAGGCTGTCCTAACATGGAGAAATATAGCAGGCTTTCAATGCAGAGGAATTCCACCAAACATTTAAAGAAGAGTTAATACCTCTTCTCCTCAAACTGTTCCCAAAAAATAGAAGTGGAAGGAAAACTTCCAAACATATTCTACAAGGTCTGCATTACCTTGATTCCAAAACCAGACTTAGATCCCACTGAAAAAGAGGATTATAGAACATTATCTCTGATAAACATGGATACAAAAATTCTCAACAAAATAATAGCAAATCAAATCCAACAGTACATTAAAAAAAAACTCATTAACCATGATCAAGTGTGATTTATTTGTGGGCTGCAAAGGTGGCTTAATATTCACAAATTAATCAACGTGATACACCACATGAATAAAAGAAAGGATAAGAACAATATGATCCTCTCAATAGATGCAGAAAAAGACGTTTAGCAAAGTAACATATCCATTTTTTATAAAAAACCCTTAACAAAGTATGGATAAACATAATATACCACAACATCATAAAAGGTCATATAGGAAAGACCCAAAGCTAATATTATCCTCAATGGGGAAAAACTGAGAGCTTTTTGTCTAAGGTCTGGAACAAGACAGGAATGTCCAATCTCACCATTTTTATTTAAGATAATACTGGAAGTTCTAGCCTCAGCTATTAGAAAACAAAAATAAATAAAAGCATCTATATCAAGAAGCCAAACTTTCACTATTCTTAGAGGCCATGATACTCTATTTAGAAAACTTAAAAGATTCCACCAAAAAAAATTGCTAGAATTGATACATGAATTCAGTAAAGTTGCAGGATACAAAATCAATGTACAGAAATCTCTTGCATTTCTATACACCATTAATGAAGCAGAAGAAAGAGCAGAAGAAAGAAATTAAGGAATAGATCCCATTTACAACTGCAACAAAACCCATAAGATACCTAGCAATAAACATAACCAAAAGGTAAAAATCTGTACTCTTGAAAACTATAGAACTCTTTTGAAAGAAATTGAAGATAGAATATCACTCAGCCATAAAAAATAATGAAATCTTGCCATTTTTTGCAAGGATTGGATGGAGTTAGAGTGTATTATGCTAATTGAAATAAGTTAGTCATAGAAAGACAAATACCACATGATTTCACTGATACATGAAATTCAAGGAAGAAAGCAGAATAGGGGAAAAATATAAGAGAGAGGCAAACCATAAAACAGACTCTTAACTATAGAGAACAAACTGAGAGCTGTTGTAGGGGTTGTGGGCAGGGGGGATGATTTAAATGGACTATGGGTATTAAGGTGGCACTTGTGATGAGCACAGGCTATTATATGTAACTGATGAATCACTAAATTCTACTCCGGAATCTAATATTACACAATAGGTTAACTAATGGGAACTTAAATAAAAATTTTAAGAAACAGAAATAACTGACTAAAACTTGTGTAAAATTGTTATCAAACAAATTTTTTACTACAAACTTATGTCTGGTCATATACATGGTAATAATATACAAGAATTATTGTTAACAATTTATACTACTTAAGAATTTTCACTTGTTAGGAATTATTTAGAAATACCTTCACATTGTACCTTGCTTTAGTTAACAAATGTCAACTCAATGACAACACAAATAACTATAACTGCCAAAGAAAAAAGTAGGATAAATTATGCTTGTGTATTATTAGCTTTTCTTTGATCGATAAATTTAAAAGGGCACAGAAACTTTAAAAAATACTTGAATCAATGTCCTTGATGTTTGGTAAGTGACTAAAATCATCATATAATGACATGTATTGTATGATCCTATATTTATTTGTACAAAGAAAAACAAGCATCTACATGCACATGTATGTTTGTGTAAGGAAATGAAATGAAAGGAGAAGCATCCAGTTTTTGACAATAGTTATTTTGATAGATAAGATAATAGCATAAAAGGAAACTTGTTGATTTTATTTTATGCGCTTATGGCCTTTAAGGACTTGAATGCAAGCTTCATCAGGTCAGGCACTATATCTTATTCACTGTCATAAATCCAGTGCCTAGAAATAAATATTTTTAATTAATAAACAATCACGCTTAAATTGTCATAAGGGTATACATAACTTTTGTAATACAAATTGTGTTAGTGTTTTGTAAGTCATTATGTATAATTAAAAACATAATGTTTTTAGTCATAGCTGTGGCTAATCACTTTGACCTATTAATGACTTCTGAGCCTATTTCTACATCTCTCATATATCTTATCTTACCTTTTTCAGAAGCATAAAATACTACTTTGTAAACATCGTAGTGTATACCAATCATCTGATAAATGAGCAACAACTCCAGCAAATATTATAATTTTAAGTTCTTTCTTATTTAAAAATGATAAAAATTAAGCAATTTAATGACTCTTGTTCTATTTTTCCATTTTAGGAAGCATCTTTATATTTTTATTCACTTTGTGTTAATATTTCCAAGTATTACAATTAAGGGTTTAGGACAATGTGTTTGGGGCCTTGCAGTTACTAAATGTTTTCATATACATTCTTCTATTTGGGACGTAATCAAAATCTGTCAGTTACCCCACTTTATAAAAGGAAAAATTAAAGTTCTGAAAAATAATTTGCTCAAAGCCTCACAGATAATAACTTCCTAAAAGTACTCTCAGAAGTAACCTACAAGGTTATCAATGAAACTTCTCACCAACATTCCCTGATTAGAAGAAGCCAAAAAATGGTTTGTGGTTTGTAATGTCATATGCCTTAACTGCTATTTGACTGTCTCTTTTCATACAATAAACTAATGTGCCTTTAATCTAATATTGCAATTTAAATAGTTGAAGGAAGTGGGCACGACATGGGGTAGTACATATTTCTTAATTCTCATATATAGATAATATATATGAAAAATAAAAATTTAACCTATAGAGGATGTAGAAATATGAAATTGTGTCATGTGTAATTTTATGTAGTGCAATCACATGTAATGGAATTAATAATATGTTAATATTAACATTATTAACAAACATAATAATAAACTTCTGTGGAACACATGTATTATGTGTTATAGACTTGGGCTGTGGGCATTCACCTAGTCAGAATGGCACATCTAACACCTCCATTTACATACATTCTTGAAGAAAACAGAAAAGAAGCATAGTCTCTATACACTGGCATTTCCATATATTGTCAACATTTTATTTTGTGTAGGTCAGTTTTTGTACTTGCTATTATGTTTCAGACAAAGAGAAGTCTGAAAGAATCTTATTTTTTCTTTACTTCCTGACAGTATAACAATACCTGAATAGTGTAGGTAACAATTGGATACCAACTCCAAGTCTTTCATAAATCCCAATAACAATCAAAGCTACACTTTTGTTTTTCAGGGCAATGACCCTCCAACACATGTGGAAACAATATATGTTCATACATATTTGTAAATACTTAAAAATTGGCATTCAAAATAGAAACTAATATTTAGGAGCTCCTGAAAACACACACATATAGGCACACATATGCACACACATATACACACAAACACAGGTGAAGAGAGAAAAGAGGAAGTGGGAAAATTATATTTTACTTAAGGTTAGGGTTTAGTGTCCTTAAAATAAAAAAAGTATTATAAATCAGTTTAGAATAAAAAAAGGAAAAAAATTAAGATAAATTTCAAAAACAGTTAACAGTAATATTGTCATGGTTAAGACTGATAGTTGAAGTATATGGGTCATGGTGAATAATATTTTTAGACATTAAAATCCTTTGTCATCATACAAATTAGTCAGCAGTTATATGGAGAATTTAAAGTTCAGGTATTTCTTACTGACCTGTGAGCACCAAATGACAAGGAGGTTATGGAAACTTTATTTTTTGCTTTTCTTGTTTAATTGTCTTTCATTTTGGCATGAATGGCTTTTATTTTTTATTTGAATTTATCAAAAGCTTACATTTTAGCATAATAAATAAAGCAAAATAGAAAACTGTTCAGATTAAAAGAAAAATCTCAAGCCCTTTAAAACTATTCAAAACACAAGTATAGGAATAACCATTGAGACTGTTAGAAAATCCTGTTTAAGTGGGTTTTTATAACAGAGTTTCAGGAGGATTGTACACCTTCAACATTTTAAAGGGTATTTGTGTGTGTGTGTGTGTGTGTGTGCATGTGTGTGTGTGTAAAGGATGCTGGGGTAAAGTTAAAGATGGTTATTCAGCTATTTTTCTTTCTCTGTTAGGATTCAGGAAAAAAAATATACCTGCAATCCTGGAAGGAGGGCTGGAGGAGAAATCAGATAAATTCGAGTATGTGAAGCCCTGAAGGGTTCTATTCCCAAATAGCCATTTATATTCAGACCTTATTTTTTGTGTGCTATCTAGGATCCCTCTCCACTTTATCTAATTATCATTCTAATACCTATGTTTCTGGCCCCATTATGGCAACTTAAATTTGATTAGCACTGTTGCTTTAACAGTTAAGTTTACTGTTGTTGATCTCCAGCAATTTTAGAAGAGAGGTTAAGTTGGCCAAGTTGTTCAGCTATAAGAACTTACATCTCGTCGGTTACATTCTAGGGGTTAGACTATTGAATGTAACCTCTTTTTTACTCTAAAAGATTTTTTTAAATTGTTCTTTGCATGTATGTGTTTCTACTTCCATGGGATGCAGATTGATATGGTGAAAGGAGACCAGGGAGCATGCATTTTTTGAGTGTAAGAGCAAGTTTTTTGATGACTTTGTCTTCTGAGATGTTATGTGACTTTGGGCAAGAGCTACCTGCTTTAGGGCCTATCAGAAATAATCATAAAAGCCCATTGGAAGCAGTAAGGCAAAACTATACCATGGACTCCAAAGTCGGATTGCCTTCCTTGATATCCTGGCTCTGCCACTTACACAGTCTAATTTTGGAAAACTTACTTAACTTCTTTGTCCTTCAGTTTTATCATTTGTGTAATACAGATGACATTAGTATCTCAGGCAGAACCAGGTCTCCTGTGTGCAGAGCCCTTGATATTTCTATTACACCATGATGAAATAACTTAAATGAAAGCTCATTGAGACAAAGTAATATGAATTAAAAACTTCAACAAAATGAGAAAAATATAGTGAGCAAAAGAATGAATAAATAAAAATAAAGAAGCATTAAAATTTTTAAATTAAAAAATTAAAAATAACAGAGCAAAAAATGAGATAAATCATTTTCTACCTCACTGAGGAAGCCAGCTATTTCAAAAGAGCTCTTGTTTTAAACTTTCTTTAAAACAAAAAACAAAAGTGAACATCTATCAAACCATTTCCAGCAGGCAGGAAATGCCAAAGATGTGAACCTTCCTCTGGAAACACATGACTACCATTGTTGAAAGTGTAAATCTGGGAACTTTTGTAGGAAGGACATGAGCATATCTTAGTTACCACAAGGCTCCATAAATATCCAGGTTTAAATAATATGAAACTTCGTAGATTACAGTCAAAGCTGCAGTGCTAGAAAATTAAAGAGAGTAAACTTGTTTTTTAAGAAATATTTGGTCTACCCACCTACTTAGAATTCTAGGTTTTAAGGTAGGGCAAAGCTCAAATAAATAGCAAAATATATTTGTTTTCTATAAGTGTAGGCCATCAAAACCATTGAATGATTTAGACTAATAAGAAAATAAAATGTTAAATTAAAAACTCTGAAACAAAACAAAAACAAAAGTAAACTAATTATTAGCATTGCACTGATGCAACCGGTTAACTGAAACTTCCCACTTTTTATTTATTTATTTAATTTTTTAATGTTTATTTATTTTTGAGAGAAAGACAAAGCATGAACAGGGGAGGGCAGAGAGAGAGGGAGACACAGAATTTGAATCAGGGTCTAGGCTCTGAACGGTCAGCACAGAGCCTAACGAGGGCTCGAACTCAGGAACCGAACTCAGCAACCATGAAATCATGACCTGAGCTGAATTCAGACCCTAAACCATCTGAGCCATCCAGGCGCCCCAAACCTTCCACTATTTAAAACTTTAAGCCCTGTCTGACTGTTTATGAACATTTTGACCATAACATTGGTCAAAGTAATCTATAAAATTGATCTATTATGGTAGCATGATCAACATCTGCAGTATTCTGTTTTTCTGGTATTATGAGGTATTTTATCATTATTACATTATTATTATCTTAGCCTATTTCTTTTTACCTTTAATCAGTAAGAATAAAAAAGAGTATTCAAGTTGGAAATGAATAACTTGGGTATAATAAACTGCTGTTAGTTGTGAAGAGTGCATGAAAATGTTTTATTTTATTTTAAACTATAAAATGTTATATGTGTGTGTTTTATGTTTACTGATGTATTAATATATACATTTGTAAGTATTCTTGACATAATTTCAGAAATAACCAATCTTAACATATGAATAATCTCTATCATCTCTCCAAATATGTCAATTAAGCTTGTCTATCAATAAATTAATATTTTGTCATTGCACATTCAGAAATAACTTTGTAAAATGCAGGTTAATGTTGGATAAAATCATTGTCTTATTATAAATTATAATTCTTAAAAAATTAAAATCTTCTTTAAGATAAAAATATATTTTGCTATAACAAAGTGAAAAAAAGATAAATCACAGATAATATGAGTATATATTAAGTCTATGTTGACTTTTCCATTTTGTTTTGATATGCTTGCTTAAAAAAACACAACAGTTTGGGGCGCCTGGGTGGCTCACTTGGTTAAGCGTCCGACTTTGGCTCAGGTCATGACCTTGTGGTCTGTAGGTTTGAGTCCCACATCAGGCTCTGTGCTGACAGCTTAGAGCCTGGATCCTGCTTTGGATTCTGTGTCTCCCTCTCTCTCTGCCCCTCTTCTGCTCTCACTCTGTCTCTCTCACACACAAATAAATAAACATTTACAAAAACAAAAATAAAAAAATAAAAAAGACAACAGTTTCTATGTCAAGAAAGCATTATATGATTGTCATAGGACAAAGTTCCTAATATATCTTTGAATCCCTTTTTGCTCATATGGTACTACTTCACAAATGGCATTTTTGAAGAAATCAAGATATTTTTCTTTGCTTATACTCTTAATATCATAATTCCTATAATATAATATCATAATTCCTGTAAAATAATAATTTAAGCTGAGTTTTATGCTATAGTTTTTGAACTCTATATGTTTAATTCACACTGTCTATAGTCTGTATCTTTTCTAAAATAATACATATAATTTTTCATATTTACAAAATTAACAGACAGATTTAATTTCTTGCACAAAGCATGGAAAGAAGAACAAAAGAAAGTCTCAATTACTAAGGAGCTAGTTTGAATTGTGCCAAATATTTTGTTTGTGTATCTCCTTTTCAGGAGAATAAGTTCTTTGGATAATTATTTTTGGTAAAAAAAGCCCACACCTGTACATTATAAATTTTACAGCTTAAATGGTTTATCAAATTTTGATTGTATACTTGAAATATTGGAACCAAATGTGGGCCATAAAAGTAGGTCATTGTAGCATTTATCTGATCGCTTTTATTTTTTTATTAATTATGAATCACATTCATCTCATAAAAGTGAGTAAGGAAGATGCAGTAGTAGAAGAATTATAGAGGGTGGGAGTATTATCTGGTCACAAAAATGTAGTGAGATTGTTGGTGTTTGAAACTTATTCAATATGAGTAACTATATCTTTATAATGTATGATTGGGGCAGAATAGAAGATATTAGAGACCAGAATATAGGATGAGCCATTGATGTGGACATTCATTCTATCCAGGATGACTCATGGAAGAAGAAGATGAGATACTTTCTTCAAAGTGCTCTATCTCCATAAATGCTTTCTCTTGCCAGAAGCATCTATAGGTCTAGTCAGCACTAAATGAAGGAATGAAGAGAATAGAAAAATTGGAGATGTAGGGATTTCTGCAAAAGGAAAATAAAATAATTATGAGTAGCTGAGGCAATTGAAAAAATATCTGTAAAAAATCCATTCAAGTGTGAAGACTGGTTTAAGTAGGCTTTTCATGGCAATATGGGAGTCTAGCTAACATGTAATAAATGTTTCTATAAGAAATGCACTTTAACATGGAAATATAAACAGTTAATATATTTATGTACTTTTTGAATGTAAGCTTTGTTCAATTTGGGAAAAACTGATTGAATGCTTACTATAAACTGAACACTGTATTAAATGTTGTATTAGAGTAGAGGTCAATCAACTTTCTCTCTAAAGGACTAGATAGTAAATATTTGTGACTTTGTAGACCATATGGTCTCTGTTGCAATGATTCAACCCTGCTGTTGTAATGTGAAAGCAGCCACAAACAATATTTTTAAAAGTATTTTTATTATTTCTTTTTTTAAGTTTATTTGTTTTTTTTTTTTTTGAAAGAGACAGAGACAGGGGAGAGGCAGAGAGAGAGGGGGAGAGAGAGAGAATCCCAAGAAGGCTCCATACCACCAGCACAGACCCTGATAGGGGGGCTCAAATTCACAAACCATGAGATCATGACCTGAGCCGAAATCAAGAGTTGGATGCTTAATTGACTGAGCCACCCAGGTGCCCCCACAAACAATATTTAAATGAATGAATGTGTTTCAATAAAACTCTATTTATGGATATTGAAATTTGAATTTCCTATGATTTTTATGTATCATAAAATAGTATCCCTCTTGATTTTCCTCAACCATTTAAAATGCAAAATCATGCTACTCTTTAGCTGTCACCTCCCAGAAAGCAGCTTCTATTTAAATCACATACCTGATCTAGGCATTCTAGACCTGCCCCAGGGAGCAGAAGCAAATGAGGAATCACTGCTTCTCTCAAGCAAATCTTGGCTCCTGGAGTCTTGACTCTCACTCCTTCCCTCCATTCCTGCTTCTACTTCTTTGACTCCTTTAAATCTCAGAAAACTCTAGAATTAATGGTCTTAGGTGGTGAGTGAGGGTGGATAAATAGGGTCAAATTGCAAGCCGTTCTTATGACCTTGATTGGGGCTTTTTTTGTTTTTACAAGTTTCCTTCTCTCCATTGAAATCCTACACCAGTGTTTGGATTTATAACGTGGCCTCAACCAATGTGCGGTTTTTTGGTGGGTTTGTGTTTTTTGTTGTTGTTGTTTTGTTTTTGTTTAGCTTCCCTTGAGAGAATAAAGGATAATGGAGAGAACTGTGTAACAAGGTCCTGGTTTCTCTTGCAACACAATAGCCTAACTTGCCTACTTTTATGTGCACCTCTGTACTGTCAGCCCGGTAAATGGCATCCTCATGGGTGATGGGTGTTCACAAGCCCTTCACCCATCAGTTCTAGATTAGACCCTGTCCGGCCACACAGACATTTTGGTTTATGAGTGCTGCAGCAGTGGGCATAATGAATGAATCGTTTAGCCAGTGGACATAAAAGGCTTACCAAGTGAAGTAACTTTAAATAATTGGCTTGGATTGGCCAGTAGCCATGAAGTGGCTTTTAGAGAAACCCAAGGCTGAAAGGGTTTTTTTTGTTTGTTTGTTTTTTTAAAAAAAGGAAAACCATTTGCTGTAGATGATGAAAAGGTAGGGTTTGCCCTCTACAGGCCTACTTCCAAATAGTTGTGTCCAAAAAAAGCTGTTTTTCCCCCACTCCCCTCTCCTGCCCTGTTACAACAGAAACGGGTTATGTCCCGCTCCTTAATACATGTAAAATTTGTACAAAATATCTTCTATGAAAATGATTTGTAATCTGTAGACTTATTACCTGGGAGATGTCTTGAGATGTAAAATCCCACCCTTTGGGTTGTGGGGTTAATTTTTGTTTGTTTGTTTTCTCCAAATAAATCTGATCTTTAAAGTTCAAAAAATAAAAAATAAAATGCAAAATCATTCCTGTTCATTGACCCTAGTTTCTTTTATATAAAATTTAAATCTCATTATCCATTTCAATCCCAAATTAAATAATGGATTATTTGAATCTGAAACACTTGGTATATAAAGACCACAGATGGTTCATATTTATGAACACAGTTCTGAAATAAGAGAATTTATTAACTATTTTTTCATTGAAGATATCATCACAGTGAATGGGAGATAGCAGGTCTGACATTAGACCAGTCTCTTACCAATGGTTCTTGCTTCCTGGTATTTATATCTTTGAGTGGTGCCCTCCCACATTGAATAGGACTGACACATGTAGCCACTAATTACAGAAATGACAGTGTGAGCCTAATCAATCTAAGCCATTAAAGACACCACAGCTTTTGCCTTGCTTTTCCTTGAATCACTAGTTCTAGTGGAAACCAGCCACCGTGGCATAGGAATACTCAAGCATTACTATAAATAAGTACAGATGGTGAAGTACTGAGTTGGAAATGTTGCTTTCAAAACAAAAGTAAAGGAGCCCTTGAATGTGATGTGCTCTCTGATATATTATGCTTTATTCTGAACTGTGATAAAAAGAGAGGGGCTAATATAACTTTGACTTAGAAATGAGGAAAAAATCCTAGGAAATTTAATATTTGAAAAAAATAATTTAGACAAATCTAATACTTGATATACAAACCTAAGAGGTATCTTGATTTAAGGAAAGTATTACATCAAGGATCAAGCCTGCATTGTAAATCTGACTCTGTCACAACACTCAACAAGTTTTTTTTTTAAGCTGGGAGATCTTAATTTTATAGGTACAAAGGCATGTTTAGCATAGGTGGACTCTAGCAGTCTCATGATTTCATATATAGACTTCTTGCCTTTCTCAATCCATCACTTCCGAATTCAGCACTAATTTGACTGCCATATGTTTATAAATACAAACAAAAATGGGAAAACAAATATTTGAAAAAGAAAATATTGGAATATTTTGGTATTTTAAACTAATAAGTTTTGTGCTCCAAAAATTACTGAAAGTTTAGCTAACTTTCCCCCATTCAACAATAATGATACTCCTTATGAGTGAATGGCAGTCCTTCCCCTTTCAATTTTCAAAGGTACTACCATGCCATAACTGTGTTTATAAGGTTAGATTTTTTAAAGACAAGGGTTTCTATAGAAGGTGGTATGTGACATGAGATCTGAATCAGTATGTGTATTTGTAATCATCATTTTTGTCATACTATATAAATTTACAATCTCACCTACTCAACTATTTCACAAGTACATAATAAAAAAAAAGTTGATACTGCCCAAACACTGGATATAATCTCAACATACATTCCTTATTTATTTAAAAAATCTTCCAGTTTAAAATGTCAAAGAAAAGTGTTCTCCACTGAAAAGTTTAATGCTAAACATCCATTCCTTACCATGTTTCTTTTATCTTAGTCAGGTTTTCCAATTTTGGAAATACATGCATATGAATATTTGCCCTCTTCAACACTGGGTTAAACAAACTTAACAAAAATTATTTGTGGTATTCTTCTCAAAGCCCTTAATATGCTAATGCAAATTTTGAGTGTTCTAGAAGGGAGTATAATATAAATCATTAATCAAATATTTCTGACTACGGAGTCCATTTTAAGAAATACTGACCTAACTCACATACAGCAGCTAAGGTCAGAATACATAACATCTAATAACATTCAGAACCATCCTTACTATCTATGCCTCCACAAGTTGCCTGATTTTACTGAGGCCTCATTATAATGATGGTATCAAACCCTTTCATCTGTTTCAGTAAAACAGAGCTATAAACTAGAAATATTCTTTCACAACCTGAGGTAGGAACTTTCAATATAGTTTCATTAACAATCTATGTATTCTGTCTAAACAACCTATTGTTATTGTTCCTTTGGATCGAACTATTCTGAGGAATGGCTCAAATGTAGAAGTTAAGCTCTTGATTTGCAGTTGAAAATTCAAATTTGGCAGCAAACAAATATATATATATATATATATATATATATATATATATATATATAAAATCACCTATAGCTAAAAGAAAGACATTGTTGAAGTTAATGGAAGCTACAATACCACAGTCACAGAGACCATTTTCAGACAAACTTCCCAAGGCTCATTGTCTCTCAGTTATGAAAAGGCATTCTTTGTATGATCATTTTTGTGTGCCTATGTTAACAACAAAGTAGTTATCCAATGAATATTGTCTTTATGATACTTTCTAATAGTCAGGCTTCATTTATAGGCACAGTATTTGTAAATTATATAAGACTTAAACTGGAGAGACTTTTATATTACATCTCATCTAGAAAGCTTTTCCTTAGCCATTGCTCCTGACTACATACTAAATATTCTGAGAACTGATTTAGAACCTGACTCTCAAAAACACTTGTGAATTGTTTGTAACCAAGACTCCCCTTTCTCTACACTTTTCCACATAAAATAACATTTTATCCACTTTTGTTTCTTCAGGTATTATTCTCACTTTTTAAACTTTCTCTCTAGGAAAATCTCTAATATTTATTCTTTATATTCAATTATAAATTTATGTCACAGAATCATAGAACTATGGGAGTTGGAACATGTTAACATTCCTGAGAATAACTGAGGGTTTTTATCCTTAGACAAATTGCACACATCAGTGTCTTACCTTAGAAATCCCCTTCCTAAATTTTCTGGAAACACCATATTATACGTAAATACAAATAAACTGGTGAAGCTCTCAATTCATGAGGACTCGAGATGGATGGGGTAGCTAATAAGAAAAATAATCTTAAGACTTCTAACAGGAACTAGGAGCTCCTAGCATAATTTTCTGCTGAAATAAAAAGTCACAGCATCTTGGATAACACCAAGGAATATTTAGAAAGGATATCATTATTTGAAATTATAATTTTAATTTAAATAAGTGAGACTAATATTACATACACATACACATAAACACTACATTCATATTTATGTAGGGAAGAGTAAGGACTTTGGAGTCAGACAAACCTGAGCTAAGTTCTAGCTGTTGTGTTTTCAGCAATGTCAATTTAGGCAAATTACTTAATTTCTAATCACACTATTCCATAGTTTTTGATCAGAAAAGTAAGGATAGTAGTAGAACATGGAACTTTTTGGGGACATTCAGAAGATTAAGCTCAGTAATGCCTAACAAGTGCTTAGCATAGTTTCTGGCACATAGTTAAAATTGACAAAGTGAATGATTCATGACATCAAACACTTGATTGATGACATTCTCTGAGGCTGATTTCTAGCAAAGATTACAAATGATGGCTTCATAATTTCTTAAATGTACATATGAATGAGCATTTATATTTTTGATATTAAAATAATACAGGTTTCTGATTTCTTAAATGTGGTTACAAGGATAATACAAGTCACCCTCTCCAGAGGTGTCCATTTTTTTGGTATATATCTTCCAAGAAATTAAAATATATACTCTTAAATAGCATATTTCTGACTGATTTATTGGGATTTTGTTCTAATTGATTTTTTGACTTCCTTTTTCTTGATACTAATATGGTTACCCATTTGCTAGTGTTATTTATCTACTCAGATGCTATCTCTTATTAAATTCCAAATAAAAAAAACCATATTATTTTGTGTAGCAATAAATAAAACACAAATATACAAATAAAACAACAACATCATGAGGAAAAATATACAAATATGGTAATTAAATTCAGACTACTAAAAAACACAATCAGCTTGATGAATATGAAAAGTGTTTTTTGATAGGGACAGGGATTTCCCAAATTATGATTTTAAAAAAGTTATCAGTAGGTCATAAATTACTATATGGGAGGAAACTGCATTTCTTATTGCATATTGTTATCAGATAATTTACAATATGAACATGTAGAAATTCTATGTACAATAATTAAGAAATAATAGCTACCCAGGATAATTCACTTTTTGAGAAATAACTGCTGAAATTCAAAGATTTTTGATGGAATGAGTCAAATAACATAAATGAAATTAGAAATAAATTAACCTGATAGATATTGCACACTAGACTGTTAATATATGCACTCATTCATACTTACTGGTACTCTAGAAGAAAATATTATCAATGCAACAAGATATTAAACAGCAAACCCTAAGTATTACTAATTTTGTATAAAATCATGGTGCATATGTACCTTTACAACAATATGTTTTCCTTGCCTAAGGAAAGAAATAATGGATTTGTTTAGAAAAGAGTAATATAAATAAACAATTTGATGTGGGAGCTATTTATGGACAGTTAAAAATCAGGACTTTTAACCTTACAAAAATAAAATTTGAAAGAGAATACATACCAAGTCACAATATTAAATTACAAGAAAAAATGTGGATACTTCTGTTAAAAACAAAGTATTAGGGTAGCTCAGTTGGTTAAGCTTCTGACTCTTGATTTTGGCTCAGGTCATGATCTCACAATTCCTGAGATCGAGCCCCATATTGGGCTCTGCGCTGACAGCATGGAGTCTGTTTGGGATTCTCCCTTTCTCTCTGTCCCTTCCCTACTCACTCTGTCTCTCTCTGTCTCTCTCTGTCTCTATGTCTCTCTCTCCCTCACACACATGCGCGCGCGCACACACACACACACAGAATAAATAAATAACAATTTTTTAAAAAGTATTAAATAATTTTGGACAATTTTATTTCATATGATGTTTCACACAATATGCAGTTTATGAAAACACTTTCCCAAACTAGGTTTCCCAACAGAAAAAGTTTTAAAGAGCATTAGGTATGTTTATTAACGGTTTATTATATAAATCTGAGGTTAGTTTTATTCATACCCTTTGAAGTTAACCTCCTGAAAGGTAGCCATGCACATCCCACCTGCCACTGCCACGGAATAACCCATTCAAATTTTACAGTGGATTAGTTGAATCTTGGATCAGAAATTAATGTAATAATTAAAGGAAGAAATACAAAGATATATTTAATAGGTATACAATCAAAAGGTATTTGCCCTATACCATATGACCCTGGTATACTACTTCTAGCTACAGTTTCTACTATGGCAGATTGGCAATACTCTGTCATACTCATTAAGGATTCTTCACAGTACCAAAAGCAACCACCAGAGTGCCTGTGAAATTAATCACTTTAGACCTTGAGTTAACTTCATTTCTCATTTTATTCTAACATTGCAGAGGACAAAAACTAGAGACCGAAACAATGATAAATATGATTACTCTGAGGCTCACAACTTTATATAGAGTCAAATTTATACACCACCTGTGAGCTTACCTGCTATGTGATCTAATATCTGTTTGATGTCTCCTAAAATGGAAGTAGACTGAGCATGGAATCAAACCCTCTGAACATATTTACAATTTTTCCTCTTAATTTTGTTCCTATATCTTAAAGTGGGAACATGCTAGAATAAGACACATGGATACATAGATCTTTTGAGGTGGAGCAACTCTGTTTACAAGGGTTATGAGCTATAGGCAAGTACTTGCAAGTATGTACTTTCCTTCACATTCTCTCTGACTTGATCCTAGACCAAAACTAAGGAGTGGTTCAGCTACTCTTTACTCATAGAAAGGGCATGTAGGGAGCTCACAGATTAAACTCTTACAACATTAATCTTTCTATTATGGTATCATCAACGTTAATTTGTTCTGTCAGGAAAATATAATTAATTTATGATCTCACCTAACTATAATCAAAAGTAGTCCATTCGTAATTAAGAGGAATTTTGTTTTGTTTTTGATTAATAGAGTATTTTTGAGCAATTTTATGTTTATAGAAAAATTGTAAAAAGTTCCCACAAATACCATATGATTTCACCTATATGTGGAAATTAAGAAACAAAACAAACAAGCAAAGAAGAGAGAGAAAGAGGCAAACCAAGAAACAGACTCTTAACTATAGAGAACAAACTGATGGTTAACTAGAGGGGAGGTGGGTGGGGGGGTGGATTAAATAGGTGATAGAGATTAAGGAGTGTGATTGCGATGAGCACCAGGTGTTGTACGTAAGTGTTTAGTCACTAAATTGTACCCTTGAAACTAATATTACACTGTATATTAACTAAATAGAATTTAAATAAAAATTTTTTAAAAAGTTTCCATATAACTTGCCATCATCCCTCACCCCTAAGAGTTTTCACTGTTATTAACATCTTTCATCAGTGTGGTATATTTGTTATATTTTATGAGTCAGTATTGATAAATTATTGACTAAACTCCATAGTTTACATTAGAGTTTCCTCTTTGTGTCATACAATATATGGATTTTGAAAATTGTATAAAGACATGTATCCACTATGAAAATATCATATAGATCATGCCCTAATGTCTTGCTGTGCTCCATATATTTATCCCTCTTTCCCTCTCCCCAAACCCTTTGCAACCTCTGCTGTCTTTATTCTTTTTCGTCCTTATCCAGAACATTATATAGTTGTAATCATACAGTATATAATGCTTGTAAATTGAATTTTTTTCACTTATCAATATGTATTTAAGTTTTCTTCATATTTTTTGTGGCTTGATAGCTCATTTACTTTTATTGCTAAGTGATATTCCATTATATAGATGTACCACAGTTAGCTTATCCATTCACAATTGAATTGGCATCTTGATTTCTTCCAAGTTTTGGCAATTATGGGTAAAGCTGCTATAAAGATTCATGTAAATGTTTTTATGTGGACATAAATTTTCAACTCCTTTGGGTAAATATCAAAAGTACAAATGCTAGATCAGAGGGTAAGTATACTTAGCTTTGTAAAAAAAACTGCTGAACTGCCTTCCAAAGTACTGTACCACTTTACATTTTCACCAGCAACAAACAAAAATTCCTATTGATGCACATTCTCACCAGCATTTGGTGTTTTTTGTGTCTTGGATTTTATCTAGTCTAATAGATGTGTAGTATAGGTGTAGTGCTTTATTTTGCAATTTCCTGATAAAATATGATGTTGATCATCTTTCTAATATGCTTACTTGTCATCTGTATATCCTCTTGGATAAAGTGTATGTTCTTTGATCCATTTTTATTGGGTTGCCTATATACTTATTATTGAATTTTAGGAGTTCTTTGTATATATGGGATATCATTCCTTTCCTGAGTGTTTTGCAAAGATTTCCTCTTTTTATTCTCTTATCAATGTCTTTTGGAGAGCAGAATTTTTAATTTTAATGGTGTCCAAATTCCCATTTTTTTCTTTCATAGTTCATCCTTTTGGTGTTGTATCTAAAAAAAAAGTCATCAAACCCAAGTTTATCTAGTTTTCTCCTATTATCCTCTAGAAATTTTATATTTTTTGTATTTTTCATTTATGTCTATGATGTATTTTTATTTTTTAATGAATTTTGTAACATCTAGATATATATTCGAATTTAGGGCAAGGAGGTGGAGGCATTTCCCTGTCCAGCTAATGTACCGTGAATTGTTTTTTATTTTGTTTTGTTTTTAGAATTCATGCCATTGATTTTTTTCCTTAAGTTATTTTCATTCCAGTTAGTTAACGTATACTATTTTATTCCTTTCAGGTGTTTGATATAGTGAATCAATATATACATACATCACCCAGTGCCCATCACCACAAGTATACTCCTCTATCCCCATCACTTATTTAACCCATCATCCCACCTCTATTCCATCTGTTAACTATCCATTTGTTCTCTATAATTAAGGGTCTGTTTCTTGGATTCTCTCTCTCTCTCTCTCTCTCTCCCTCTTTCCCCTTTGCTTGTGTGTGTGTGTGTGTGTGTGTGTGTGTGTGTGTGGAAAATTTCTCATGAGAGTGAAATAATATGGTATTTGTCTTTTTCTGACTTATTTCACTTAGCATAATATTCACTAGGTCAATCTATGTCATTGGAAATGATAAGATTTCATTCTTTTTACCACTGAGTAATATTTCATTGTACATATACACCACATCTTCTTTATCCATTCATCGATCAGTGGAAACCAAGGTTGTTTCCATATCTTGACTATTGTAAATAACATGGATATAAACATAAGGGTTTATTTATCTCTTTGAATTAGTGTTTTTGTATTATTTGGGTAAATACCTGGAAGTGTGAATGTAGGGTAGTTTATTTTTAACCTTTTTGAGAAACCTCCATAGTTTTCCACAGTGCTGCACAATTTTGCCTTCAAACCAACAGTGCATGAGTGGTCGTCTTCTATACAGAGTATCATGTCATCTGCAAATAGGAAAAGTTTGACCCCTCCCTTGCCAGTTTGAATGTTTCTATTTCTTTTTGTTGTTGGATTTCTGTGGCTAGGACTTCCAGTACTATGTAAAATAACAGTGGTGAGTGGACATCCCTGTCTTGTTTCTGATCATAGAGGAAACACTCTCAGTTTTTCCCCTTTGAGGATTATATTAACTGTGGGTTTTTTATATATGGCCTTTATTATGTTGAGGGTTTTTATCATAAATGGATAATGTAGTTTGCCAAATGCTTCTCCTGCATATATTGAAATGATCATATGGTTATTATCTTTTCTTTTATTAATGTTGTGTTATCATGTTGATTGATTTGTGAATTTTAAACCAAACTTGCATACCAGGAGTCAATCCCACTTGATCACAGTGAATGATTTTTTTAAATGTATTGTTGGATTCAGTTTACTAGCATTAATTTTTTTTTGCATCTGTGTTCATCATACATACTGGCTTATAATTTTCTTTTGTAGAAGTATCCTTATCTAGTTTTGGTACCAGGGTAATGCTGAACTCATAGAATGAATTTGGCCTTCTTCCTTCCTTTTCCATATATTTAGGGAATAGACTGAAAAGAATGGGTATTAATTCTTCTTTAAATGAGTGATAGAATTTGCCTGTGAAGCCATCTGGCCTTGGACTTTTGATTGCTAAGAGTTTTTTTTTTTTTTTTTTTTTTTTTTTTTTATTACTGATTCAATGTCTTTGCGGGTTATGGATCTGTTCAAGTTTTCTATTTCTTCATTTTTCAGTTTGGTACTTTATATGTTTCTATGAATTTCTCCATTTCTTTTAGGTCAAAATTTTTGACATATAGTTTTTCATAATATATTCTTATAATTGTATTTCTTGGTGTTTGTTGTTATTTCTCCTCTCTCATTTGTTATTTTATTACCTTGTGTCATTTCTCTTTTCTTTTTGATGACTCTGGCTAGAGGTTTATCATTTTATTAATTTTTTCAAGAAAAAAGCTCCTGGTTTCCTTGATCTGTTCTATTATTTTTTAGTTTCTATATAATTTAATTCTGCTCTAATCTTTATTATTTCTTTCCTTCTGCTGGTTTAGATTTTGTGAATTTATCTTTTTCTAGGTCTTTAGGTGTAAAGTTAGATTGCTTATTTGAGATTTTTATTCTGTCTTGAAGAAGGCCATTATTGCTCTAAACTTTCTTCTGGGAATAGTGTTTCCTACATCGCAAAGGCTTTGGGCCATTGTGATTGCATTTCCCTGTGTTTCCAAGTCCTTTTTTAAATTTTTCCTCTATTTCATGTTTGACCCATTCATTGTTTAGTAGCATGTTATGTCACCTCTATGTTTTGTGTTCTTTCCAGATCTTTTCTTTTGGTTGGCTTCTAGTTTCATAGCATTGTGGTCAGAAGAGATGCATAGTGTGATTTGTTCTTCTTGAATTTATTCAGGCTTGTTTTATGGGCTAATATGTGATCTATTTTGTGGAATGTTTCATGTTCACTTCAAGAGAATGTTTATTCTGTTGTTTTAGGATGGAATGTTCTATATATGTCTTTTAAGACCATCTGGTCCAATGTGTCATTCAAAGCCATTTTTTCTCTATTGATTATCTACTTACATGATCTGTCCATTTATGTAAGTGGTGTTAAAGTCCCCTACTATTATTATATTACTATCAATTAGTTCCTTTATGTTTGTAATTAACTATTTTCTGTATTTGGGTGATCCATGTTGGGGGCATAAATATTTATAATTTTTATATCTTCTGATTCAATTGTCCCCTTTATTATTATATAGTGTGCTTCTTTGTCTCCTGTTACAGTATTTCTTTTAAAGCTTAGTTTCTCCAATATAAGTATTGCTACTGTGGCTTTCTTTTGACATCTGTTTGCATGATAAATGATTTCTCATCTCCTTACTTTCTTTCCTTAAGCTTTTATTTATTTATTTACTCATTTATTTATTTACTTATTTTTTGAGAGAGAGAGAGAGAGAGAGAGAGAACAAGTGGGTGACAGGCCAAGAGAGAGAGGGAGAGAGAATCCCAAGTGGGTTCTGCAATGTCAGTACAGAGCCTGACACAGGTCTTGATCTCATGAACCATGAGATTATGACCTGAGCCTAAATCAAGAGTCAGGTGCTCAATCAACTGAGCCACCAGGCACCCCACCCATCTCCTCACTTTCAATCTGCAGGTGTCTTTACGACTAAAATATGCCCCTTGTAGGTAGCATATGAATTGGTCTTGTTTTTTGTTTTTTGTGTTTCTGTTGTATCCATTCTGGCATCGTATGTCTTTTGATTAGAGCGCTTAATACATTTATCTTCAAAGTAATTATTGATAGGTATGTATTTATTTTCATTTTATTTGTTTTGTGGTTGTTTCTGAATGTTTTCTCTGATCGCTTCTCATCTTTCTGTTTCATGTTTTGCTAATTTTCCTTAATGACATATTTGGATTTCTTTCTATTAATTTTTGTGTATTTATTAGTGGGTTTTGATATATGGTTACCATTAAGTTTGTATATAACCTCTTCTGCATAGAGTAGTTTATATTAAGTTGATTGCCATTTAAGTTTGAACCTATG
Source organism: Cryptoprocta ferox (assembly GCA_028646485.1). Taxonomy (NCBI): domain Eukaryota; kingdom Metazoa; phylum Chordata; class Mammalia; order Carnivora; family Eupleridae; genus Cryptoprocta; species Cryptoprocta ferox. Next base: position 46,691,437 of record CM053579.1, read on the forward strand.
CTTTCTTCTGTGCTCCTGACATTTCAGGTAAATAATATATTTAATATGCTTTTATTTTGTGAGTTCCTTAACTAATTTTTTACAAAATTATTCATTTTTATTGTTTTTATTTTTTTGGCTTCATACCTTTATATTGTCACTTTGGTCTGTCATTTCCACTCAAAGCTCTCTATAATATTTATTGCAGGGCAAGTTTAGTGGTTGTTCACTCCTCTAGTTTTTGTTTGTGGAAAGCTCTTGATTTTTTTCTTCTAGTCTTAGTGATAGCCTTGATGGATAGAGTATTCTTGGTGGAAGATTTTTCTCATTCAGCACTTTGAATATACCATGACACTCCTTTGTGACTAGCAGTTTCTGTTATGCTAATGTTATGGGTTTTCCTGTGTAAGTTACTGTCTTTTTTTTGTCTTGGTGCTTTAAAAAATGATTTTCTTTTTCACTATATTGCTAGTTTAATTAAAATATTTCTTGGTGTGTGTTATTGTTTATATTGATAGGAGTTCTTTGTGCCTCTTGGATCTGAAAATCTATTTTGCTTTCCATGCCAGGGGAATTTTAGGCTATTATTTCTTCAAATTTTATGCCCACCCTTTCTCTCTTCTTCTTCTTCTTCTTCTTCTTCTTCTTCTTCCTCTTTCTTCTTCTTCTTCTTCTTCTTCTTCTTCTTCTTCTTCTTCTTCTTCTTCTGCTTCTCCTCCTCCTCCTCCTCCTCTTTCTCCTTCTCCTTCTTCTCCTTCTTCAACTCCAATAATGTAAACATTATTACATTTGATGGAGTCACTGAATATCTTAAGTATATTCTTGCTTTGCCTCATTTATTTTTCTCTTTTTTTCTTCAACTTGTTTACTTTTCATTACTCTGTCCCTAGGTCACTAATATGTTCTCCTGCTTCGCCCATCATGCTGTTTATTCCATCAAGAATGCTTCTCATTTTGTTTATTGAGCACTTTATCTTTGCTATGTTATTCCTCATCTCTCTTTTAAGGGTGTCACTCATGTCTTCTACTTCTTTTTCTTTTTCTTTTTTTCTCTCAAGCAATTTAATAAATTAATCTTTAACATTTATATTGGACATTATTTAAAAAACTTTAAACTTTTTCACACTTTGGCTTTAAAAACATATGTATTTTAATTTACTTCTAATGAGAAATTCTAGGATTTCCTAATATAACATTGCTAAATGGGTTTTCTCATTGGTGCATGGTATCTCTTATATGGTCAGTAGTTTTAAAGGCATGTATTCTACTACTGAAATCGATACTACACTATATGTTAAATAATGTGAATTTAAATAAATTTTTAAAAAGGCATAAAGATTTCAAATGTGAATAGGTCACTTAGTAATTTACATTTCTTCACTTTCATCATCTTTTTTTATAACTTGCATTTCCTTAATTGATGAATACTTTAATAAAACAGACCATTTATATTTCAGGAATTCATACCATTCTGATAAGTGACAGAATGTTAGGATATCTAAATTCCAATTAAATTCACTACTGCAGTTTATTCCTGCATTCAAGAAACTGGTAACAATGGAATGCCTGGGTGGCTCAGTCGGTTGAGTATCTGACTTTGGCTCAGGTTATAATCTTGCAGTTCACAAGTTCAAGCCCCGCACTGGGCTTTGTGCTGACAGCTCAGAACCTGGAGCCTGCTTCAGAATCTGTAACTCCCTCCCTCTCTGCCCCTCCCCCACTCATGCTCTGTCTCTGTCTCTCAAAAAAATAAATAAATGTTAAAAAAGAAAGTTAAAAAAAGAGAAACTGATAAGAGGAACCAGAGGCTGCGACCTAAATGGTTCTTTGATTGATAATACATGATCTTTCCTCTAATTTTTTAACATGTAACTGAAATGGAAAGATACTGTAATTGTAATCAATTTGCATGGAGAAATGAAAAATATTTAGAGGCAAATGTTACTTAAAACAGATTTTTTCAAGAAGATATTTTATATTTAAAATTTTCAAGTTATACAAAGATCACACAGCAATCTATTTTTTCTTTAAGCCATGTATTTAAATTCTTTTATAGAAGTTCTTTTCCATCAATGGAAAATGAAGTAGCTGAACCCAGTTTGTTGCTTCTGTTTTCTATTTTTTTCCTTCAAATTTTTATTTAAATTCTAGTTAGTTATCATATAGTGTAATATTGGATTCAGGAGTTGAATTGAGTGATTGATGAAACACTCACGTATAACACCCAGTGCTCAACACAACAACTGCCCTCATTAATATCCATCACCCATTTAGCCTATCCACCACCCACTTCTCCTCCATCAACCCTGTTTGTTTTCTATACTTAAGAGACACTTGTGGCGCCTGGGTGGCTCAGTCAGTTAAGGATCTGACTTCGGCTCAGCTCATGATCTCACAGTTTATGAGTTCGAGCCCCGCATTGGGCTCTGTGCTGACAGCTCGGACCCTAGAGCCTGCATCCAATTCTGGGTCTCCCTCTCTCTCTTCTCCTCCCCTGTTCATGCTCTGTCTCTCTGTCTGTCTGTCTGTCTCTCTCTCTCTCTCTCTCTCAAAAGTAAAGATTAAACAATTTAAAAAACAAAGATTCTCTTATGGTTTGCTTCCCTCTCCTTTTCCCCCTTCCCCTATGTTTTTCTGCTTTGTTTCTTAAATTCCTCATAAGAATGAACTCATATTGTATTTGTCTTTCTCTGACTGATTTAATTTGCTTAGCATAATACACTTTTGCTCCATCCATGTCCTTGCAAATGGCACGATTTAATTCTTTTTATGGCTAAGTAATATTCCATTATTTATTCTTTATCCATTCATCAATTGATGGACTCTTTCCATAATTTGGCTGTTGTTGATAATGCTGCTATAAAAATCAGGGTGCTTGTACCCCTTCAAATCAGTATTTTTGTATCTTTTGGGTAAAGACTTAGTAGTGCAATTTCTGGGTCATAGGGTAGTTCTACTTATAACTTTTTGAAGAAACTCAATATTGTTTTCTAGAGGGGTTGCACCAGTTTGCATTCCCACCAACAGTGCAAGAAGGTTTTCCATTATCTGCATGCTTGCCAACATCTCTTCTTTCCTGTGTTGTTAATTTTAGCAATTCAGAAAGATATGAGGTTGTATCTCATTGTGGTTTTTAAAGATGTGAGGTGGTGAGGAACCTGGGTGGCTCAGTAAGATAAGTGTCCAACTTCAGCTCAGGTCATGACCTCGTGGTCCATAAGTTTGAGCCCCCTTGTTGGGCTCTGTGCTGACAGCTCAGAGCCTGGAGCCTGCTTCAGATTCTGTGTCTCCCTCTCTCCCTGCCCCTCCCCCACTCACATTCTGTCTCTCTTTCTCTCAAGAATAAATATTTTTTTAAAAGATGTGAGTTGGTATCTCATCGTGGTTTTGATTTGTATTTATCTGATGGTGAGTGATGTTGAGCATCTTTTAATGTGTCTATTAGCCATTTGGATGTCTTCCTGGGGAAAATGTGTATTCATGTCTTGTGTCCATTTCTTAACTGGGTTATTTGGTTTTGGGGTATTGAGTTTTACAATTTCTTTATAGATTTTGGATACAAACCCTTTACCAGATATGTCATATGCAAATATTTTTTCCCATTCTGTAGGCTGCCTTTCAGCTTTTTAAAGTATTTCCTTCAGTATACAGAAGGTTTTTATGTTTTTTAATGTTTTTATTTATTTTTGAGAGGGAGATATAGTGCAAGTGGGTGAGGGGCAGAGAGAGAGGAGACACAGAATCCGAAGCAGGCTCCAGGTTTTGAGCAGTCAGCTCAGAGCCAGACGTGGGGCTCAATCCAAGAAGTGGGAGATCATGATCTGAGCCAAAGTGGGACACCCAATCAACTGAGCCACCCAGGCACCCCAGGTTTTTATCTTGATGAAGTCAAAATAGGTAATTTTTGCTTTTGTTTCCCTTGCCTACAGAGATGTGTCTTATGATAAGTTGCTATAGATAAGGTCAAAAAGGTTGCTGCCTGTATTCTTCTCTAGGATTTTGATGGCTTCCTGTCTCACATTTAGGTCTTTCATCCAGTTGAACTTAATTTTTAAGTCTATTTATTTTGAGAGAGAGAAAGAGCATGAGTAGGGGAAGCAGAGAGAAAGAGAGAGGGAGAGGGAGAATCCCAACAGGATCCCTGCTGTCAGCAAGGAGCCAGACACAGAACTTGATCTCACAAACCGAGAGATCATGATATGAGCCAAAATCAAGAGTTGGACGCTTTACCACCTGAACCACCCAGGAGCCCCATTGTGAATTTATTTTTGTGTATGATGTAAGTGGTCCAGTTTTATTCTTTTGCATGTGACTGGTCAGTTTTCCCATTGCGATTTGTTGAAGAGACTGTCTTTTTTCCATTGGATATTCTTTCCCGCTTTGTCGAAGATTAGGTGACCATATATTTGTTGGTTCATTTCTGATTTTTCTATTCTGTTCCAATGATCTGTGTCTGTGTTTGTGTCAATACCATACTGTACTGATGACTACAGCTGTAGCTTGAAGTTCGGAATTGTGATGCCTCCAGCTTCGCTGTTTTTTTTTTTGGTTTTTTTTTTCAAGATTCCTCTGGCTACTCGGTTATTTTGTAGTTCTATACAAATTGTAGAATTGTTCGTTCTGGCACTATGAAAAAATGTTGGTAGTACTTTGATAGGGATTGCATTAAATAGGTAAATTGCTTTGAGTACTATAGACATTTTAACAGTATTTGTTCTTCTAATTCATGAGCATGGAATGTTTTTCCATTTCTTTGTGTCTTCTTCAATTTCTTCATCAGTGTTTTATAGTTTTTAGAGTACAGACCTTTTAGCTCTTTTGTAAGGTTTATTACTAAGTATCTTATTGGTTTTGGTGCAATTGTAAATGGGTCAATTCTTTGAGTTCTCTTTCTTCTGCTTAATTTTTGATGTATAGATATGCAACAGATTTCTGTACATTGCTTTTTTATCCTGTGACTTTGCTGAATTTGTGTATCAGTTCTAACAATTTGTCTTTTGGGTTTTATACATGGAGTATCATGTCATCTGCAAATGTGAAAGTTTGACTTCTTTCTTGTCAATTTGAATGCTTTTTATATCTTTTTTTGTCTAACTGGTGAGGCTAGGACTTCCAGTACTATGTTAAATAATAATGGTGAGAGTGGACATCCTTATTTTATTCCTCCTGACCTTAGAGAAAAAGCTCTCAGTTTTTCCCTCTACTTTTTTCTCATGTCCATTGAGTGTCTTTATGATCATTGTTTTAAATTCTCTATCATTTTACTTATATGTGTTTGCTTAAATCTTGGGCTCTGGCCTTGTTCTGATCTTTCATTTGGGATAAATTTCCCTTGTCCCCATTTTGTCTGTGTCTGTTTCTCTGTGTTAAAAAAGTCAGCTATGTGTTTTCTCTTGCAAGTAGTTACTTTGAGAAGAAGAGTTCCTGAAGTGCCCTGCAATGCTGTGTCCCTTGTACACCAGAACCTTGACACTTTATGAGAGTATCCTATGAATTTTGCTTACACATGCTGATATGTGTGAGTCAGATTTCCTTTCAGTGGAGTTGTGTGCAGTGACTGTGTATTGTGGCCTATGCTTGTTCTCCACGGGATTAACAGGACTCAAGCAAGTGAGATCAGGCAGGGGTTATTCCCACTGGGGAACTAGGAAGTGGTGAAGCAGTATTATCAAAATTTTCATTGGGCCACTAGTCCTTTGCTGGATTCCCTGAAATGCTGTGGCATCTGGTTTCTGTGTGCTGGGGTGCCTGTGGGCAGGAGGTTTGGTGTAGCTGAGCATGGCTGGGCCCAGGGCAGTGGCAGCTGTGTATCCCATAGCTAGGCACTGTGTGGCCAAATCTAACATGAATTTTTATAAAGTTTCTTCTCCCATTGAATTACATTTGTTCCTTTGACAAATATTAGTTGACTATATTTGTGTAGGTCTAATTCTAGACTATTTTGGTCCATTGATCTAGTTGTCTATTATTTCACCAATATCACATCTTCTCAATTACTGTAACGTTATATGGAGTAAGAATTAAAGTCTATGTAGACTTTCTGAATTTGTGCTTCTTCTTTAATATTGTGCTGATTATTTTGGATCTTTTGTTTTTCATTTGAATCTTAGAATCAATTTGTCAATAACCCACGATAATTTGCTGGGATTTTGATTGGTATTGCATTAAATTTATAGATGAAGTTTGAAAGAACTGACATATTTAAAATATTGAGTCTTCCAATGTATATGGAATATAACATATCTATCCATTTATTTTTTTAATGTTTATTTATTTTGAGAAAGAAAAAGAGGGGGAGAGGAAGAGAGAGAGAGGGAGAGCGAGAGAGAATCCCAAGAAGGCTCCTATACTGTCAATGCAGAGTCTGACATGGGGTTCGATCCCATAAACCCTGAGATCATGACCTGAGCCAAAATCAAGTGTTGGATACTTAACCGACTGAGCCACCCAGGCGCCCCTGTCTTTATTTATGTAGATAGGCTTCCATGTCCTTTCCCAGAATTTTGTAGTTTTCACTGTATAGATGTTGTATATACTTTGCTAGATTTGTACATATATATTTCAAGGGATTTTTTTGATGTGAAAGAGATTAGTATTATATTTTAAATTCAATTTGCTCATTGTTCATATATAAGAAAGCAGTTTACTTTTATATTTTAACATTGTAATTCTGTAACTTTGCTATAATAACATTAGTTTCAAAAGTTTCTTCCCTATATTTGTGTTTTATTTCTTTTCCTTGTCTTATTGCATTAGGTAAGATTTTCAATATAATATAAAAAGAGTGGTGAGAAGGGTCATCCTTGCCTTATTCCTAATATAAGGGGAAAAGATAGAGTCTGCTAACTAAGAATGATGTATTCTGTGTGTTTTGTTGACATTCTTATCAAGATGAAGTCTCCCCTATTCTATTCCTAGTTTGTTGAATAATGGTGTTGGCTTTGTCAAATGCTATTTTTATGATATGATATGATTATATGATATTTCTTTTTTATCTTGTTCATGTGATTAACTACATTATTTGTTTTGAAATATCAATCTACCCTTTCATGTATGCAATAAATCATGCTTGGTCATGGTGTATAATTCTTTCTGTACATTGCTGGATTCAGTTTGCTAATATTTCATTAAGGATATTTGCATCTATGTTCATGAGAGTTATTAGTCTGTAGTTTCCTTTTCTTGTAATGGATTTATCTGGTTTTAGTATTAGGGTCATCTAGGCCTTATAAAATGAATTAGGAGGTATTGCCTCTGCTTCTATTTTTGGAAAAGATTGCAGAAATTAGTATAATTTCCCTATAAAATATTTTTTAATATTTTAAAAAATATTAGAATGGAGCCGTGATCTTATCTGTACCTGGCCCATTTTTTCTTTTCAAGTTTAATCCTAATTCATTCACTTTCTTTACCAGATAGAGACCTATTCCAGTTTCTCTGGTGTTTTTGTTCCACCTATTGTTGTTGGGTTTTTCTAAAGATTTCTTTTAAATAATGTCTGAGACATGCAGTTGTTTCAACTGTATTCTCTTGTTATTACACAGAAGCCTTATTAATGTGGTAGTAAGATATGGGAGGAGAGAAAACACTTTATCATTCTATGATTAGATACTAGGTTTTAGTAAACTTGCGCCCTTGAGCTGTGACCTACACAAGTACTTCTCAATCATCCATTGCCAGGTGAGAGAGAAATTCTATGCATTTCTCACTGCACAACAAAATAAGTGTATTTTTCATCCCACTTAATCTATTTCACCCATTTCCCCTCTCACCTCCCCTCTAGCAGTCACAAGTTTGTTCTCTCTACTTAAGAGCCTGTTTTCTTTTTGTCTACCTTATTCCCCTTGTCTGTTTTGTTCCTTAAATTCCACATGAGTAAAATTATGTGGAATTTGCCTGTCTCTGACTTAATTCATTCAACAATGTATCCACTAAGTCCATTCATGTTGTGAGAAATGACAAAATGTCATTTTTTTTCTCTGACTGATATTACACTGTAAATATACACCACTTCTTTATCCATTCATCTATGGAGGAACACATTGGTGGCTTCCTATCTTGGCTATTGTAAATAATGCTTCAGTAAACATAGGGGAGCATACATCCTTTTGAATTAGTGTTTTCATTTTCTTAGGATAAATACCTAGTAGAAGAATTACTAGATCATATGGTAATTCTATTTTTAATTTTTTGACGAATCTTCATATTATTTTCAATAGCTGCACCGGTTTGCATTTCCACCAACGGTGTATGAAGGTTGTTTTTTTCCCACAACCTGACCAACATTTTTTTTAATTTTTTGTGTGTTTGATTTTAGCAATTCTGAAAGGTGTGAGGAGACATCTCATTGTGGTTTTAATTTGGATTTCCAAGATGATGACTGACATTGAGCATCTTTTCTTTTTGGTTTTGTGTTCTAATTTATTTATTTAAAGTTAGTTAACATACAGTGTAACATTGTTTCCAGGAGCAGAACCCAGTGATTCATCACTTACATATAACACCCAGTACTCATACCAACAAGTGCCCTTCTTAAAGCCCATCATCCATTTAGCCCATCCCTCCACCCACCTCCCCTCCAACAATCCTCAGTATGTTCTCTGTATTAAGAATATCTTGTGGTTTGCCTCCCTCTCTGTTTTTATTTTATTTTTCTTTCCCTTCCTCTATGTTCATCTGTTTTGTTTCTTAAATTCCACATATGAGTGAAATTATATTGTATTTGTCTTTTTCTGACTGACTTATTTGGCTTAACATAATAGACTCCAGTTCCATCCATGTTGTTGCAAATGGCAAGATTTCATTCTTTTTGATCTGAGTAGTATTCCATTGTGTGTGTGTGTGTGTGTGTGTGTGTGTACAAAAAAATCAGCATTTTTTTATCTTTTGGATAAATACCTAGTCGTGCAATTTCTGGGTTGAAGGGTTGAGCATCTTTTCATGTGTCTGTGGGCCATTTGTATGTCTTCTTTGAAAAAAATGTCTAGTCAGGGCTTTCGCCTACTTTTTAACTGGATTATTTCTTTTTGGGTGTTGAGTTGATAAGTTCTTCATATATTTTGGATACTATCCCCTTATTAGATATTTCAAATGAAAATATATTTATCCATTCAGTGGTTGCCTTTTCATTTTGTTGATAGTTTCCTTCACTGTAAAAAAAAATTTATTTTGATGTAGTACCAATGGTTTATTTTTGCTTTTGTTTCCCTTGCCAGATGAGGCATATTTATGACCAATGTCATAGAAATAACTACCTGTTTTCTTCTAGGAATTTTATGGCTTCTGGTCTCACATTTATGTCTTTAATCCATTTTGAGTTTATTTTTGTGCATGGTGTAAGAAATGGTCCACTTTCATTCTTTTGTATGCAGCTGTTCAGTTATCCCAATACCATTTGTTTAAGATACTTTTCTCCATTAAATATTTTTTCTTTAATTTGTTGTATATTAATTGACCATAAAAGTGTGAGTTTATTTCTGGAATCTTCATTCTGTTTTATTGACCTATGATTCTGTCTATGTGCCAGTAACATACTGTTTTGATTACTACAGCTTTGTAGTATATCTTGAAATCTGGAATTGTGATACTTTCATCTTTGTTCATCTTTCTGAGATTGCTTTGGCTCTTTGGTATCTTTTGCAGTTCCATACAAATTTTTAAATGGTTTGTTCTGGTTTTGTGAAATGTATTGTTGACACTTTGATAGGAATTGCATCAAATCTGTAGATTGCTTTCAATAGTGTGGACATTTTAACACTATTGGTCCTTCCCATTCATAATCATGGAACATCTTTTCATTTCTGTCATTTTTAAATTCTTTTCACCAGTATTTTATTGGTTTTGGAGCACAAGCCTTTCATCTTCCTACTTAAGTTTATTCCTAAGTACTTTATCATTTTTGGTGCAATTGTAAATAGACTGCTTTCTTAATTTCTCTTTCTGCTCCTTCATTATTAGTATATAGAATTGCAACTGAGTTTTGTATATTGATTTTGTATCCTATAGATTTACTGAATTCATTTATCTGGTCTCCAATTTTTTTTTTGGTGGAGTCCTTAAGGTTTTTTATATATAGCATTATGTCATCTGCAAATAATAAAAGTTTTACTTCTTCTTTACCAGTTTTGATGTTTTTTATTTCTTGTTCTCCTCTCATTGCTGTTAAGAGCTTCCAGTTCTATGCTGAATAAAAGTGGCAAAAGTGGACATCCCTGTCTTATTTTATATTTTAGAGGAAAAGTCTCAGCTTTTCCCATTGAGTGTGATGTTTACTGTGAGCTTTTCATGTATGACCTTTATTATGCTGCAGTGTGTTCCCTCAAAACCTACTTTGTTGAGAGTTATTATCATGAATGGATGTCATACTTTGTAAAATGCTTTTCCTACATCTATTGAGATGATTTTATGTTTTTGTAAATCTCTTCTCTTTTTGTGTGATGTATAACATTGATTGACTTGAAAATATTGCACCACTCTTGCATCACTAGAATAAATCCCACTTGATCATGTTGAATGACATTTTAAAATATACTTTTGAATTTGATTTCCTATTATTATTTTGAACATTTTTGTATCTATATTAATCAGAGATAGTGGTCAGCTGTATTTTTTTTATAATTTCTTTGTCTGGTTTATATATCAGGGTAATGCTGGACTCAAAGAAATCATTTTGAAGCTTTTCTTTCTCTTCCATTTTTTGGAGTTATTTAAGAATAATAGGTATTAATTCTTCTTTAAATGTTTGGTATAATTCACCTCTAAAGCCATCTGACTCTGGAATGTTTTTTGCAGGGGGGAGCTTTTTTTTATTACTGATTCATTTTTATTGCTGCTAATCAGTCTGCCAAAATTTTCTCCTTCTTCCTGATTCAGTTTTGTAAGGTTGTATGTTTCTAAGACTACACCCATTTCTTTTGGTTTGTACAATTTGTTGTCATAATATTCTCTTATAATTCTTCATATTTTTGTGGTGTTGTTATTCCTTCTCCTTCATTTCTGATTTTATTTGAGTTCTCTCTCCCTCGTCTCTTTCTCTCTGTCTCTGTCTCTGTCTCTCTCTCTCTGAGCCTGGTTAAAAGGTTTATTAATTTTATTGATATTTTCAAAGAATTAGTTCCTGTTTTCACCTATCTATTTCATTGTTTTGTAAGTCTCTATTTCTGCTTTAGGTGTATTATTTTCTTCGTTCTGCTGGGTTTAGGTTTTGTCTACTCTTTTTATAGCTTTTTTAGGTATAAGGTTATGTTGTTTATTTGAGATTTTTCTTACTTCTGAAGGTAGGCCTGTATTGTGATAACATTCTCTCCCTTAAACAGCTTTTCTTATACCTACAAAAATTTAGGACAATTGTATTTTCATTTTCATTTGTCTCCATGTATTTTTTTTTATTTCCTCTTTGATTTCCTGGTTGACCCATTCATTGTTTAGTAGTGTGTTGTCTAACCTCCACGTATTTATTTTCTTTGGATTTTTTTTTCCTCATGGTTGATTTCTTGTATCATACCATTATGGTCAGACAGAAAAGATGCATTGATATTACTTCATTTTTTAACATTTGTTGAGACATGTTTTGTGACTTAATGTGATCAAATATGGAAAATGTTCCATGTGCACTTGAACAGAATGTGTATACTGCTATTTTTGGATGGAATATTCTATTAGGTCCATCTAGTCCAATGTATCATTCAAAGCCAGTTTCCTTATTGATTTTCTCTGTTGAAGATATATCCATCGATGTAAGCTGGTTGTTAATATACCCTACTTTTAATATATTGCTGTCAATTTTTTATGCTTGTTAATGGATGTATTTAGATTATGATTGGATGTGATTGCTAATGGATGTTATATATTTAGGCATTTCCATATTGGGTGCATAAATATTTACAATTTTTATATTTTCTTGTTGGATTGTTCCATTTATCATTACGTAGTGTTTTTCTTTGTCTCTTGTTACAGCGTTTGTTTTCAAGTTCATTTTATCCAAAGTAAGAATTGCTGCCTTGGTTTTCTATATACTTCCAATTGCATGGTAAATAGTTCTTCTATCCCTTCACTTTCCTTCTCATCTTTACGTTTTATTGGTCTTTTGTCTAAAGTGAATCTCTTGTAGACAGAAGGAAGATGGGTCCTGTTTTTTTTATCCGTTCAATACACTATGTCTTTTGACTGAAGCATTCAGTCCAACTGCATTTAAAGTGAATATGGTTATGTACTTATTGCTAATTTTTCTTACTTGTTGCATTGTTGATTTTGTAGTTCTTTTTCTTCACTTACTGTCTTCCCATTTGGCTTGATGGTTTTCTTTAGTGATACGATTGGATTCTGTTTTATGTTTTATGTATATATTACTGGTTTTTTGACTTGTGGATACCATTAGTTCATATATAGCATTTTATGCATGTGGAAATCTATATTAAGTTAGTGGTTACTTAAGTTTTAACCCATTTCAAAAGCACTAAATTTCTCCCAAAACATTTTAGGTGTATAGCTTCATACTTTATATCCTTTTATGTTCTAACTCCCTTGACTGATTTGTATAGATGTAATTGATTTTAGTGCTTTGTGCTTTATATTTTTTGGTACATACTGTTTTATTTTTTCTCTTTTATAGTTTATCGTCAAGTTGGTTTCCATATAACACCCAGTGCTCATCCGAACAAGTGCCCTCCTCCATGCCCATCACCCTCCTTCCCCCACCCCCTACCCCATCAGCCCTCAGTTTGTTCTCAGTATTCAAGAGTCTCTCATGGTTTGCCTCCCTCATTCTCCCCAAATATTTTGCTCCTCCCCACCATGGTTCTCTGCTAAGTTTCTCCTGTTCCACGTATGAGTGAAAACATATGGTATCTGTCCTTCTCTGCCTGACTTATTTCACTTAGCATGACATGCTTGAGTTCCATCCATGTTGCTACAAATGGCCAGATTTCATTCTTTCTCATTGCCAAATAGTATTCCATTGTATATATAAACCACATCTTCTTGATCCATTCGTCAATTGGTGGACATTTAGGCTCTTTCCATGATTTGGCTATTGTTGAAAGTGCTGCTATGAACATTGGGGTTCATGTGCTCCTATGCATCATCACTTTTGTATCCTTTGGGTAAATCCCTAGCAGTGCTATTGCTGGGTCATAGGAGAGTTCTATTTAATTTTTTGAGGAAAATCCACACTGTTTTCCAGAATGGCCATACCAGTTTACATTCCCACCAACAGTGTAGGAGGGTGCCCATTTCTCCACATCCTCGCCAGCATCTATAGTCTCCTGATTTGTTCATTTTAGCCACTCTGACCAGCATGAGGTGGTATCTCAGTGTGGTTTTGATTTGTATTTCCCTGATGATGAGTATGGTGAGCATCGTTTCATGTGTCTTTTGGCCATTTGGATGTCCTCTTTGGAGAAGTGACTATTCATGTCTTCTGCCCATTTCTTCATTGGATTATTTCTTTTCCACGTGTGGAGTTTGGTGAGATCCTTGTAGATTTTGGATAATAGCCCTTTATCTGATATATCATTTGCAACTATCTTTTCCCATTCCGTCCGTTGCCTATTAGTTTTCTTGATTGTTCCCCTTGTAGTGCAGAAGCTTTTTATCTTGAAGAGGTGCCAATAGTTCTTTGCTCTTGATTCCCTTGCCTTTGGGGATGTGTCGAGTAGGAAATTGCTGCAGTTGATGTCAAGGAGGTTGTTTCCTGCTTTCTTCTCTAGGATTTCGATGGTTTCTTGTCTCACATTCAGGTCCTTCATCCATTTTGAGTTTATTTTTGTGTATGGTTTAAGAAAGTGGTCTAGTTTCATTCTTCTGCATGTTGCTGTCCAGTTCCCCCAGCACCAACTATTAAAGAGGCTGTCTTTTTTTCCATTGGATACTCTTTCCTGTTTTGTCAAAGAATAGTTTGCCATACACTTGTGGGTCGAATTCTGAGCTCTCTATTCTATTCCATTAGTCTATGTGTCTGTTTTTGTGCCAATCCCATACTGTCTTGATGATGACAGCTTTGTAGTAGAGGGTAAAGTCTGGGATTGTGATGCTTCCCGATTTGGATTCCTTCTTCAATATTACTTTGGCTATTCAGGGTCTTTTGGGGCTCTATACAAATTTTAGGATAGTTTGTTCTAGCTTTGAGAAGAATGTTGGAGCAATTTTGACTTGGATTGCATTGAATGTGTAGATTGCTTTGGGTAATAATGATATTCTAACAATGTTTATTCTTCCGATCCATGAGCATGAAATGCTTTTCCATTTCTTTGTGTCTTCTTCAATTTCCTTCATAAATTTTATATAGTTTTCATCGTACAGGTCTTTTACATCTTTGGTTAAGTTTATTCCTAGGTATTTATGGTTTTTCGTGCAATTGTGAATGGGATCAGTTTCTTGATTTCTTTTTCTGTTGCTTCATTATTGGTGTATAAAAATGCAACTGATTTTTGTACGTTTGTTTTGTACCCTGGGATGTTGCTGAATTCGTGGATCAGTCTAGTAGGCTTCTGGTGGAGTCTGTCGGATGTTCCATGAAAGTTTTACTTCATCTTTACCAATCTGATGCCTTTTATTCCATTTTGTTGTCCGATTGTTGTTGCTAGGACTTGCAGCACTATGTTAAACAACAGTGGTGAGAGTAGACCTCCCTGTCGTTTTCCTGATCTCAGGGGGAAAGCTCTCAATTTTCCCCTTTGAGGATGATATTAGGTATGGGCTTCTCATAAATGGCTTTTATCATGTTTAAGTAAGTCCCTTATATCCCGACTTTCTCGAGAGTTTTTATTAAAAAAGAGTGCTATATTTTATCAAATGCTTTCTCTGCATCTCTTGACAGGATCATATGGTTTTTATCTTTTCTTTTGTTAACATGATGTGTCACATTGATTGATTTGCGAATATTGAACCAGCCCTGTAACCCAGGAATGAATCCCACTTGATCTTTGTGGATAATTCTTTGTATATTCTGTTGAATTTGATTTGCTAATATCTTGTTGATTATTTTTGCATCTGTATTCATCAGGGTTATTGGCCTGTAGTTCTGTTTTTTTGCTGGGTCTCTGTCCGGATTGGGAATCAAAGTAATACTGGCTTCGTAGAATGAGTCTGGAAGTTTTCCTGACATTTCTATTTTTTGGAATAGCTTGAGAAGAATTGGTATCAACTCCACTTTAAATGTCTGTTAGAATTCTCCAGGGAAGCCATCTGGCCCAGGTTTCTAATTTGTTGGGAGATTTTTGATAACTGATTCAATTTCTTCACTGGTTATTGGCCTGTTCAGATTTTCTATCTCTTCCCATTTGAATTTTGGTAGTGCATGTGTGTTTAGGAATTTATCCATTTCTTCTAGATTGTCCAGTTTGTTGGCGTATAATTTTTCATAGTATTACCTGATAATTGCTTGTATTTCTGAGGATTGTTTGTAATAGATAGATTTCACTCGTGATTTTGTCTACTTGGTTGCTGTCTCTTTTCTTCTGGAGACGCCTGGCTAGAGATTAATCAATTTTGTTTATTTAAAAAAAAAAACAACTCTTGCTTTCATTGATCTGTTCAACTTATTTTTTGGATTCTATATTATTTCATTCTGCCCTGATCTTTATTATTTCTCTCCTTCTGTTGGGTTTGGGGTGATCTTACTACTCTCCTACTAGTTCCTATAGGTGCACTGTCAGATTTCGTATTTGTGCTTTTTCTAGTTTCTTGAAATAGGCCTGAATTGCAATATACTTTCCTCTTAGGACTGCCTTTGCTATATCCCAAAGAGTTTGGATTCTTGTATTTTCGTTTTCATTTGTTTCCATATATTTTTTAGTTTCTTCTCTAATTGCCTGATTGGCCCAATCGTTCTTTAGCAGGGTGGTCTATAACGTCCATGTTTTTGGAGGTTTTCAAGACTTTTTCCTTTGGTTGATTTCAAGTTTCATAGCATTTTGATCTAAAAGTGTGCATGGTATGATCTCAATTCATTTATATTTATTGAGGGCTGCTTTATGACCAACTATGTGGTCTATCTTGGAGAATATACCATGTGCACTCGAGAAGAAAGAATTCCATAGCCTCAAGATGTAGAGTTCTAAATATACCTGTCAAATCCATCTGTTCCAATGTGTCACTACGTTCCATTTTTTCTTTAGTGATTTTCTGTCTGATTGATCTATCCATTGCTGTAAGTGGAGTATTAAAATCACCTGCAATTAGCACATACTTATCAATAAGATTGTTTCTGTTGTGATTGTTTTAGGTATTTGGGTGCTCCAGAATTCAGTGGGTAGATGTTTATAATTGTTAGCTCTTCCTGATGGATATCCCTGTAATTGTTATATAATTCCCTTCTTCATCTCTTGTTACTGCCTTTACTTTAAAGTCCAGTTTGTCTGATATAAGTATGGCTACTCCACGTTTCTTTTGACTTCGAGTTGCATGACAGATATTTCTTCATCTTTTTACTTTCAATCTGAAGGTGATTTCACGTCTAAAATGAGTCTCTTGTAGACTGCAAATAGATGGATTTTGGTATTTTATCCATTCTGATATCCTATGTCTTTTGATTGGAGCATTTATTCCATTTACATTCAGTGTTATTATTGAAAAATATGGGTTTAGAGTCTTTGTATTCTCTGTAGAGTTCATTCTTGTAGTGGTGTCTCTGTTACCTTGTGTTCCTTGCAACATTTCCCTCATAGAGTCCCTCTTAGGATTTCTTGTAGGGCTGGTTTGGTGGTGATGAATTCTCTCAATTTTTGTTTATTTGGGAAAACCTTTATTCTCCTTCTATTCTGAATGACAGCCTTGCTGGATAAAGGATTTTTGGCTGCATATTTTTTCTGTTCATCACATTGAAGATTTCCTGTCATTCCTTTCTGACCTGCCAAGTTTCAGTAGATTGTTTTGTAACTACTCTGAAAGGTTTCCCTTTGTATTTTATGGCCTTTTTATCCCTAGGTGTTTTGAGAATTCTCTTTTTCCTTATATTTTGCCAGTTTCACTATGATATGTCATGCAGAACTTCGATTCAAGTTACGTCTGAGGGGAGTTCTCTGTGCCTCTTGGATTTCAATGTATGCTTCCTTCCCCAGATTGGAGAAGTTCTCTGCTATAATTTGTTCAAGTACCCCTTCAATACCTTTCTCCCTTTCTTCTTTTTCAGGAGTTCCTATAATATGGATAATGTTCCATTTGGTGGTATCACTCAGGTCTTGAATTATCCTTTCGTGCTCCTGGATCAATTTATCTCTCTTTTTCTGGGCTTCCTCTTTTTCTATAATTGTGTCTTCTCATTCACTATTCTCCTCTCTGCCTGTTCAATCCGTGCAGTGGCAGCCTCCATTTTATGATGCACCTCATTTATAGCATTTTTTATCTCCTGACAGTTATTTTTAAGGTCCCTAGTGTTTGTAGCAATAGCTTCTATGATGTCTTCCATGCCTTTTCCAAGCCTAGCGAGTAATTTTATGACAATTGATCTAAATTCTTGCTCCGTTATTTGGCTTATATCTGTTTTGAGCAATTCTGTAGCTGTGACTGCTTCCTGGAATTTCCTTAGAAGAGAGTACTTCCGTTTCATCATTTTGGCTAGCTTTTTGTCTCTTGCCAGTTTTAAAAGTTTGTTAGGCACCCTGCATCTGTGAGTATTGCTATATTAAAGGAGGCTCCTTGACTGTCCAAGGCCTGTTTGTTCAGGAAGTGTTCTGTTAATGGTGCCCCTTGGTATCTCTTCTTGTGCCTTTGGTTAATTTATTTCCCTACTCATAGTGATATTTGGGACTCTCCACTATGTGTACTTTGACTTGTTTCTTGAGTTAGCCTTGTAAAGGAAAACAGACAGACATACACACAGGGAATAAAAGCACGCAAACACACAGACAAATCAAGCAAACAAGAAAACCAAAAGATAAAAAAAAAAGAAAGAAAGAAAGAAAGGGGAACAAAAACAACAAAAGACAAACGACATTCCAAAAGCATAAAACCTGGGGTGCTTGGGTGGCTCAGTATGTTGAGCGACTGACTTCAGCTCAGGTCATGATCTCCTGGTTCTCAGGTTCAGGCCCCGCATCGGGCTCTGTGCTGACAGATTGCTCAAAGCCTGGATCTTGCTTCAGATTCTGTGTCTCCTTCTCTCTCTGCCCCTACCCCGTTCGTGCTCTGTCTCTGTCTCTGTTTCTGAATAATAAATAAATGTAAAAATAAATAAATAAATGCATAAAACCATAAATTCCAGCTACAAATAAAGAGCAGGGTGGAGGCAGTGCTGATCTAAGAGCATATACAAAGACAGAAGTGACAGTGGTGGGGAGGAAGCAAAATTGAACATTGACCAGGTAGAGAGACTAAAAGGCTTAATTCAGAGAGAGAAAGAGGAGAATATTGTAGGAGATGAGGAGAAAAAAATGAAGATAATATTACCCAAAAAACTATAGTCTGATTATTCCAGAAAGAGAGCGAAAGGAAGGTAGCGATAAAGGTGTAGAATATGCATCAAGAGAATGGATTAAATGTGACTGCTTTAGCAAACCAATGACCAGAGTGCCCAGTCCAGTGGAAGGGAGAGAGAAGAATGAGATAAGGGAAAATATTTCTGAATAGGAAGAATTGATCTAGAGTTAATCATGGCAATGCATCAATGTTGGTCTTGCCCCAGGCTCAGGATAAAAGAAAAAAAGGCAGCTCTCCATCGCGAATGGGCGTGGTTCTGTGTAGGCAGGTCTTGCCTCCATTGAGGGTCCCACGGGCCCCTCCCTGAGGCCCCACCTTGGTGGTTGTGGGGAGAAAATTGTGGCACTCCAGTCCCTTCTTGAGCCAAGCATTGCAACTCACTCTTTTGGGTCCAATCCCCCTGTGCTGCAGGTGTAGCCAAGGTGGCCAGAGTTGTATTTCCCAAGCCCCACCTCATTTCCAGATCTTAGTCCGGGCACTTTAATGATACCACCCAAAAGGTACTCCCACAGGCAGGGCAGCTTCCTAGCCAGGGATCAAGTAGGGGGAGTAGGGGGGCAGTTTCTCCTGGCGCCACCTGGGTCCCGGCGCCTAGCCCAAGTAAAGCACCACAGCTAGAGAAAGGATCTCTCTCTGAAAGCCCTCGGTTACAGATGGGATGATAGGATCCATCTCGGTCCTGTGCTGAGGTTTTTCTCTTCTCCAGAGACAGTTCTATGGGCAGTTTCAGCCTCTTTTTCTCTTTCCCTCATCTGTCTGAGGCTCTCCGGGAGGGGGCTCCCTCCCCTCCAGGCCTCCAGGTCCCGGCCCATTTTTATCTTCCCCAGTTTGCAATCATGCACCTATGAGGCTGTCTTCTTAGTGGACTCTGTCTCTTTTCCTCCCAGACACTTGTGGTTCAGTGTCTTATGGCTTCAGTCCTTCTTTGTTGGAGAGATATGGGCGGGTAAAAAGTACAGAGCTCCCTAGTTCTCCGCCATCTTGCTGACCGCCTCTAGTGCTTTGTGCTTTGAATGTTGTGCTGATTTTATTATAAGTGATTACTACTTGTATTATGTTTGTATTTCCCTGTGAAATTTTTATCATTCATATTTTTCTCCCAAATTATGACATTTCCTTTCATTTCATAGAATTCCCTTTAACGTTTCTTGTAAAGGCAGTTTAGTGCTGATGGTATCCTTCAACTTTTATTTGTCTGGGGATATCTTTATCTTTTCCTTAATTCTGAATGACAGGCTTGCTAGGTAGAGTATTCTTGGAAACATTTTTTTTCCATTCAGAATTTGGATATAGCATACCACTCCCTTCTGGTCTGCAAAATTCCTGTTAAAAATGCTGATAACCTTATGGGGTTTCCCTTATATAAATGTTTTCTTTTATTTTACTGCTCTTAAAATTCTCTCTTTGTCACTACTTTTTTCCATTTTTAATTATTACGTACCTTTGTGTGGACCTCGTTGGGTTGATTTCACCAGAACCAGGTGCTTTAGTGGTGTCTCCAAAGTATGTTGCATGTGCTCTACTGTCATGACTGAGCTCATTTGCCTTAAGTTCAGTCAGCTGCAATGGCCCACTGTGCCTATGGTAGATGGTTTTCATCCCTGTGTTGTTAAGGGGACAGTCTGTGTTACCATGGATTTGTAGTTGGGCAATGCCAGAAGTTCAATCAGATGCCTTACCTCCTACCAAAGTTTGTGCTCCCACCAAACTTCAGGGCACTCACTACTTTTTCCCCTGAGAAGTTTTTGTTGGAGGACAGGGCCTGTAGTCAAACAAGTTACCCACCCCCAATTTATTTACCAGCACTGCAGTGACCCTGAACTGTAGGGCTCTCTCCCTGTATTGCTCCTTTTTATAAAATGTTTTTTATTTATTATTGAGACAGAGAGAAACAGAGCATGAGTGGGGGAGGGTCAGAGAGAGAGGGAGACACAGAATCTGAAGCAGGCTCCAGGCTCTGTACTGTCAGCACAGAGCCTGATGCGGGACTTGAACCCACAAACCCTGAGATCATGACCTGAGCCGAAGTCGGATGCTTAACTGACTGAGCCACCCAGGCAGCCCACCTGTATTGCTCCTTAAAAAGGTTTCTTTGATGGATGGGGCCAGCATTCAGATCAGATGTCTGCCCCTGTCTATCTCCTGGGGCTGCAGTGGAATTTCTGTATTGTGGTTATCTTCCCTCTTCCCAGATCAAATGTCACTTTGTAGTGGTGCTGGTCCCTGCTGGGGCTGCTTGCAGGATGAGATGTGGCAGGAGCCAATTTAGTGGGTCTCCTGATGATTGGGGTGGGTTGGATGGAGCAGATCCTTAGGATAATTTGGGGGCATGGTGTGCAATGTTAGAATGTAGGTGGAGGGTGTTTGAACTGGTTCCTCCAAGTGCCTGGCTTTCAGGGTGAAGAGGGGAAACAAATGGAGCCCACCACCTCTCTTGTTCTGGGAGAAATCTCCTAATGATCCCTGCTCCTCCAGCATACATTCTGAATTCTCCTTCACATATACCTCAGATGCTTTTCAAACTGCTGGTTCTATGTTGTATCTTGGAGGGGCTTTTGCTCTGCCAGAGCTCTAAGCATGATGATATTTAAAGTACCTGGAGTTAAGCCCGACTGATTGCAAAATCTCAAGAAATTAAGCCCCACTAGTTTTAATATCCAAATGTTATGGAGACACACTCCTAATGCATGTCCCTTGTGTCTGGAGTGCCTGCTGTGGGTCTGCTTTTCTTTTTCCTTTGTGCTAGTGCTGTCCCTCCTGTTTGTGCTTAGTCTCACTGGGAGTTTTGTTCCCATTGACACCTCTGCTTTACTATCCTTCTTGATATGGTCTCCTACCTATGATTAACTGTGAAAAGTCTGTTCTACCAGTCTTCCAGTTGTTTTCTGAATTATTTGCACCAATGTAGCTGTTATCTAGAAGTGTCTATGGGACAAAGTGAGCTTAGGATCCTCCAACTCAGCCATTTTTCAGACTTTTTTCTTTATTAATACATTTTTCTGCTTTTAGATACTTTTGTGATTACGTTAAAATTAATATTTAAATGCTTAGTTCATTTATTCTCATTACTTCTTATCTTCTAATATATAATTCTAAGTTCATTTATTCTCATTACCTCTTATCTTTTAATATATAAGTCAAAAGTTCTAGAAATTCCTCTGAAGACTATTTTTGTTGCATCCAGCAAATCTTGATATATAATGTTCTAGATATATATTTTTTCTAAATAGTCTGCATTTTAAATATTTTTACTAATTTTCAAATTTAGGAGTTATATACCAGAGTATGATTTGTTTTATTGTTTGTTTTTAATTTTCTCAAAGACAATTTATTTACCCTCTTCTTTTTGTTTAATTTCTAGTTTCCTCTATGATTTGAATGTGATTAATTTTTATAAATGTCCTTTGGGTATTTGAAACAATGTGCATTCTTATGTGTTCAAAGTATTTATAAAATCAATATTATCTGTTAGTCAATTCTTTTGTAAGCTTAATTATGTTTTTTGTTTCATATACTAATGTTTAACATAATGTGCATGATTTGGTTTTATAAAAATAAAATAGATGTAGAAAAATAAAGAGAAATATAGAGTTAGAAAATAAGCCATCATTGGTCCACCTATAGAAGTTTTCCAGA
This sequence comes from Cryptoprocta ferox, assembly GCA_028646485.1. NCBI lineage: Eukaryota > Metazoa > Chordata > Mammalia > Carnivora > Eupleridae > Cryptoprocta > Cryptoprocta ferox. The sequence continues at coordinate 46,713,466 of CM053579.1, forward strand.
GCTTTCCAAAAGACAATGATGATTAATAAATAGCATATATTCACCAAGGAATTATGACAATTGACATAGTTTTATGTGCCCATCAGTGTTCTCTAGGAGTGGAGCAATGCTTGCTAAAAAAAAATTATCTCAGCCTTGCTTTTGTGTATTAATCAAACAGTTGTCTACAAATTATAGATATATTAAATTATAAGGTAAATTAAAACTGATTATTTGATGACTTTAAAACAATAAAACCAGAGGTGGGGCCGAGATGGTAGAAGAGCCTGGAAGATTTTTTGTGTGTGTCTCTCATCCCTGAAATGCAGCCAGATCAACACAAAATCATCTTGCAACCTAGAAAACTGATTTGAGGATTAACAAAACAGTCTGCACAACCTGAACCACAGAAGTCAGCAGGTATGTGGCTTGGAGAGGTGAACTAGGTGAGAGAGGAGCTGCTGAGGGCAGGGAGCTGTTTTTGCTTTCAGAGAGAGGATGGAGATGAGGGGAGAGTATGCAAAAAGCAACTCCCTGCCCTAACTCAGCTAGAGAGAAAGAGGAAGAGTGGAAACAGATGCAAGGGACTGAACAAAAAAGGGAGAAGAGAGAAAGGAGAAAGGAGAGACTTTAAATTCCATTAAGACTCTATAAACAGGGGAAGCACAGAGTCTAAAACTCCACAGCTCAATACCTGGTGATGCTCTTGTGGGAAGAGTGAATCGCTAGGAGCAGAGAGTGAGGTCCGAGGCATCCTGCGGCCATACAAGGAGAGGCTGTTTCCCTGCTGGGAGGATAGTGCATAGAGGCTGTGCAACCTTCCCACAGGCAAAGGTCCAAGAGACCCTGGAGAACAACCACATTTGCTGGTGATGGAACAAGGATGTTAAGAGTGAAGCCTGGTGCCAGATGTGTGCTGTGATTTACCATAATCCATAAAACGCTCTTGCTACACAATCTCATGAAACTTTTCTGGGTGTACTGGCACCCAGCCACAGTCTCTGGACATCAGCAGCAGCACGGTCGTGAGAATGTTCCTGGGGGTGGGCCAGCACCCAGCCATTGCTTGGCGAGATGCTCCCCCACTGGGTATGAGCAGGTCAAAACTGCACTCCCTCAGAAGTGAGGGGATGGGAAACAAAGCTCCACCTGAGATAAAGTTCAGGAGGGAGGTGCTGCCTGACAGGCTGATGGCTTGGTCACTGACAGTATAGAAGTGGGGAGTCAACAGAAGCTGGAGACAAAGGAGGGGTGCTTGATTACTGGTAAGAGAGCACAGATTTCTGATAATAGACACTGGGTAGCTGGGTGACACTATTTTAATCCATCTTGCACATGTGCATACATGTCTAGATATGCCACAGCCATCCAGCCCAATAATCTAAGCAGCAACATCTAGTGGAGAATTGAGCCATTATACTACCCCACCCAAATGGGCCAACCAAGCTCTAAAGTAACATCACAAGATTCACCACCAAATTAGTTTATGGACTACAACGTGCATCAGAGTCTGATTTCTCTGGGAAACCGGATGCATTTCATTTCATTCTGTTCATTAGTACATCTATAAAATTATTTTTCTTTTTCTTTTCCTTTCTTATTCTTGAATAAAGAAAGAAAAAATATTTTTGCTTTCCATTTTACTTAAAAGTATTTTTCTTTATATTTTTCTACTATATTTTTTTTACTTTTTGGTAATTTTTTTAAAAATTCTATTTTACTTCCATCATTTCACTTTAATCTATTTTATGTATTCATTTTTTTCAAATTTTCAAAGGTTTTCCTTTTTTTCTCTTTTCCTTTTCTTTTTATTTCTTTTTTTCTCTAATCTATCAAGCTTCTTTCAACAAACCAAAACACTCCTAGGATCTAGCATACTTTATTTGATTTTTTGTGTTGATTTTATTTTTTTTTAATTTATCAATTCCTCTTCTTCCTTCAAAATGACGAAATGAAATAATTCACCCCCCAAAAAAAGAACAGAAAGAAATGACAGCCAGGGAATTAATCAACAAAAATACAAGCAAGATGTCTGAACCAGAATTTAGAATCACAATAATAAGAATACTAACTGGAGTCAAAAATAGATTAGACTCCCTCTCTATGGAGATAAGAAAAAAGTAAGAGCTAGTCAGGATGAAATAAAAAATGCTATAACATAGCTGCAATCTTGAATAGATTCCACAGTGGCAAGGACGGATGAAAGAGAGCAGCGAATCAGTGATATATAGGACAAAATTATGGAGAATAATGAAGCAGAATAAAGAGGGAGACTAAAGCAAAAAAGCATGATATAAGAATTAGCAAACTCAGTGAATCATTAAAAAGAAATGATATCTGAATCATAAGGGTCCCAAAAGATGCAGGGAGAGAAAAAAAGGGGAAGAAGGTTTATATGAGCAATCATAGCAGAAAACTTTCCTAACCTGGGGAAAGACACAGACATCAAAATCCAGGACGCACAGAGGACTCCCACAAGATTCAACAAAAACAGACCATCAACAAGACATAACATAGTCAAACTCACAAAATAGAAAAGGAAAGAATCATGAAAGCAGCAAGGGAAAAAAGTCCTTAACCTTCAAGGGAAGACAGATCAGATTTGCAGCATACCTATCCACAGAAATTTCGCAGGCCAGAAGGAATAGCAGGATATATTCAATGTGCTGAAACAGAAAAATATGCAGCCAATAATTCTTTATCCAACAAAGCCGTCTTTCAAAATAGAGGGGAGATAAAAAGTTTCCCAGACAAACAAAAATTAAATGGGTTTGTCACCACTAAACCAGCCCTGCAAGAAATTTTAAGGGGGTCCCTCTGAGGAGAGAAAATATGAAAAAAAAGTACCAAAAGCAACAAAGACTAGAAAGGACCAGAGAACCAGAGAACACCACCAGAAAATCCAACTCTACAGGCAATATAATGGCAATAAAGTCATATCTTTCAGTACTCACTCTAAACATCAATGGACTCAACACTCCAATCAAAAGACATAAGGTAACAGAATGGATAAGAAAACAGACCCATCTATATGCTGTTTACAAGCGACACATTTTAGACCAAAAGACACATTCCGATTGAAAGTAAGGGGGTGGAGATCCATCTATCATTCTAATGGCCACCAAAATAAAGCTGGAGTAGCCATACATATGTCAGACAACCTAGATTTTAAAATAAAAATTTATTATTATTTATCACTTGTTACAGTCTTTATTTTAAAATCTAGATTTTTTTTATCAATGAGTTTGTTTATGTTTGTGATTATATAATGATATATCATCATTAGGGGTCTATCCACCAAGAAGATCTAACAATTGTAAACATTAATGCGCCAAACGTGGGACACCAAAATATATAAATCAATTAATCACAAACATAAAGAAACTCATTGATGATAATACCATAATAGTATGGGACTATGAATGTAAACAGAAAATCAAAAGGAGACAATGGCTTTGAATAACACACTGGACCAGATGGACTTGACAGATATATATTCAGAACATTTCATCCTAAAGCAGAAAAATACACATTCTTATCCAGTGCACATGGGACATTTTACAGAGTAGATAATATACCGGGACACAAATCAGCCCTCAACAAGTACAAAAGGATCGAGATGATACTGTGCATATTTTCAGACCACGGTGATATGAAACTTGAAATCAACCACAAGAAAAAATTTGCGAAGATAACAAATACTTGGAGACTAAAGAACATCCTACTAAAGAATGAATGGGCTAGCCAAGAAGTTAAAGAGAAAAATTATGGGGCGCCTGGGTGGCTCAGTCGATTGAGTGTCTGACTTCAGCTCAGGTCATGATGTCACAGTTTGTGGGTTTGAGCCCCACATCAGCTCTGTGCTGATGGCTCAGAGCCTGGAGACTGCTTTGGATTCTGTGTCTCCCTCTCCCTCTGCACCTCCCCAGCTCACACTCTGTCTCACTCTGTCTCTCAAAAATAAATAAATGTAAAAAAAAATTAAGAGAAATATTAAAAGTATATGGAAGCCAATAAAAATGATAACACCAAAATTCAAAACTTCCGGGACTCAGCAAAGGAAATCACAAGAGGGAAGTATATAGGAATCCAGGCCTTGCTAAAGAAGGAAGAAAGGTCTCGGATGCACAACCTAAACTTACACCTTAAAGAGCTGGAAAAAGAACAGGAAACAAAACCCAAAACCAGCAGAAGACAGGAAGTAATAAAGATTAGAGCAGAAATCAATGCTATAAAAAAAAAAAGAACAGATCAATGAAACCTAGAGCTGGTTCCCTGAAAGAATTAAGAACATTGATAAACCTTTAGCAAGTTTGAACAAAAAAGAAAGAAAGAAAGAAAGAAAGAAAGAAAGAGAACCAAATAAATAAAATCAAGAATGAAAGAGGATAGATCACAACCAACATAGCAGAAATAAAAATAATAATAGTAGAATATTATGAGCAATTAAATGCCAATAAAATGGGCATTCTGGAAGAAATGGAAAAATTCCTAGAAACTTATGAACTAACAAAACTGAAACAAGAATAAATAGAAAATTTGAACAGATGGATAACCAGTAAAGAAATTGAATCAGTAATTAAAAATCTCCCAAAATACAAGAGTCCAGAGCTGGATGCTTTCCAGGGGAAATATACCAAACACTTAAAGAAGAGTTAACACCTATTCTTTTGAAGCTGTTCCAAAAAATAGAAATGGAAGAAAAACTTCCAAACTCTTTCTATGAAGGCAACATTACCCTGATTTTAAAATCAAACAAAGACCCCACCTAAAAGAACTACAGACCAATTTCTCTGCTGAACATGGATGCAAAAATTCTCAACAAGATACTAGCCAACCAGATCCAATAATACATTAAAAGAATCATTCACCATGACCAACTGGGATTTATACCTGGGATACAAGGTTGTTTCAATATCCACAAAGCAATCAATGTGATACATCACATCAATAAAAGAAAGGACAAGAACCACACAATCTTCTCAATAGATGCAGAGAAAGCATTTTGCAAAATACAGCATCTTTTCTTCATAAAAACGCACAAGAAAGTAGGGATAGTAAGATCATACCTTAAAATTGTAAAAGCCATATATGAAAGACCCACTGCTAATATCCTCAATGGGGAAAAACGGAGAGGTTTCTCCCTAAGTTCAGGAACATGACAGAGATGTCCACTCTCGCCATTGTTATTCAACGTAGTATTGGAAGTATTAGCCTCAGCAATCAGACAACACAAAGGAATAAATGGCATCCAAATTGGCCAGGAGGAAGTCAAACTTTCACTCTTTGCAGATGACATGATACTCTATATGGAAAACCCAAAAGATTCCACCAAAAAACATCTAGAACCGATCCATGAATATGGAAAGTTGCAGGATATAAAATTAATGTGCAGAAATAGGTTGCATTCCTATACACCAATAATTAAGGAACAGAAAGAGAAATCAAGGAATTGACCTCATTTACAATTACCCCATAAACCATAAAATACCTAGTAATAAACCTAAACAAAGAAGTGTAAAATCTATACACTGAAAACTAATGAAAGCTGATGAAAGAAATTGAGGAAGATACACACACAAAAAGGAAAAATTTTCCATGCTCCTGGATAGGAAGAACAAATAATGTTAAAATGTCAATACTACCCAAAGCAATCTACATAGTCAATGCAATCCCTATGAAAATAACACAAGCATTCTTCACAGAGCTAGAAAACACAATCCTAAATTTGTATGGAACCAGAAAAGAGCCCAAATAGACAAAACAATCTTGAAAAAGAGAACCAAAGCTGCAGGCATCACAATCCTGGACTTTAAGATATATTAAAAAGCTGTAATCATCAAGACAGTATAGTAATGGCACAAAAACAGACACTCAGATCAATGGAACAGAATAGAAAACCCAGAAATACATCCACAAAAAATATGGACAACTCATTTTTGACAAAGCATGAAAGAATATCCAAGGGAATAAAGAATGTCTCTTCAGCAAATGGTGCTAGGAAAACTGGACAGCGACATGCAGAAAAAGAACCTGGACCATTTTCTTACACCATACACAAAAATAAACTCAAAATGGATAAAAGACCTATATGTAAGACAGGAAACCATCAAAATCCTATAGTAGGAAGCAGGCAAAAACCTCTTTGTCCTTGGCTGCAGCAACTTCTTACTCAACACATCTACAGAGGCAAGGGAAACAAAAGCAAAAATGAACTATTGGGACCTCATCAAACTAAAAATCTTCTGCGCAGTGAAGGAAACTATCAGCAAAACTAATAGGCAACCAATGGAATGGGAGGAGATATTTGCAAATGACAAATCAGATAAATGGCTAGTATCCAAAATCTATAAAGAACTTCTCAATCTGAACAAATAACAAAAAACAAATAATCCAGTGAGGAACTGGATGAAAATCATGAATAGACACTTCTCCAAAGAAGACATCCAGATGGCTAACAGGCACATTAAAAAATGCTCAACGTTACTCATCATCAGGGAAATACGAATTAAAACCACAATGAGATACTACCTCACACCTCTCAGAATGGCTAAAATTAACAATTCAGGCAACCACAGAAGTTGGTGAGGATGAGGAGAAAGAAGATTAATTTTGCACTGCTGGTGATAATGCAAATTGGTACAGCCACTCTTGAAAAAAATGTAGATTTCTCAAAAAGTTAAAAATAGAAGTACCCTACAACCCAGCAATTGCACTATTAGGTATTTATCCAAAGGACACAAAAATGCTGATTTGAAGAGACATATGCACCCCAATGTTGTAGCAATGCTATCGACAATAGCCAAAGTATGGAAAGAGTGCAAATGTCCATCAACAGATAAATGCATAAAGAAGAAATGGTATACATATACAATGGAGTATTACTTGGCAATCAAATAGAATGATATCTTGCCATTTGCAACTATGTGGATGGAACTAGAAGGTGTTATGCTAAGTTAAATTAGTCAGAGAAAGACATATATCATATGAGTTCACTCATATGAGGAATTTAAGGTACAAAACAGATGAACATAAGGGAAGGGAAGCAAAAATAATATAAAAACAGGGAGGGGACAAAACATAAGAGACTCTTATACATAGATAAAAAACAGAGGGTTGCTGGAAGGGTTGTGATAGGGAGGGTTGGCTAAATGGGTAAGGGGCATTAAGGATTCTACTCCTAAAATCATTGTTGCACTATATGTTAACTAGGTTAGATGCAAATTTTAAAAATATTAATAAATTAATTTTAAAGAATACAATAAAACCTGTTTAAAATTTTCAAGCCACTTAGTTCCATCCTACTTCTTTGAATATGGATAGTTTCAGATAAATTGTTGGTGTTGACACATATACGTAGGTTACAAGCTACAGCACAGAACTCTCTTTTTGAACATGGCATAACTCACAGTTTGAAGATAGAAGCGGGGGTGAGAGAAGAGACAGGAAAGTATTTCCACTCCACCAAGCATAATGTAAGTCATTTGAATATCTGGAAATTTTCCTAAGCAATTTTTCTAGAAATAAGACTAATGCCTGTGAATATTAACCTTATTGTTGAGATTCTGTAACATACGCACTTTTGTCGTTTCTTTCTGGGAAGAAGGAATAATTTGTGTAATGTTCTAAAATTGTTAGAATTAAATAAAAATGTCAAGTATCATGAAAATAAAAGACATCCATTAGGAGCAGCAAAGTTACTATTTTTTTGGCATATAAATGAAACGTATTGTATTTCTCTGGATAAAGCCCCTGATATATGCAAGGGGAAAAATAAATGACAAATACAGAACACAAAACAGGTATATAAGCTATCAACATAAATATAAAATCATCAAAGCACACAGAAAATGGTCAATTTAAAACATTCTTAGATGATTCTGTTAGGAGGAACTAAATTTATAGTAATTGTGACTTTCTGTTCTAACAAAGAGCTAACTATAATTTGATTTTCCATTGTGTGGGGATCCCAAACTAATGTTAGTGTGCAAAAGAAATATAAGAATATGGTTCAAAGGTTTGGAAAGATCACATACTGAAAGAGTGGTTTCATAGGATATGAAACAATTAGTAATTATTAATTCAATGTCTAGGTTAACTACCTATGTGGTCCTGGGCAAGTAACACAAGCTGTTTTATCCAATATCTATATCAATAGTAAAGTTTTATTATTCTATATATTAATTAAACTCATATATTATGTATTGTAAATAAATAATCCAATCATAGTATTTAGTCAATAACTAATGTAAATGAAAACACATGAAAAGCACTGGACTTGAAGATCTGAGTACTAGCATGTACTATACAGAATACATATGACACAAATCATGAATGTACACCCTTATGGGTGACAAAATATCTCAACCTTCCCTAAACAATGCCCTCCAAATAGTCTAGTTTTCTGTCATTATAAATCAATGAAATATCCCTTAGCTCTAAGATTGTCTCTTGCAACATCTCAGAAATATTTTTTTTATTCTAAGGGTCTTGATTTTTATTCGCAAAATATATATATATAGTCAATGAACTGTAACTCAACTTAGTTTGTATAACGCTTTAGTTCACCTTGTACATGACCTGACCATTATGTAATATTCTTGTAACTTCAGATATAATTTGTTATTTTGATTATAGAAGAGACTATACTAAGGTGAAAGAAAACATGCCAAGCTACAAGAATTAATATCATTTAAATGTAAAAATGCTTCTCTTGATTTGTTACCATAATTGAATGCTAATGAGATTTAAAAAATGCATTGTTAGACATTTATGGAATTTACCAAAACAAACAAACCAAAACTTGATTGGGAATCAGCTGTAATCTGGCTTCATCCATATATAAATCTTTTTTTTTAATCTTTTCCTACATTCTTTTCTTTTCCTTTTATAGTTTATTGTCAAATTGGTTTTCATATAACACCCAGTGCTCATCCCCACAAGGGCCCTCCTCCATACCCATCACCCCCCTTCCCCTCTCTCCCACGCACATCAGCCCTCTGTTTGTTCTCAGTGTTCAAGAGTCTCTCATGGCTTGCATCTCTCCCTCTCCCCCAAAATTTTTCCCCTTCCCCTCCCCCATGGTCCTCTGTTAAGTTTCTCCTGTTCCACATGTGAGTGAAACATATGGTATCTGTCTTTCTCTGCCTGACTTATTTCAATTAGCATAACACCCTCTAGTTCCATCCACGTTGCTACAAATGGCCAGATTTCATTCTTTTTCATTGCCAATTACTATTCCATTGTATATATAAACCACATAATCTTGATCCATTCATCAGTTGATGGACATTTAGGCTCTTTCCGTGATTTGGCTATTGTTGAAAGTGCTGCTATGAATATTGGGGTACATGTGCCCCTATGCATCAGCACTCCTGTAGCCCCTTGGTAGATTCCTACCAGTGCTATTGGTGGGTAATAGAGGAATTCTATTGTTAATTCTTTGAGAAACCTTCACACTGTTTTCCAGAGTGTCTGCACCAGTTTACCTTCCCACCAACAGTGTAGGAGGGTTCCTGTTTCTCCACATCCTCCCCAACATCTATAGTCTCCTGATCTATTCATTTTAGCCACTCTGACCGGCATGAGGTGTTATCTCAGTGTGGTTTTGATTTGTATTTCCCTGATGAATGACGCTGAGCATTGTTTCATGTGTCTTTGGCCATCTGGATGTCCTCTTTGGAGAAGTGTCTGTTCATGTCTTCTGACGATTTTTTCACCGGACTATTTGTTTTTCATGAGTGGAGGTTTGTGAGTTGCTTATAAATTTTGGATACTAGCCCTTTATCCAATATGTCATTTGCAACTATCTTTTCCCAATCCGTCGGTTGCCTATTAGTTTTCTTTTTTTTTTTAACTTTATAGTTTATTGTCAGGTTGGTTTCCATATAACACCCAGTGCTCTTCCCCACAAGTGACCTCCACCAAGACCATCACCCCCCATTACTTTTCCCCCTTCCCCTTCCCCCCTCAGTTTGTTTTCAGTATTCAAGAGTCTCTCGTGTTTTGTCTCACTCCCTCTCCCTAACTCTTTTTCCTCCTTCCCCTCCCCATGGTCCTCTGTTGGGTTTGTCTTGTTAGACCTATAAGTGCAAACATACGGTATCTGTCCTTCTCTGCCTGACTTATTTCGCTTAGCATGACACC
>CM053579.1:46724090-46772286 GCA_028646485.1 Cryptoprocta ferox
GAAAGGTAATGGAGGGTGATGGTCTTGGTGGAGGTCACTTGTGGGGAAGAGCACTGGGTGTTATATGGAAACCAACCTGACAATAAACTATAAAGTTTAATAAAAATAAATAAATAAATAAATAAATAAATAAATACTAATGAAATGTGAAAGCAATTAATTTTACAACAAGAGATTTAACTTTATAGACGACTTTGCTCGAATAATGTGCACGTGCTTCAGACCTCCATTCCTACATGTAAATATTTATTCCCTGAGAGAACTGAATTTCAGTCCCTAATATAAAAAATCTTTTTCATTTCTTGGACCATACAGAGAACTGTTATATTATGACATTGTGTGGGTCTATAATAAGTTAAAAGAATGATAAATTCCTAGTACCAATTTTTTTTCTAAATAATTCAAAAATTTCTACTTTTTGTACTAGAGGTTAAAGTTTCCTTTATATAATTTAATTAACAGGGCAACACTAATAAATGCAATTGATTAGATCATGCAAATTGATTAGTTTATTGCTTAGTTGATACTTTGTTCAATACTATTATAAATGAAAATATGTTTACTAAACTTGGAAGCAGAATATTTAGGTGGATCCTGATTCTGGATTTCATTAGATGTATGAATTTGAAAAAAAACTGAGGGAGGTTATTTCTACTAGTACACTATGTACATTTTAGCATAGTTTAGATAGAGAGGAGACATCGATCCAGAATATCATGTTTTGAATCCTATTCCTGTGACTGAATAGATACATAACCTTGGAAAAAATTTTTACTTTTGTATGTATTAGTTTTCATATCAGTGAAATAATAGTAATAAGAGTGTTTTGAGAATTGAATATGTGTTAATGTGTACAAAGTGACTAAAATAATACTTGGCATATACTAAGAAACATAAAATAATTTGCCACTATTTTTTATTGTTGCTGTTGAAGTTAGCATCATTATTATTGTTTTTGTTATTATTACATCTTGGATAAGCAGGTTAATTAAATATGTTCTTTGTTCCACATCATTACTTTTTTTAATCTTTCCCTCTTTTCTATTGAATGTATTTGACATGCCACATTGTGTAAATTTAAGGTGTACAACATGCTGTTTTAATACATTTATATACTGTGATATAATTGCTATTAGAGAGCTATTTATTACATTAAATAATTGTAGTAAAATAATGTCTATGTATGCAGCGCATTAGATTACTATAGATTATTTATTACTTATTGCATATTTTTACCCTTAAACAATATCAATCTTATCCTCTCAATCCTCATCACCTGGTAAACATTATTTTATTCTGTTTATTACATGTTTGAATTTTTTAGATTACACATATAAATGATGTTAAACAGTTGTCTTTGTCTGTCTGACTTATCTCACTTAACATAATGTTATCTAAGTCCATCTGTGTTGCAAATAGCAAGATACCCTGTTTTCTTATGTCTGAATAATATTCTATTGTGTATATATACCACATCTTTTTTATCCATTCATCCATTGATTGGCATTTTGGTGGTTCCCATATTTTGGGTATTGCAAATAATGCTGCAGCAAACACAGTAGTGCATACATCTCTTCAAAATACTGTTTTCATTTCCGTTGGTATTTACCCAGTAGGGGAATTATGGAATCATATCATCGATTTATTTTTATTTTTTCGGGAAATCCTCATATCCTTTTCCACAGTGGTTGGACCAAGTTATATTGCCATCAAAAATGCATAAGGTTTCCCCTTTCACTACATCCTTGACAACACCTGTTGTCTCTTGTCTCTTTGTCAGAGGTGTGAGTTGACATATTCATTATGGTTAAATTTGCATTTCCCTCATTAGTATATTGATCACCTTTTCATGTGCCTGTTGGTCATTTTGCTGTACTTTTTGTAAAAATGTCTACTTAGTTCTTCTGCTCATTTTTCGTTGGATTGTTTGTGTTTTGTTGTTGTTGGATGTGTTCTTTATATATTTTGGATATTAATTTCTTATCCAACATATGGTTTGCAAAAATTTTCAACCAATCTGTAGGTTCATTTTGTTGTTTCTATTGCTGTGCAGAAGCTCTTGATTTTTATGTAGTTTCCATTTATTGACTTTTAATTTTGTTGTTTATGCTTTTGGCATCAAGTCCATAAAATCACTGCCAAGACCATTATTGAAGAGCTTTTTCCTTATGTTTTCTTCTAGAAGTTTAATGGTATCAGTATTATATTTAAATTTTTGAGCCATTTCAACTAAATTTGTGAGTGCTGTGAGATAGGGTTCCAATTTTATTATTCTGCATGTATTTCTCCGTTTTTCCTAACACAATTTGTTGAAGGAACTATCCTTTCCCCAATGGGTACTCTTGGCTTTCTTATTGAATATTAGTTGATATTTTGGATCATATACCCCATATCATATACCCCATATGGGATATCACATATCCCATATACACCAGCATATCCATTTTTTTCCATTAATTTGTGTGTCTATTTTTCTGCCACTGTTTTTTATCACTATGGTTTTGTAGTATAATTTGAAATCTGGAAGTGTATTACCTTTAACTTTGTTCTTTTTTCTCAGGATTGCTTTGTCTTTTGGGATCTTTTGTGATTCCACAAAAATTTTCTATTCAAATTCCTTCTATTCCTGTGAAGAATGCTTTTAGTGTTTTGATGGAAATTCTATCAAATTTGTAGATGGCTTTGGGTACTATGGTCATTTTAACAATATTAATTATTTTAATCCGCAAACATGGGATGTATATCCATTTGTTTGTATCCTCTTTGATTTCTCTAAAGAAAGCCTTATTTTCAGATCTTTCATTTTCTTGGTTAAGTTTATTATTTATTTATTTTAATTTTAGAGTGAGAGAGAGAGCAGAGGGGAAGAGAGGGATAGAGAGAGAGATTATCTTAAGCAGGCTCCATGTTAAGTGCAGAGCCCCAATGCAGGCCTTGATCCCACAAACCTGGGATCATGAACTGAGCCAAAATCAAGAGTTGGACACTCAACTGATTGAACAACCAAGGTCTTCCTTAATATTTTATTATTATTGATTCTATCGTGAGTAGGATAGTTCTTTTTAAAATTCTTTTTCATTTTGAGTTCATTTTTGTGTATGGTGTAAGAGAGTGGTCTAGTTTCATTCTTCTGCATGTTGCTGTCCAGTTCTCCCAGCACCACCTGCTAAAGAGCCTGTCTTTTTTTCCATTGGATACTCTTTCCTGCTTTGTCAAAGATTAATTGGCCGTACATTTGTGGGTACAGTTCTGAGCTCTCTAATCTATTCCATTGGTCTATGTGTCTGTTTTTGTGCCACTACCATACTGTCTTGATGATGACAACTTTGAAGTAGAGTCTAAAGTCTGGGATTGTGGTGCCTCCCGTTTTGGTTTTCTTCTTCAAAATTACGTTGGCTATTCTGGTTTTTTTGTGGTTCCATACGAATTTTAGAATAGTTTGTTCTAGGTTTGAGAAGAATGCTGGTGCAATTTTAATTAAGATTGCATTGAATGTGTAGATTGCTTTGGGTAATAATGACATTTTAATAATGTTTATTCTTCCCATCCATGATCATGGAATGTTTTTCCATTTCTTCGTGTCTTCTTCAATTTCTTTCATAAGTTTTCTATAGTTTTCATCGTACAGGTCTTTTACATCTTTGGTTAGGTTTATTCCTAGGTATTTTATGGTTTTTCGTGCAATTGTGAATGGGATCAGTTTCTTGATTTCTCTTTCTCTCATAGGTCTAACAGGAGAAACCTAACAGAGGACCATGGGGATGGGAAGGAGGAAAAAGAGTTAGGGAGAGGGAGGGAGACAAAGTATGAGAGACTCTTGAATACTGAAAACAAACTGAGGGAGGAAGGGGGAGGGGGAAAAGGGGAGGGGGTAAATGGTCATGGTGGAGCACACTTGTGGGGAAGAGCACTGGGTGTTATATGGAAACCAACTTGACAATAAACTATAAATTAAAAAATAAAATAAAATTCTTTTTCAAATGTTTCATCTTCCATTTAAAATAATGCAACTTATTTTTCTATGTTGGTTTTTCTATCCTACAACTTTCAGTAATGTCATTGCTTATTTATAACAATTTTTTGGTTTATTCTTTGGAATTTTTAATATAAAATGATATCACCAGCAAAAGGTGACAATTTTTCTCCCTCTTTCCTGATTTGGATATCTTTTATTTATCTGTCTTACCAAATTGCTCTATCTATAACTTCCACTATTTTGTTGAATAGGCATGCCCACCATTACTTCTAAACTACTACTTCTTCAATCATTTTTGTGAAATCCATGCTCTCTTGAGTATCATGTATCTGGCTCTAAATAACCTCTACCCATATCTCTCACTATAATCCACTGAATATCTGGTTATTCTTCTTCACTTACTGAATAATCGTTTATCAATTTGCTAGAGCTTACATGACAAAGTACCACACACTGGATGGCTTAAACAAGAGAATTTTTTTCTCACAGTTCTGTAGACTATAAGTCCAATACCAAGGGGTCAGCAGAGTTGGTTTCTTCGAAATATCTCTCCTTGACTTGCAAATGGCCATCTTCTCCATGTGTCTGATAAAGACTTTCGTTGACCAAATTTTATTCAGGCATCACTAAGCCTTCTTTTTCACTAGACATAGAAAACAGCAGCCTAACAATAGAAAATCTTTTGTGGTGCTACCTTTTCTACGAGTTCTCATATCCCTAGCCTACTACATCCCATAAAAAGCAGGTAGCATTCTGATTTCCCTGAAGGATGGTGTCGGTGGGGCCTAGCAGAGAAAGCTATTGTGCCATCCTTTTCCTGACAGAAGCAGAAAGCAGCAGCAGTTCAATGTCTGGCTAGGTGGTGTCTGAGTAAGCAGCTTATCTTTAATTCCTTGCTTTACCAAGTCAGTTAGTGCTCCAATTCACCTGCCAAAATAGTATCAGTGATCTCCAGTAGCCTAAACTTTTACGTGCAACAAGCAGTGATGAGTCTTAATGATGTGATGCGAAGCAAGCCTAGTCATCACTAGGTCTCATCCAATCACATTCGATGTCAGGAAAATCTAGTCAATTTGGAACTTGAGAAAGGCAACAAAGACACTGGGATTGGCAAATATAGAAGTAAACAGATAAATATAATACATTATCTTACTTTCTATGAATATTTAAAATTATATTTGGCAATTGCAAAAATATAATATCATAAAATGTGGTTCTCTATATATAAGGGAAACACTTTTAAAAAGACAATTATATTTGTAAAGTAGGAAGGATAAAGGAAACTTAAGGTAAAGTTTTTATACTTCAAAGTATTAAAACAAGAAAAACAATATACTGTGATAAGTTGTGTGTATATAATGTAGTACCTACAGCAATCACTAAGGGAACTATACCAAGTGATATGTATAAAAACATTATAAGAGAATCAAGATGGAATCCTAGAAAGTGTTCAAATAATCCATAAGAAAGTAAAATAAGGTAAAAAAGAAAATCAGAAACAGAAGAAAAGAAACAACATAAGTCAAAATTGGAGACTTAAACCCTCAAATATCATTAATAACCTTAAATGTAAATGGTCTAAGTGTACCAATTGAAAAGCAGATGTTGAAAAAAAAATCCAACAATATGCTGTATACAAGAAGCCCATTTCAAATGCAAAGCCATAGATAGTTTGAAAGTTAACAGATGGAGCAAGATATATTACACAATCATTAACTTAAAAAACAAAACTGGCTATATTAACATAAGATAAAGTAGATTTGAGAGCAAAGACATATAGTAGAAATGAAGAGACAAATAAATATCAATCCACAAGAAAGATAAAATAGCTTTAAATGCGTAGGCACCAAAATACAGAGCCTCAAAACACATGCAGTCTATACAGCACAGAGTATAAGTGGACAAATTCACCATTATTATTGGATACTTCAACACCTCATTCTCATCATTCATAGAACAGTACTAGCTAGAAAATGAGTTAAGATATGGGATAATTGGATAACACAATCAACCAACTATAATGTAGATAGAAGCTTTGATCCAACAATAAAATCCAGAACTTTTTTTAAAACACACATGGGACAGTCACCAAAGTAGACTATTTGTGGATATAAAAGGAACTTCAATAAATTTGAAATAATTGAAATTATACAAAGTGTGTTCTCTAAACATAGTGAAATCAATCCAGAAATAAACAACACGAAACAATAGGAAACTATATAAACATGTGAAAATTAAAAAACACACTTCTATGTTATCCATGGATCAAAGAGGTAGTCTCAAAAGAAATTTAGAAATTACAAAGAACTAAATGAAAATCAAAATGCAACACTTCAAAATATGTGGGACACAGTAAAGTATTGTTGACAGGGAGATTTAGATCACTAAATATTTAAATATTAAAGAACTCAAATCAATCATCTAAATGCTTTCTTCAAGGATTATTAAAATGAGAATAATCACAGACTCCAGTATTATATTATCGACCTAATATTTTATAAAACATCTCACATCAATTTTCTTAACAACTTTACAATTGAATTTAATACACAATTATGGAGCACATAGAATTTTCAGGTCGATATGCTAAATTGGAGAGTGTATAAAGATGAATAAGATTATAGCCATAATGTTCAATATCTTGTAATATCTACTATTTTTATATTAAATATCAAAATTATCTAATATTTCATTATTAAAGATCTTAAAATGTATAGTATTTCAGTATCAACAATTTTAATATCTATTTATTCAAAATGGTTTTGGCCAATAGTCTCTGCATGAAAGAAGCACTGTGATGCTGAGAAGCACAGAAGCTGCTTAGGCACAGCCCTTTTGATTTACTGAATAAGGACCAGAAGGTTTCTATACTCTTACATAGTCACAAAGTACTATTTGCCTTCAGAATTCAGCTATTAAGATATAATCTAATAGAACAAATAGATATGGTGGTGATAAAAAAGAATTAGACTCATGACTTTGGACAGGAGAAACAAACTGTGATGAATTTTGGTAGTGCCTGTGTGGTTAGGAATTTGTCCATTTCTTCTAGGTTGTCCAGTTTTTGGCATATAATTTTTCATAGTATTCCCTGATAATTGCTTGTATTTCTGAGGGATTGGTTGTAATAAATCCATTTTAATTTGTGATTTTGTCTATTTGGGTGCTCCCTCATTTCTTTCTGAGGAGCCTTGCTAGAGGTTTATCAATTTTGTTTATTTTTTATAAAAAACAAGTATTGGTTTCATTCATCTGTTCAACTGTTTTTTGGGAATCCATATTGTTTATTTCTGCCCTGATCTTTATTATTTCTCTTCTTCTGCTGTGTTTGGGATGCTCTTGCTGCTCCCCATCTAGTTCCTTTAGGTGCTCTGTTAGATTTTGAATTTGCACTTTTCCTAGTTTCTTGAAATAGGCCTGGATTGCAATATACTCTCCTCTTAGGACTGCCTTTGCTGCATCCCAGAGAGTTTGGATTGTTGTATTTTAGTTTTCTTTTTTTCCATATATTTTTTAATTTCTTCTCTCATTGCCTGATTGGCCCAATTGTTCTTTAGTGGGTGGTTTTATCCTTCAAGTTTTTGGAGGTTTTCCAGAATTTTTTCTGTGATTGATTTCAAGATTCTCAGCATTGTGATCTGAAAGTGTGCAGGGTATGATCTCAATTCATTTATATTTATTTAGGGCTGCTTTATGACCCAGTATGTGGTCTATCTTGGAGAATGTGCCATGTGCACTCGAGAAGAAAGTGAATTCCCTAGCCTCAGGATGTAGAGTTCTAAATATATCTGTCAAATCCATCTGTTCCAATGTGTCGTTCAGGTCCATTGTTTCTTTAGTGATTTTCTGTCTAGTTTATCTACCCATTGCTATAAGTGGAGTATTAAAATCCTCTGCAATTAGCACATTCTTATCTGTAAGATTGTTTCTGTTTGTGATTGTATTATGTATTTGGGTGCTCCTGAATTTGGTGCATAGATGTTTATAATTGTTAGCTCTTCCTGATGGAGTGATCCTGTGATTATTATATAATGTCCTTCTTCATCTTTTGTTACTACCTTTACTTTAAAGTTCAATTTGTCCGATATAAGTAAGGCTATTCCGGCTTTCTTTTGACTTCCAGTCGCATGATAGATATTTCTCTATCCCCTTACTTTCAATCTGAAGATGCCTTCAGGTCTAAAATGCGTCTCCTGTAGATAGAAAATAGATAGATAAATAGATGGATTTTGTTTTTTTATCCAATCTGCTAGCCTGTGTTGTTTGATTGGAGCATTCAGTCCATTTACATTCAGTGTTATTATTGAAAAATGTGGGTTTGGATTCATCGTGTTTTCTGTGGAGTTCATGTTTGTAGTGGTGTCTCTGGTACCGTGTATTCCTTGCAACATTTCCCTCATAGAGTCCCTCTTAGGATTTCATGTAAGGCTGGTTTGGTGGTGAAGAATTCTTTCAATTTTTGTTTAATTGGGAAACGCTTCATCTCTCCTTCTATTCTGAATGACAGCCTTGGTGGATAAAGGATTCTTGACTGCATATTTTTTCTGTTCATCACACTGAAGATTTCCTACCATTCCTTTCTGACCTGCCATGTTTCAGTAGATAGGTCTGTAACTACTCTGATAAGTTTCCCTTTGTATGTTAGGGCCCTTTTATCCCTAGCTGTTTTCAGAATTCTCTCTTTATCCTTATATTTTGCCAGTTTCACTATGATGTGTCTTGCCAAAAGTCGATTCAAGATACGTCTGAGGGGAGTTCTCTGTGCTTCTTGGATTTCAAGGTCTGCTTCCTTCCCCAGATTGGTGAAGTTCTTGGCTGTAATTTGATCAAGAGCCCTTCAGGACTTTTTTCTCTTTCTTCTTCTTCAGGAATTCCTGTGATACGGATATTGTTCCTTTTGATTGTAACACTCAGGTCTCGAATTCTCCTTTTGTTCTCCTGGATCAATTTCTTTCTCTTTTTCTCGGCTTCCTCTTTTTCTATAATTGTGTCTTCTCATTCACCTATTCTCCTCTCTGTCTCTTCAATTCGTGAAGTGGCAGTCTCCATTTTATTATGCACCTCATTTATAGCATTTTTTAACTCCTGACAGCTATTTTTAAGGTCCCTAGTCTTTGTATCAATAGCTTCTCTGAGGTCTTCCATGCTTTCTTCAAGCCCAGTGATTGATTTTATGACAATTGATCTAAATTCTTGCTCCGTTATTTTGCTTATATCTGTTTTGAGCAATTCTGTAGCTGTGACTTCTTCCTGGAATTTCTTTGGAGGAAAGTTCTTCCATTTCATCATTTTGGCTAGCTTTTTGTCTCTTGTCAGTTTTAAAAACTTGTTAGGCATTAAGCACCTGTGAATATTGCTATATTAAAGGAGGCTTATTGACTGTCCAGGGCCTGTATGTTCAGGAAATATTCTTTTAATTGTGTCCCTTGGTCTCTCTTGTTTTGCCTTTGGTTATTTTATTTCCCTACTCATAGTGATATTTGGGACTCTCCACCATGTATACTTTGGCTTGTTTGTTGAAGTAGCCCTGAAAAGGAAAACAAACAGGTGAACACACAGGGAACAAACGCACGCAAACACACAGACAAATCAAACAAACAAGCAAACCAAAAGGGGAATGAAAAAAAAAAAAAGAAAAGAAAAGAAAAGAAAAGAAAAGGAAAAAGGGGGGGGCAGAAGCAACAAAAGACAAAGGACAGTCTAAAAGCATAAAACCAGAAATCCCAGCTACAAATAAAGAGTAGTGCAGAGGCAGTTCTGTTGAAAGAGCATATACAAAGAGAGAAGTGCCAGGGGTGTCGAGGAAGTGAAATTGAATGTTGACCAGGCAGAGAGACTAAAAGGCTTAATTCAAAGAGAGAAAGAGGAGAATATGGTAGGAGGTGAGGAGAAAAAAAAAATGAAGATAATGTTACCAGAAGAATCTATATAGTCTGTTTATTCCAGAGAGAGAGAGAAAGGAAGGTAGCATCAAGAGAATGGATTAAGTATGACTGTTTAGGCGAACCAATGTCCCACGTTCCCAGTCCAGCAGAGGGAAGAAATAAGAATGAGATAAGGGAAAATATATCTGAATAGCAAGAATTGATCTAATCACGGCAATGCATCAATGTTAGTGTTTCCAGGGCTCCGGTAAAAAAAAAGAAAAAAAAAAGGCAGCTCTCCAGTGCGGATGGGCATGGTTTGGTGTAGGTAGGTCTCGCCTCCACTGAGGGTCCCGCAGGCCGTTTCCCGAGGCCCAGCCTCGGTGCTTGTGGGAAGAAGAATGATGGCGTCCCAGTCCCTTCTCGAACCAAGCATTGCTACCCACACTTTTGAGTCCGATCTTCCTGTGCCACGGGTGGGCCAAGTTGTATTTTCCAGGCCCACCTCATTTCCAGATCCTAGTCCACGCACTTTAATGATACCACCCAAAATGTACTTCTTCAGGCTGGGCAGCATGCCAGGCGGCTTCCTAGCCGCGGATCGAGTAGGGAGAGTAGGGAAGCAGTTTCTCCTGGTGCCGCGTGGGATTGGGTTGCCTAGCCCAAAGAAAGCGCGCCAGCTAGAGGGAAAGTATCTCTCTCCCCAAGCCCTGTGGTTACAGATGGGATGATAGTTTACCTCTCCCTTCCAGGCCGAGGTTTTTCTCTTCTCTAAAGACAGCGCTATGAGGGTTTTCAGCCTCTCTCTTCCCCTCGTTTCTCCAGGGCTCTCGGCAGAAGGGGCTCCCTCCCTTCCCAACTTCCAGGTCCCAGCCCGTTTTTATATAAACTTCCCAGTTCGCACTCACTCAAGGACCTATGAGGTTGTCTTCTTATGGACTCTGTCTCTTTTCCTCCCAGACTCTTGCGGATAGGAGTATTGTGGCTTCAGTCCTTCTTAGTTTGATAGATGCGAGTGGGCAAAAATTACAGAGCTCCCTGCTTCTGTACCATCTTGCCCCATGCATTCTGCTAACTTAACCTGATAGCTGTTCTTATGCTACTCCCATCTTCACAAACTACCATTTTTAAAAATTGGTTTCCTGTATATGTCCTATCATATGTCACATTAAAGAATTTACTTTTCATGCATTTATAAGAATGAATGGCAATTATACTTTTTATTTAATATTAATATATTGGTATTTTGATTCAATTCACCAGTCTCACTGAACTGGGTTGATTTTCCTCTTGAGGTTGATTAAGCTCGGTTGATTACTCCCTTATAAATGAAATCCATTATCAATGAGAGGCATATTCAGGATTCTCAGTTAAATATTTTACTTTTGGGGTGCCTGGGTGGCTCAGTCGTTTGAGCGTCCGACTTCGACTCAGGTCGTGATCTCACTGTTCGTGGGTTCAAGCCCTGCATTGGGCTCTGTGCTGACAGCTCAGAACCTGGAGCCTGTCTTCAGATTCTGTGTCTCCCTCTCTCTCTGACCCTCTGCTGCTCATGCTGTCTCTCTCTCTCTCTCTCAAAAATAAATAAAACATTTAAAAATGTTTTACTTTTGAACTTCAGTGAAATAACTAATTAGGCAATATCCAGTCGTCATCCTACATCACTGAACACCTTCTATTCAAATTTCTACTGGGATTAGATAACATTTTAACAATTTATATTCTAAACTATTAATTCCTTGAGGAAATATGATATGGCCTATTTTCTCATTACTGTATACCCACCTGTAACATAGTTTCTGGTACATAATGGGAACTCAATACATGTTATTTAATAAACGAATTCATTAATTAACATAAATATTCATCAGTTTTACACATTTAATTTAAAATTTAATGTCACTTAAAAGGCCGAGTAATAAAATTTTAACTCCTAGTAATTCATTATATAAACACGTATCTTTATTTATAACATGAAAAAAATCTCTCAACCAAGAGTTACACCCCCAAATAAAACTCACCATCATAATTTCAGCATATACATTCTTTATTTCAGTATTCTGCCACAGATGTGTTTAGTTCAATGAAAGGATGGTGAGAAATTCTATCATTAGGTAACATTACACCATAGACTGGAAAATCTCATGATACTGTTTTGTTTCCACTATCAACAAATCCCTGTACTCCCATTGTTCTTTTGTAGCCAGCTTTGTTATTTCAGGGAACAGGCAAACAAAGGCTACATCCCTAACATATATCCTATGGTAGTAAATCTTTGTCTAAAATTTCACTCATATGTTTGTAATTAGTTTTTTCCTTATCTCTTTAAATATATTGTCCAATTTTTAATGTTTCCAGTGACTACAAAAACGAATAAACTGCTGATTATTTCACTTTTAAAAATTGCCAAAAAATAACCTTATTTATTTCCTTTATAAATCCTATGTTTGTAGGACATCATAAATGTAGTTCCAGAAAGTATCCCAGGTTTATGCAAACTCTATAAGATTAAAAGTGTAGTTTTGACTCAGAATTTGAATGTGCCAAAAATTTACTTGAAAACACACTTATGGGGAACATTCCTCAGCCAAACTTGTGGAAAATGTAATTAAAGTAGGAACCTAACTCTAATATCACCTTTCGAATTCAAAATTGAAGGTTGTGTTATAATATAGTTTTTCTAATATATATAGAGTTCCATGCTGTTAGGTCTCAATAATCACATATTTGTACACATTATATTAATTGTAATATTAAGCATAATCCAACTTTTCAAGAAAAACAAAAAAAAGTTTAATAAGGTAAAAATAAAAATCTCCCTGAATTTCTCTCTATGTATGCTAATCTTGGTAGGACTCAATGTAAATAAGTGTTTCAGTGCATAAAAGAAAAAAATTAAGTTTCTTTATTTTGATAGAAGGAGAACACAAGTTTGTACGGGGCAGAGAGAGAGGGAGAGACAGAATCCCAAGCTGGCTCTGGGCCATCAGCCCAGAGCCCAATGAGGGGCTCAGATTCACGAACTGTAAGATCATGACCTGAGCCAAAATTAAGAGTTGGATGCTTAACTGACTGCTCCACCCAGGAACTCCTGTTTTTTTCTAATACATAGTGATTTTTCTCTTACCTCATTTGACATTCAATACTAAAATATTGCTAGTGATTTTTCCTTTACCTCATTTGACATCCAATACTAAAATATTGTCAGTTTGGTATTTGGGGGGAGCAATAAATTTTAAACACTTTGTATTTTAGCTCTAAACACCGTCTTCAGAACTTGGGGTGAAAGGAAAAGTGGATGCTGGAAGTGTGAGAATTGACATAGTGTATATGTCCCAGATTCTCATATCTTTTGGCATGCATTGCTGTCTTTTGCTATGACTTACTGTGGCTGGCTTTCAAAAAAGGTAGAAGTACATAAAAAAAAAGAGCCAGCCACAGGAACATAGTAGTACATTACTAAACTTTATAAGTCAATTTGAATTCACAAATATTAGAGTCAATAGTAGATGTTTGGCAAACACACTGGCATCTTGTTTCAATGCCAACAGGCTTAACAGTTGAATGATACTCCCTTAAACATTTTTCTTCCTAGTCTGCCATCAGAAGACATAATAATACATCTGTTCCGTTAATTTTGAAATAATTAAAAACTATATTGTATTACATTTCAGCCTTCTTTTTGGCCAATTGGTTTACACTATTATAATTTTTCTTCTTGTAGATTGTCTTAGTTTCAAACTTACATTTACTGTTTCTTGAATATACTTAACGTCTCAACATTTTAACAGCGTGAATTTACTCTAAATATTTAATTAATTTATTTATTTAGAGAAAGAAAGAGGGAGCACAAGTCGGGGAGGAGCAGAGAATGAGGGAGAAGAGGGAGAAAAAGAATCCCAAGAAGTCTCTACACTCCGCACAGAGCCCCACACAGGGCTTGATCTCACGACTGTGAAATCACAATCTGAGCTGACATCATGTGTTGGATCCTTAACTGTCTGAGCCACCCAGATGACCCTAGTGTCTGTCTTCTTAAGGAAAAATTTATTTCTCTCTTACAGATTCATTTAGGCATTAAACCTGTATAAATTTTTAAATTTGCATATGCATAGATAAAATAAATGTTACTTTTAGGCAAATGAATAGTCATTTGAATGTTTTCCTATATAATCTCTTAATATGTAAAACCATTATAAATTGTACTATTTATTTTTTTCAATAAAAATTATTTGATGGTTTGCTAAATTCACCCACATCATTGAATAGCTATCATTTGAAATCAGAAACCTTTTCGAGAATTTAGCCAGGTGTAATTACCATATGGTTTTAGTATTTTAAAAATATTAACACTCACTCAATGTTTTCAATTTTATTCATTTTTAACTTAAAAGTTGCCAGTTTTTGACCTGTATACACTGTGGTTCTATTTCTGAAATGAAAAATAAAACTAACTTCATATCAGATCTGAATTAGGACAAAGTATTTCATAAGAATTTCAAATGGTAGCATGTAAAAGGTATGGACTTCAAAGGTGCCCACTGTGTATTATTGTTACTTATCATTTAAATGGAATATTTTGATTCCAGTGTGCTCATGTAAATATTTGCTTGGCCATGCAAAGGAACAGCAAAAAACCCCAATACCAGCTATTTGCTATCAGTTTGACAATCTCTACCTATATTTTCAAATGAGAAGGCAATGGTAAGAAAGTGATTACATACTATAAGATTGCACCCTTCTGTAGTAAATTCGTAGCATATCTATACCTACATTAGCAAAGTATATTTTGAAGATACACTGCCGATCTAACACTTTACTGTGGTCACTTTTCTCAGCATCAAGCAGAAACATGCATGAGAGACATCTAACTTCTCAGGGTTGACACAGTAGGGAAAATGCTTTCCATGAGCTCACCTTTCAGACAACAAAATTTAAAAAACCTATATGCAATCTAAAGCATTAATATAATCTACATTAATTTTATGATGCTCACTATGCCCATGTTTCCACAGGATTAGTTTCATGATGATTTTAAACCATAAGGAAAAGAGTGAATCTGGAAAACAAGAAGAGTTAAAAACAGGATTACCCGAAAAGGAATTAGGATGGCAGAGAAGTAGGGAGACCCTGGGCTTCCCATGTGAGTCAAATTAGCAAGCAGATTACTTGGAACACTCAGGAAATCGATCTGCAGTGTGGCAGAAGGATCTCCACAGTTGGAGAGAGACAGCTTGAGAGGTGAGAGTTCCATGTGAGTTTACAAAGGGAAAATGGTGGAGCGATGGAGGGGAGGAAACTCTTTCCATGGAGAGATAAAAAGGAGAAAAAAAAGAAGGTTTTAGATACTGTGGCATCGAGTTAGCCCAAAAAGAAAACCTCTCTGGACCATGGGCTGGGGAGCAGGAAGTACTGAGTGTCCCAGACCTTTTTTGCAAACAGCTTCTGGACCTCAAACTTGGAGGTTTTGGAATTGCATAACATTCTCTGCGGCAGAATTGTGGGTGCTCTTCTGGTCAGGAAGGAGTTGGCTCCAGAGTACATAGCATGGCATAGTGACCTCTGGGGCAGATTGTGGGGGAACAGTCCCCTTACAGGAGTACTTTTGAAAGATGGTTTATTAGCTCCCCAAGGACAAAAGACTCTTCAGGTGCCAGCCAAAGGCCTTTCATCAAGAGGGTGGAGATGCTCTACTCCAGAGCAGGGGAGTCGAGCTGTGCTGTGCAGCGTCCTTTAAGACATTAAGTTTTGAATCCCAGCCAAATGCTAAGAAGAAGGCACAGAGTAGTTGAAGCACAGGGTGAGATGACTGCCCTCACCATTCCGTGAGGGCTTCCTGAACAGGAACTGTTGAGATCCCAGGTCCAGGGATGTAGATTGGTGTGATGCCACTTTTATCTATAAAATCAACATGGTGGGACATCAGAAAACACAGTAGCCCCCAGTGGAGGCGGGACACACTTACACCAAACCCTGACTCTTTGTGCCTTGCAACTGCTTATTTACTGGGGCAAGACTGAATCTGACCCAATGTGGCCAGAATTTCCTCCAAAGCAGCACAGCCACACACCCAGTCACCAACAGACAACTCCTTTTTGTATATTTTTTTCTTTTTATCCTCCCTTTTCTTTTTTTCTTATGGAATCAGGCTCATAGTTTCTGATTTGTTTTTGGTCTTATTATTTTGTTTCTTTTCTTAAATAGGCTTTTTAATTCTTTTTTTTTTCTTTTTTTCTCTTTTCTTTTCTTTTTTTCTTCTTTTTCTTGCTTGTTCCTTGGAATCAGCTTTATAGTTTTGTGATTCTCTGTTTGTTTGGTTTTCTTTTGTTCTCTTTACTTTTTCTCTTTTTATGGGATCAGGTTCCTCCACCCCCCCCTCCACTTTTTGAGCGCTATTTCAACGATGAAATGAAAGAACACTTAATTAAAGATCCAAACACTTGAACAATCCAAGCAAGGAAGAGCTCTGGAGAGGACTGGCCAGCGGGGAAAAACAACAGCAAAAACACAACAGCAAAGTGCACAACACATACACCAGAAACACTTCCTGGAGTGCCAGACCCTGAACAGTGTATGACCCCTTTATAATATAGTAGTACTCTCAGGTCCAGGACACATAATAAGCTTTTAAAACATGCAAAAGACAGAAACAGCCAAAATGAGAAGACAAAGGAATTCTCCCCCAAAAGAAAGATCAAGAAGAAATGATAGCCAGAGATTTGCTCAAAACATATATAAAACATATATCTGAATAGTAATTTAGAACAAGTCATAAGCCTACTATCTGGGCTTGAAAAAAGGATAGAAGACACCAGAGAAACCTTTGCTGCAGTGATGAAATACCTAAGAACTAGTCACAATGCATTAAAAATGCTATAACTGGGAACGCCTGAGTGGCTCAGTCGGTTGGGCACCCAACTTCAGCTTGGTCTCGTGGTCCGTGGGTTTGGGCCCCACATTGGGTTCTGTGCTACAACTCAGAGCCTGGAACCAGGTTCGGATTCTGTGTCTCCCTCTCTCCCTGCCCTTCCCCCACTCACGCTCTGCCTCACTCTGTCTCTCAAAAATAAATAAATGTGAAAAAAATTAAAACATGCTATAACTGAGAGGCAAAATAAACCGGATGCTATAACAGTGAGAATTGAAGAAGCAGAGGAGAGAATAGGTGAAATAGAAGTTAAAATTATGAAAAATAATGAACCAAAAAATGAGGGAAAATAAACAAAACAGTATCCTTATCATAGAAGTCCCAGAAGAAGAAGAACAGGAAAAAGGGGCAGAAAGTTTATTTGAACAAATTATATCTGAGAACTTCCCTAATCTTGGGTAAGGGGAGAGGCATCCAAGTCTAAGAGGCACAAAGAACTACCTTCAAAATCAACAAAAAACAGGTCAACACCAGGACATATCATACTGAAACTGGCAAAATACAAAGATAAAGAGAATGCTGAAAGCAGTTTAGGAACAAAAGAATCTTGACTCACAAGGGTAGACACATAAGTTTAGTAGCAGACCTGTACACTGAAACTTGGCAAGCCAAAAGGGAGTGGCAGGAAATATTCAATGTGCTGAATGAAAAATATATGCAGCCCAAAATCCTTTATCCAGCAAACCTGTCATTCATAATAGAAAAGATAAAGGCTTTCCCAAACAAAAACTAAAGGAATTTGTGACCACTAAACCAGTCCTGCAAGAGATCCTAAGGGGCACTCTGTGAGTGGAAAGCAGTAAAGACTACAAAGGACGAAAAACATCACCACAAACATGAAATCTAAACATAACACAATGGCACTAAATTATTATGTTTTAATAATCATTCTGAATGTAAATGGACTAAATGCCCCAATCAAAGACATAGGGTAACAGAATGGATTCAAAACACAAGGTCCATTTAAATGCTGCCTACAAGAGACTCATTTTAGATCCCAGGACATATGAAAATTGAAAGTGAGGTGATGGAGAACCAACCATCAAGCTAATGGATGTCAAAAAAAAAAAAAAGCCAGAGTAACCATACATATATCAGACAATATATTTTAAAATAAAGACTGTAAAAAGAGATTAAGAAGGGCATTATATCACAATTAAGGTGTCTATCTATCAAGAAGAGGTAACAATTGTAAATATTTATGCCCCAAATATAGAAGAACCCAAATATGTAAATAAATTAATCACAAACAGAAACAAACTTATTGATAATAATATCATAATTGTAGAAGACTTTAATACGCCACTTACAGCAATGGATAAATCATGTAGCTTAAAATCAACAAGGAAATAACAGCTCTGAATGACACATTGATCCAGATGGACTTAACAGATATATTCGGAACATTTCATTCTAAAGAAACATAATACACATTCTTCTCCAGTACACATGGAACATTCTCCAGAATAGTTCACATATTGGGTCACAAAACAGCCTTCAACAGGGGCGCCTGGGTGACTCAGTCGGTTAAGCGTCTGGCTTCGGCTCAGGTCATGATCTCACGGTTCGTGGGTTCGAGCCCCGCGTCAGGCTCTGTGCTGACAGCTAGCTCAGAGCCGGAGCCTGCTTCAGATTCTGTGTGTCCCTCTCTCTCTGACCCTCCCCTGCTTGCACTGTCTCCCTCTGTCTCTCAAAAATAAAAAAATAAAATAAAATAAACAGCCTTTAACAGGTACAAAAAGATTGAGATCATACCATGCATATTTTCAAATCACAATGCTATGAAACTTGAAATCAACCACAAGAAAAAAATGGAAAGCCCTCAAATATATGGAGATTGAAGAACATCCTATAAAGCATGAATTGGGTTAACCATGAAATTGAAGAAGAAATATATATATATATATATATATATATATATATATGCAAATAAAAATGAAAAGAAGATCGCCCAAATCCTTTGGGATACAGCAAAGGCAGTCCTAAGGGAAAACCATATTGTAATTGAGACCTATGTCAAGAAGCAAGAAAGTTTCCAAATATACAACCTAAACTTACACCTAAAGGAACAAGAAAGGGAGCCACAATAAAGCCAAAAGCCATTAGAAGAAGGTAAATAATAAATATTAGAGCAGAAATAAATGATATAAACCCCACCATCAAAACAAACAAACAAAAAAATAGGAGAACACATCAATGAAATTAAGCGCTGGTTTCTTGAAAGAATAAACAAAATCGATATACCTATAGCCAGACTTCTCAAAAAGAAAAGAGACAGGACCTCAAAGAGGTAATATCATGAATGAAATAGGAAAGATCTCAACCAACACCATAGAAATACAAAAAAATATAAGAAAATACCATGAAAAATTATATGCCAATAAACTGGACAATATGGAAAAACTGGACAAATTACTAGACACTTACACCGTACCAAAACTCAAAGAGGAAGAAATAGAAAATTTGAACAGGCCAATGGCCAGCAAAGAAATTGAATTGGCTATCAAACATTTCACAAGAAATAAGAATCCTGAGCCAGATGGCTTCCCAGTGGAATTCTACCAGACATAAAGCACAGTTAATACCTATTTTTCTCAAACTGTTCCAAAATAGAACTGGAAGAAAAGTTTCTAAACTCATTCTATGAATCCAGCATTACCTTGATTCTAAAACCTGACAAAGACCCTACTAAAAAGGGGAATTAAGGGCTAATATTCCTGATGAAACTGGATGCAAAAATTCTCAACAAGATAATAACAAATTATGTTCAACAGTACAGTACACGAATTATTGACCATAATCAAGTGGGATTCATTCTTTGGCTGCAAGTCTGGTTCAATATTTGCAAATCAATCAACATGATACACCACATTAATAAAACAAACCATAAGAACCATACGATCCTTTCAATAGATGCAGAAAAGCATTTGACAAATTACAGCATCCTTTCTTGATAAAAACCATCAAGAAAGTCAAGATAAAAGGAACATACCTCAACATCATGAAAGCCATAATGAAAGGCCCAGAGCTAATATCATCCTCAATAGGGAAAAACGGAGAGCTTTCCCCCTAA
This sequence comes from Cryptoprocta ferox, assembly GCA_028646485.1. Classification (NCBI taxonomy): domain Eukaryota; kingdom Metazoa; phylum Chordata; class Mammalia; order Carnivora; family Eupleridae; genus Cryptoprocta; species Cryptoprocta ferox. The sequence continues at coordinate 46,743,932 of CM053579.1, forward strand.
AGTCAGTAACACGACAGGGATGCCTACTCTCACCACTGTTCAACAAAGTTCTTTGAGTCCTAGCCTGAGCAATCAGAAAACAACAAGAACTAAAAGGCATCCAAATTGGCAAGGAAGAAGTCAAACTTTCCCTCTACGCAGATGGTGTGATATTCTATAAGAAAAACACAAAATACTCTACAAAAAAAATCCTAGAGCTGATACAAGAATTCAGCAAAGTCACAGGATATAAAATCAATGTATAGAAATCAGTTGCATTTCCATCCACCAATAATGAATCAGCAGAAAGAGATATCAATGAATTGTTCCCATTTTCATTTGCATCAAAAACCATAAGATACCTAGGGCTAAACCTAAGCAAAGAGATAAAAGTTCTGTATGCTGAAAACTATTGAAAGCCTACGTAGAAAATTAAGAAGACACGAATAATGGAAAAACATTCCATCCTAATGGATAGCAAGAACAAATAATATTAAAATGTTGATACTACCCAAGCAGTGTACACATTCAATGCAATCCCTATTAAAATAACACCAACTTTCTTCACAGAGCTAGAACAAACAATACTAAAATTTGTAAAGAACCAGAAAAGATCCCGAATAGCCAAAGTAATGTTGTAAAAGAAAACCATCAAACTGAGCTTGGGTGGCTAAGTTGGTTAAGCATCCTAGTTTAGCTCAGATCATGATCTTGCAGTTCATTAGTTCGAGCCCTATTTCAGGCTCTGTGTTTACAGCTCAGAGCCTGGAGCCTGCTTCACATTCTGTGTCTTCTTCTCTCTCTGCCTCTTTCCTGCTTGAACTCTGTATCTCTGTGTCTCTCTCTCTCAAAAGTAAATAAACATTTAAAAAATTAAAGAAAAGAAAAAAGAAAAAGACAACCATCACAATTCTGGACTTTAAGCCATATTACAAAACTGTAATCTTCAATACAGTATGGTATTGGCACAAAAAGAGAACATAGATCAATGCAAAGAATGGGGAACCCTGAAATGAATATATGTCTAACTAATCTTTGACAAAGCAGGAAGGAGTATCCAATGGAAAAAAAAGAGTCTTTTTAGCAAATGGTACTGAGAGAACTGGACAGCCACATTCAGAAGAATGAAACTGGACCATCTTCTTACGTCATACACAAAAATAATTTCAAAATGGATGAAAGACCTAAATGTGAGACTGGAAACCATTAAGTCCTACAGGAGAAAACAGGCAACAACCACTTTGTCCAAGGTCACAGCAATTTCTTACCTGACATGTTTCCAGAAGCAAGGGAAACAAAAGCAAAAGTAAACTATTGGGACTTCGTGAAGATAAAAATCTTCTGAATAGCAAAGGAAATAATCAACAAAACTAAAAGGGAACCAGATGGAATGGGAGAAGATATTTGCAAATGGCATATCAGATAAAGGGTTAGTATCCAAAATCTATAAAGAACTTATCAAACTCAACACCCAAAAAACAAATAATCCAGTGAAGAAATGGGCAGAACACATGATTAGACATTTTTCCAAATAAGACATCCAGATGACTAACAGACACATGAAAATAATGTTCAACATCACTCATCATCAGGGAAATACAAACCAAAACCTCAAAGAAATATCACATCACACCTGTCAGAATGGCTAAAATTAACAATTCAGGAAGCAAAACATGTTGGCGAGGATGCAGGGAATGGGAAACACTTTTGCAGTGCTGATGGGAATGCAAACTGGTGCAGCCATTCTGGAAGACAGTGTAGAGGTTCCTCGAGAAATTAAAAATAAAACTACCCTATGACCCAGAAATTTCACTACTAGGTATTTTTCCGAAGGATACAAAAATCCTGATCTTAAGGGGCACATGCGCCCCAATGTCCATAGCGGTGCTATCAACCATTAGCCAACTTATGGAAAGACCCCAAATGTCAATCAACTTTTAAATGGATAAAGATGTGTATATATACAGTGGAATACTACTCAGTGATGAGAAAGAATGAAATATTGCCAGTTGCAATAACATGGATGGAACTAGAGGATATTATGCTAAGTGAAATAAGTCAGTCAGAGAAAGTCAAATATCTTGATCTCATTCATATGTGGAATTTGAGAAACTTCTAAAGGAAGGAAGGGGAAAGGAAGGAAAAGTAAGATAAGAACAGAGAAGAAGGAAAACCATAAGAGACTCATAAATACAGAGAACAAATCGAGGGCTGCTGGAGGGGAGGGTGGAGGGATGGGTTAAATGAATGATGGACATTAAGGAGGACACTTTTTGGAATGAGCACTGGGTGTCATATGTAAGAGATGAATCTCTTGTGAGAGATGCTTGTAAGATGTTCGACTCCTGAAGCCAAGACTGCCCTCTATTATAACTATCTTGAGTATAACTTTTTTAAAAGTAAAAAAAAACTCAATACACTTTGAAAGTTTGAAATATTTTCAGTTATGTTTCATAACACAATAAAATTAATTAGATATAAAGAAAATATTTAAATATGTCTTTTTTAAATTTTTAAATGTTTATTTATTTTTGAGAGAGAGAGAGAGAGTCAAGGAGGTTCAGAATCCAAAGCAGGCTCCAGGTTCTGAGGTGTCAGCACAGAGCCTGACACGGAGTTCGAACTCACAAACCTGTGAGATCATGACCTGAGCCAAAGTCGAATGCCCAACGGACTGAGCCACCCAAGCCCCCCTAAATATGTCTTAAATATTTACAATTTAAGTAACACATTTAAAATAATCCATTGGTCAAAGGAAACCACAATGAAAATTTTTAAAAATGTTTTTAATGAGTAATAATGAAAACATTATTTATATGCAAAGAATAGCTAAAATCATTGCTGGTTCGAAATTTCTTTTACTAAATGTTTATATTATAAAAGTAGATTGAAAATTAACAGTAAATTTGCATCAAAAGAGGATAGAAATATAACAAATATACCCAAAGTAAATATACAAGGAAAAAAAACAATAACAACAAAAACAATAAAATAGTAAACATACAAATAATGAAAGAATATTAAACACACAAATTGATTTTAAAAATGGAGAAAATTAATACACTGGTACAAATAAATGAGAAAAAATGGAGAAAACACAAATTTCTATCATTGAAAATAAAAGTAATATAATTACAGATCATAAATATACTAAAAAGAAAATAAAGGAATGTTATAAAAATCTTTATCCTAATGAGTTAAAAACTTAAATGACAGAGACACTTGGGTGACTCCGTCAGTTAGGCATCCAATTCCTGGTTTCAGTTCAGGTCATGATCTTAAGGTTTGTGAGTTTGAGCCCTGCATCAGGCTCTGCACTGGCAGTGTGGAGCCTGCCTGGGAATCTCTGTCTTGTCTCTCTCTTTCTGGCCGCCTGAGTGGCTCAGTCAGTTAAATGTCCAACTTTGGCTCAGTTCATGATCTTGCAGCTCATGGGTTCAAGTCCCATGTCAGGCTCTGTGCTGAAACTTCAGAGCTTGGAACATGCTTCAGATTCTGTATCTCCCTTTATCTCTGCCCTTCCTCTACTTGTGCTCTGTCTCTGTCTGTCTGTCTGACTATCTGTCTGTCTCTCTCTCAAAGATAAATAAACAGTATTATTTTTTAAAAAACTTAGATGACAGAGACAAATCCCTTAAACAAAAGCAGCAAAGGTGGAATACAAAGAAACAGAAAATTTGAACTTACTATCAAAGAAATCTTCTAACAAAGAAAACTCTAGATATATAGAAAACAAATAATAATAGTGAATAAAATGAAAATTATAGGCTAGTGATAAAATGTAGGACAATAATTATTTTTATGAATTTGGCACTGTGGAAATACATATTTAAAAGGAAAAAAACCTATTTTTGCCTAAATTTGAAATCCATATGGTCAGAGCATAAACTGAAAAATTTCTTAGGGGTAAATTTAAAAATCTTAGACTATACCATTAATCTTTAATTTTTCTGTAAATTTCCTTAGAACTTAGTGGGGTTTTTTTGACCTGTATACACATACATTTTTTTACACAGTGACAGTCAGTAAAAAAAATGCCTGAACTAGACAGTTTAGTTTGTATTTAATCTTTCACATTTAGGTAAAGCTTATGCCAAAATTAAAAGAAATTTGGATTTCTTATTTTAAACTCAGTCAGAAGTAACAGTGTTATTTTGTCGACTTTTTTAAAGACAAATAAAAATTGCTATTCTTCTTTTCTTTTTCAAGATTTATTTATTTTTAGATATATAGAGAAAGAGACACAGAGAGAGAGAGAGAGAGAGCATGAGGGAGGAGGGGCAGAGAGAGGGAATCGCAAGCAGGCTGTGCACTGTCAACACAGAGCCAGAAGCAGGAATCGAACCCACAAACTGAGATAGATCATGACCTGAGCTGAAATCAAGAGTTGGATGCTTAACTGACTGAACTATCCAGGTGCCCCTTTCTTATTTTCAGTTTTGCATCTTGTTTTGGAGTCCATAATGCAAGGACACTTTCGAGAACCGTTGTTTAACAATGTTAGTTGAAAATGTAAACTAAATACATGGAAATGTGGAAATGAAAAATTAGTAAAATTAAATCCTTACTCTCACTTCATAAATACTATGAAAGATGTTAATTATATTGCATAATGTTGGGGATAATATATTCTATATTGCTGGTAGAATATATATTTCATTATATATATATATAATGAAAGTACTTAAAATAACTTAATAAGTAATGCCAAAGTTGAAACAATTAACATAAGGCAACTTAATAAAACAAGAATCCCAAACATAAAAATTCTATTACGCACAAGCATTGAGATATTACAGGCTTTCATCAAACACTTTTCTCCTCCTATTCTTTATAATATGGTTTAGGATATAGTCACATTTTGATATATGGACAGTAATGCTAATTATTGTTTTTAATGCCTACAGTGACTAATGCTTTTCATAGTTTATTTAATTGACTTCTTTAACAAATTTTACTACTTTAATTGCTTGATAATTTTCTCACTTATCTTTAAATATTAAATAACATAGTACTTCCTGTTCCTACTGTTATGCATCCTCTCCTTAGTTGTTACCATAGGTCTTTATAAGGGGTTAAATTGAGGTTGGACTAAAAGATAGATGGAGATGTAGGAAATTTGTTAACTCAGGGCCATCAAGTCCAGGTCCATAAAGAAAAATAGAAGCTCAAGGAAAAATAAAGGAGGAGGAGCAGAAGGAGGAGGAGGAAGAGCAGTAGGAGAAGATAATTAGAAAAGTGACCAAGTCTAAGAATAATTCAATAAAACACCAATTGATGTTTTCAAAACTGTTTTAAGATCTCATAACGTTGGTTTCCTCTTATATGTTATCCAATCAGATATTTTGACAAAATTTAATTGTTTCCCTGCAATTTTTTAATATACAGGAGGAAATGTAGGGAAATTTTGGTGTTATGTCCTGGTTAGAGTACAAAATAAGAGGTATACTGACCTTATTAATTTTCTAGCAAGAATACTAATAAGGAAAAAGGCAAATCAATTGTCAAAATTTATAAAAGAAATAGCTAAGAAAATGACTACAGGTTGGACCATTAGTAATGAGTACTTTTGGAGTGGTTCTTGGGTTAAAAGCACTACCAAAAGACCACATACAATACTGGCTAAAAACCACAAATGATTTCCAGTTGTGCTTTGTATACAATTTTTCAATCTCAGTGTCTTCATTGCCATGTATATCTCAATCTACTGTGAAGTATGTCATAAAATCTTTGACACTGATAAGAAAATAACTGAATAATCATATGCATTAATATATACAATGAAATAGTTTTCGATTACGATGATCATATGGGTTTTATCCTTCATTTTATTAATGTGATGTATCATATTGAGAAACTAATATAACAGACAGGAGGAGTTAAGATAGTAGAGCAGTATGGAAACCCTGTGTTTGTCCTGTCCCTGAAACACAGCTAGATCAGCACCAAACCATTAGAATACCTAGAAAATTAATCTGAGGAATAACACAACAATCTGCATAACTTGAACCACAGAACATGGCAGGTATGCAGTGCAGAGAGGTGAATTGGAGTATAGATAAGCAGTGGAGCTGCAGACCACAGGAAGAAATTGTCGTGGAGAGAGGACAGAGAGAAAGAGAAAGGCGGAGAGTGTTGTGCACTGGGATCATTCAAGGAAAGCATTCCCCTTGAAAGTCGTTGGAGAGAAAGAATGAAAACACTCGCAGGGGACTGGACAAGAAATCTGTTCACCAAAAGCACGTATGGGAAAAAAGAAGAGGGTTTCAATATTACTAGCATTCTATAAAAAGTGGGATGCAGAGTCTGAAGGTTCAGGGCTCTGTGCCTGGTGGTGCTCTGGTGAGGACGTAAGGCAAAACCCAAGAACAGGCAGTGGTGTCTGACGGGTCCATGTACCACACAGAGAGAAGCAGTTCCCCTGCTTGGAGTGCATTTGGTAGTAGCCATACTGCCACCACACGACCAAAGGTCCTCACAGACCCCAGAGAACAATCATGTATTCTGGTATTGGGACAAAGATGCCAGAATGCAGTGAAACCTGGTGCCTGCTGTGTGTTGTGATTTGCCAAAATCTCCGAACCTCTGCTGCTGAGTGATCTTACAAACATTTTCTGGGGAAAGCCAACATTGCTCTGGGAAACCCTCCCCCAGAAAGTCTGCAAAGGTCAAAGCCACAGGGGTCTCTGAAGTGTGGGGTTTTGAAATAAAACCCCAACCGAGATAAAACACTGGAGGAAGGGACCACATGACAAACAGACAGCTTGAATTAGAACAGGGTAGAGACAGGAAGTTAACAGAGGCCTGAGACAAAGGAGGGTACTTGATCGCGAGTGGGTGAGAATGTGAAGTTCATGCAGCACAGACTAGGGAGCTGTGTGAAACCATTTTCAACTCTACTGCACATGTGCATGTATGCACACACAGGGATCCACCCAAGTAAGGTAAGCACCGCCACCTAGTGGAGAATGGAGCTGTTACATCAAGCTCCACACAACTGCACATCCTCAGAACAATAGCACAAATCCTCCACCTGCTTAGTGAATGGACTATTCTGTGCTTGAAAGTTTCAGTTCTAGGGGAAACTGGTTGTAACTTTATCCAGGTGTCATTCTGTTTGCTGGTTAGTGTATTTGTTCATCTTCTTTACTTCTATTTTTGCTTAAATTGTTTTCTTTTTATTTTTTCTTTCATTCCTTTCTCTTTCTTGAACACAGAGAGAGAAAATTCTTTTTATTTTATTTTATTTTATTATTTTTAAAATTGTTATTCTATTTTATTTTTATTATTTTTTCTATTTTATTACTTGAATTTTATTTATTTTTAATTGTTTTGTAATTTTATTTTCTTTCCTTTCACTTTTTTCTCTATTTTATCAAGCTTCTTTCAAGAAGCAGACTGAAACACATGTAAGATTTATTTTCCTTTATTTGAGTTTTTTTTTGTTTTTAATTTTTAATTTAATTAATCTTTCTTCTTTCAAAATGAAAAATGAAGGAATTCACCTCAAAAGAAAGAACAGGAAGAAGTGACAGCCAGGGATTAATCAACACAGATATAAGTAAGATGTCTGAACTAGAATTTAAAGTCATGATTATAAGAATACTAGCTGCGGTTGAAAAAAGTATAGAAGACAACAGAGAATCACTTTCTGCGGAGATAAAAGAACTAAAATCTAGTCAAGCAGAAATTGAAAATGCCATAACTGAGATGCAACCTCAAATGGATGCTGTGATGGCATGGATGGACGAAGCAGAGAAATGAATCAACAATATGAAGATAAAATTATGGAAAATAATGAAACATAAAAATAAGAGGGAAACGAAGGCAAAAGAACATGATACAAGACATAAAGAACTCACTGACTTATTATAAAGGAATAACATTTGAATCATAGGAGTCCCAGAGATGAAAAGAGAAAAATGGTCAGTAGATCTATATGATCAAATTATACTGGAAAACTTTCTTGATTTGGGGAAGGATACAGACATCAAAATCCCAGAAGCACAGAGAACTCCCATTATATTCAACAAAAACCCACCATCACCAAGTCATATCATAATCAAATTCACAAAATACACACACAAGGAAATAATTATGAAAAAAGCAGGGGGGGAGCCCTTGACCTAAAAGGGATGACATACCAGGTTCACCGCATATCTGTTCACTGAATCTTGGCAGGCCAGAAAGGAGTGGCAGGATATATTCAACGTGCTGAGCCAGAAAAATATGCAGCCAAGAATTCTTTATCCAGTAAGACTATCATTGAAAAAAGAGGGAAAGATAAAATTTCCCAGATGATCAAAAACTAAAGGAGTTTGTGACCACTAAACCAAACCTAAAAGAAATATTAAGGAGGGCTCTTTGAATGGAGTAAAGACAAAACAAAACTAAAAACACCAAGTGAAACAAAGACTAGAAAGGTCCAATGAACATCACCAGAAATATAAACTCAACAGGCAACACAATGGCAATAAAGTAATATTTTTTTATAATCACTCTAAATGTTAATTGACTAAATGCCCTGATAAAAAGATATAGGACATCAGAATGTAGAAAAAAACAAGAACCATCTATAGAATGCCTACAAGAGACTCATTTTAGACCTGAGGACACCTGCTGATTGAAAGTGAGGGGATGGAGAACCATATATTAGGCTAATGGACCTCAAAGGAAAGAAAAAGTATCCATACATATATCCAACAAATTAGGTTTTAAAACCAAGACTATAACAAGAGCTGAAGAGGAGCATTGTATCATAATTAAGGGATCTATCCACCAAGAAGAACTAACAATTGTAAACATCTATGCCTCCAACTTAGAAGAATCCAAATATATAAATCAATTAATAACAACCATAAAGAAACTCATCAATAATAATACCATAATAGTAGAGGACAACAACATCCCATTTAGAACAATGGACATATCATCTAAGTAAAAAATAAAAAAGGAAACAATGGCTTTGAGTGACATGCTGGACCAGATGGACTTAACATATATTCAGAACATTTCATCTTAAAACAACAGAGTAAAAATTATTCCTGAGTACACATAGAACATTCTCCAGAGTCGATTTCATACTGGGTCACAAATCAACCCTTAATGAGTAAAAAGATTGATATCATACCATGAATATTTTCAGACCACAACATTATGAACTTGAAATAAAAAACAAGAAAAAATTTGGAAAGACCATGGTTACTTGGAGATTAAAGAGCATGCTTCTAAATAATGAATAGGTTAACCAAGGAATTAAAGAGGAAATTAAAAAGTACATGGAAGCCAATGAAAATGAAAACACAACAGTCCAAAACCTCTGGGATACAACAAATGCGGTCATAAGAAGGAAGTATATAGCAATCCAAGCATTTCCAAAGAAGGAAGAAAGGCCTGAAGTATACAACCTGACTGTATACATAAATTAGCTGGGAAAAGTACAGGAAATAAAGCCCAGAACCAGTAGAAGAGCAAAAATAATAAATATTGGAGCAGAAATCAATGATTTTGAAACAAAACAAAATAAAACAAAACAACAACAAAAACGGTTGAACAGATCAATGAAACCAGGAGCTGGTTCTCTGAAAGAATTAACAAAACTGATAAAGCCCTAGCCAGACTGATCAAAAAGAAAAAGGAAAGGACCCAAGTAAATAAATCATGAATAAAATATATCACAATCAACACCACAGAAATACAAACAATAATAAGGGAATATTATGAGAAATTAAAAGCCCCCACATTGAGCAATCTGGAAGAAATGGACACATTTTTAGAAACATATAAACTACCAAAACTGAAACAGAAGAAATCAAAAATTTGAACAGACCCATAACCAGTAAATAAATTGAATCAGTAATAAAAATATTCCAACAAACAAGAGTCCAGGACCAGATGGCTTTCCAAGGTAATTATACCAAACATTTAAAGAAGAGTTAACACCTATTAATTTGAAGCTGTTTAAAAAAAAAAAAAAAGAGAGAACGAAACAGAAGGAAAACGTCCAAACTCCTTCTTTGAGGCCAGCATTTACCTTGATTCCAAAACCAGACAAAGAACCCATTAAACCAGAAAACTAAAGACCAATTTCCATGATGAATATGGGTGCAAAAATTCTCAACAAGATACTACCAAACCAGATAAAACAATACATTAAAAGAATTATTCAGCATGATCAAATGAGATTTATTCCTGGGATGCAGGGCTGGTTCAATATACACAAATCAATCAATGTGATACATCACATGAATAAAAGAAAGAATAAGAGCCACACAATCCTCTCAATCGATTCAGAAAGCACTTGACAAAATACAGCATCATTTCTTGATAAAAACCATCAAGAAAGTAGGAATAGAAGAAACATACCTCGCAATCATAAAGGCCATATATGAAAGACCCACTGATAATATCATCCTCAATGGGGAAAATCTGAGTGCTTTCCACCTCAGGTCAGGAACATGACAGGGATGTCCACTCTCACTACATTATAATAGAATTATTCCATAATTCTCCATAATTATATTTACATACTGTTGCAAGTCTTAGTCATAGGAATCAGAAAACACAAAGAAATAATATAAAAGAAATCCAAATAAATAAAAGAAATCCAAATAAGCAAGGAGGAAGTCTAATTTTCATACTTCCCAGACGAATGGTACTCTATGTGGAAAACCCAAAAAACTACGTCAAAAAACTGCTAGAACTGATCCATGAATCAGCAAAGTTGCAGGATATAAAATCAATGTACATAAACCAGTTGCATTTCTATACAACAATAATAAAGTAGCAGAAAGAGAAATCAAGAAATTGATCCTATTTACAACTGCACCAAAAACAATAAGATACCTAGGAATAAACCTAACCAAAGAGTTGAAAAATCTATACACAGAAAACTTTAGAAAGCTTATGAAACAAATTGAAAAAGACACACACACACGGGAAAGAAAAAGTCATGCTCATGGATTGGAAGAACAAGTATTGTTAAAATGTCGATACTATCCAAAGCAATCTACATATTCAATGCCATCCCTAATAATAACACCGGAATTCTTCACAGAGCTGGAACAAACAATTCTAAAATTTGTATGGAACCAGAAAAGACTCCTAATAGCCAAAGCAATCATGAAAAAGAAAACCAAAGCTGGAGGCATCACAATCCCGGACTTCAAGATGTATTACAAAGCTGAAAATCATCAAGACAGTATGATATTGAAACATAAACAGACTCAGAGATCATTGGAACAGAATAGAGAACCCTGAAATGGACTCACAAATGTGTTATCAACTACTGTTATTCAACATAGTTTTAGAAGTCCTAGCCTCAGCAATCAGACAACACAAAGAAATAAGAGGCATCCAAATCACCCAGGAGGAAGTCAAACATTCACTCATTGCAGATGATATGATACTCCATATGGAAAACCCAAAAAATTCCACCAAAAAACTGCTAGAACTGATCCATGAATTCAGCAAGGGTATCAAATCAGCAGGATATAAAATCAATACACAGAAACTGGATGCATTCCCATACACCAATAATGAAGCAAGAAAAAGAGAAATCAAGGAAGGGATCCCATTTATAATTGCCATACAAAAACCATAAAATACCTAGGAATAATTCTAACCAAAAAGGTGAAAAATCTATATACTGAAAACCATAGAAAACTTATGAAAGAAATTTAAGAAGACTCAAAAAAAAAAAAAAAGGAAAGGAAAAATATCCCATGCTCATGGATTGGAAGAACAAATATTGTTAAAATGTCGATACTACCCAAAACAGTCTACATATTCAAGGCAATCCCTACAACGTAACACCAGCATTTTTTTACAGAGCTAGAACAAATAATCCTAAAATTTGTATGGGCCAGAATAGACCCCGAATAGCCAAAACAATCCTGAAAAAGAAAACCAAATTGAAGGCATCATAATCCCTGACTTCAATATGTATTATGAAACTGTAATCATTAAGACAGCATGGTACTGTCACAAAACCCAAAACGTAGGACAATGGAACAGAATAGAGAACCCAGAAATGGATCCACAAATGTATGGCCAACTAATCTTTGACAAAGCAGGAAAGAATATCCAATAGAACAAAAAGACAGTCTCTTCAGGAAGTGATGTTGGGAAAACTGGACAGCCACATGCAGAAAAATGAACCTGGACCATTTTCTTGCAACATATACAAAAATCAACCCCAAATGGATGAAAAACCTAAATGTAAGACAGGAAGCCATTAAAATCTTAGAGGAGAAATCAGACAGAAAACTTTGACATAGTTTGCAGCAACTTCTTACTCAACACGTCTACATAGGCAAGGGAAACAGAAGCAAAAATGAACTAACAGGACCTCATCAAGATAAAAAAATTTCTGCATTGCCAAGGAAACAATCAGCAAAACTAAAAGGCAACCAATGGAATCGGAGAAAATGTTTGCAAATGACATATCAGATAAATGGTTAGTATTCAAAATCTATAAAGAACTCATCAAATTCAATACCGAAAAGACAAATAATCCAGTGAAGAAATGGGCAGAAAACATGAATTTCACTTTCCAAAGAAGACAACCAGATGTCTAACAGACACATGAAAAGATGCTCAACATCACTCTTCATCAGGGAAATACAAATGCAAACCACAATGAGATACAAACTCACACCTATCAGAATGGCTAAAATGAACAATTCATGCAATGACAGGTGTTAGCAATGGTGTGAATAAAGGGCAACCTTTTGCACTGCTGGTGGCAATCTAACTGGTGCAGCCACTCTGGAAAACAATATGGAAGTTCTTCAAAAAGTTAAAAATAGAACTACCTTACAACCCAGCAACTGCACTACTAGGTATTTATCCAAGGGATACATGTGTGCTGTTTCAAAGGGGCACATGCACCCCAATATTTATAGCAGCACTATCTACAATAGCCGAAGTATGGAAAGAGACCAAGTGTCCATTGACAGATGAATGGATAAAGAAGATGTGGTATATATATATAAAATGAAGGATTAGTTAGCAATCAAAAGGAATTAAATCTTGCCATTTACAACAATGTGGATGGAACTAGAGGGTATTATGCTAAGCGAAATTAGTCAGTCAGAGAAAGACAAATACCATATGACTTCACTCATATGTGGAATTAAAGATACAAAACAGATGAACCTAAGGGAATGGAAACAAAAATAACATAAAAACAAGCGGGGGGGGGGGGGCAAAACATAAGAGACTCTTAAATATAGAGAACATGGGGCACCTGGGTGGTTCAGTCGGTTGAGCATCTGACTTCAGCTCAGGTCATGATCTTGCGGTTCCTGGGTTCAAGCCCTGCATCGGGCTCTGTGCTGTCAGCTCAGAGCCTAGAGCCTGCTTCGGATTCTGTGTCTCCCTCTTTCTGTCCCTCCCCAGCTCGTGCTCTGTCTGTCTGTCTGTCTCTCTCTCTCAAAAATAAATAAACATTAAATATAGAGAACAAACTGAGGGTTCCTGGGAGCTTTTGGGAAGGGAGATGGGCTAAATAGGTATGGGGCATTAAGGAAGACACTTGCTGGGATGAGCATTGGGCATTATACATAGGGAATGAATCACTGGAATCTACTTCTGAAATATTATTATACTATATGCTAACTCACTTAGATGTAAATTATGAAAAGAAAAAAGAAAACAAAAAAAATAAAAAAAGAAATGTATGACCTACTAACAGCTGACAAAGCAGGGAAGACTCTCCAATGGAAAAATAACAGTCTTCAGCAAATGGTATTCGTAAAGCTGGACAGCGACTTACGGAAAAATGAACCTAGACCACTTTCTTACACCATACACAAAAATAATTTAAAGTGGATGAAAAATAAATTCAAAATGGATGAAAGACTTAACGTAAGACAGGGAACCATCAAAATCCTACAGGAGAAAACAAGTAACAACCTCTTATATAAATCTCCGTCACAGCAACTTCTTATTAAACATGTCTCCAGAGACAAGGGAAACAAGAGTAAAAATGAACTATTGCAACCCCATCAAGATAAAAAGCTTCTGCACAGTGAAAGAAACAATCAGCAAACTAAAGACAACCAATGGAATGGGAGACGATATTTGCAAATGGCATATCGGATAAAGGGTTAGTATCCAAAATCTATAAAAAACTTACCAAAGTCAACACCCAAAAAACAAATAATCCAGTGAAGAAATGGGAAGAAAACATGAATTTCACTTTCCAAAGAAGACATCCAGATGTCTAACAGACACATGAAAAGATGTTCGACATCAGTCCTCATCAGGGGAAATACAAATCCAAACCACGATAAGATACCAACTAACAGCAGTCAGAATGGCTAAACTTAACAACTCAGGCAATTATAGATGTTGGTGAGGATGCAGAGAAAGGGGAACTCTTTTGCACTGCTGGTGGGAATGCAAACTGGTGCAGCCACTCTGGAAAACAGTATGGAAGTTCTTCAAAAAAGTTAAAAATAGAGCTACCCTATGACCCAGCAATTGCACTACTAGGTATTTATCCGAGGGATAAATGTGTGCTGTTTCAAAGGGGCACATGAACCCCAATATTTATAGCAGCACTGTCTACAATAGCCAAAGTATGGAAAGACCTCAAACATCGATAAATAGATGAATGGATAAAGAAGATGTAGTGTATATATATACATATATACAATGGACTAATACTTGGCAATCAAAAAGAATGAAATCTTGCCATTTGCAACAATGTGGATGGAACTAGAGGGTACTATGCTAAGCAAAATCAGTCAGAGAAAGACAATATCATATAATTTCACTAGTGTGTAATTTAAGAAATAAAACAGATGAATATAGGGGAATGGAAGCAAAAACTAGATAAAAACAAAGAGAGAGGCAAGCCATAAGAGACTCTTAAATACAAAGAACAAACTGAGGATTGCTGGAGGGATATTGGCTGGGGGGATGGCTAAATGGATGATGGGCATTTGGAAGGGCACTTGGGATGAGTATTGTAGGTGATGTTGTATGTAGGTGATGGATCACTACTCCTGAAATCATTAGTATATTATATGTCAACTCACTTGGATTTAATTAAAATAAAAAAATAAAATTAAAATAAAAAACTAATATATCATTGTATGTCAACTACATTCAATAATAAACTTAAAAAAATAAAACAAATGAACAAAAACATAAAATTATAAAGTTTGATAACAATTTTAGTTTCTTTTTTTAATGTTTTTTTTAAATTTTATTTTTTATATATAGAGAGACAGAGTGTGAACGGGGGAGGGGCAGAGAGAGGAGACACAGAATCCAAAGCAGGCTCCAGGCTCTCAGCTGTCAGTACAGAGCCCAACATGGGGCTCACACTCACAGACTGTCATATCATGACCTGAGCCGAAGTCGGATGCTTAACCAACTGAGCCACCCAGGCGCTCCTTTTATCTTTTTTAAAATTTTGAATATTTAATTTTAATTTAAGTTAGTTAATATACAGGTTTATATTAATTTCAAGTGTATAAAAGGGATTCAACAATTCTATATGACCTTGTGCTCATCACAACAATGTCACTTCTTAATCTCCATCACCAATTAAACACATCCATCCACTTACCTCTTCTTGATAACCATAGTTTGTTCTGTAGTGGAGGGTCTGTTTCTTGATTTGTCTCTCCTTATTTTTTTGTTATTCATTTTATTTCTTAAATTGCACATGAGTGAAACCATATGATATTTGAAATTTCTCTGACTTATTTCATGTAGCATTATGCTCTGCTGCTCCATCCATGTCATTGCAAATGGAAAGATTCCGTTCTTTTTATAGCTGAATAATATCCCATTATATATATTATATATATACCAAATCTTCTTTTCCATTCATCAGTCAATGGACACAGACTTCATCCATAATTTGGATACTGTAATATTGATGCAATAAACATAAGAGTGCGGTATCATTTTGAATTACTGTTTTTGTATTCTTTGGGTAAATACCCACTGTTGTGATTGTTAGATCATAGGGTAGTTCTTTTTAACTTTTGAGGAAACTCCATACAGTTTTCCAAATTGTCTGCACTAGTTTACATTCCCACCAACAGTGTATGAGTATTCTTTTCCTCCATATCCTCACCAGCACTTATTGTTTCTTGTATTGTAGATTTTTTTTTAATTTTGGAGACCAAGAGACAGAGAAAGTTTAAGTTTGGAAGAGGGGCAGTGGGAGAGAGAGAGACTCTTAAGCAGACTCCATGGTTAGTGGGAGCCAGACATGGTGCTCGATTCCACATTCTAGGATCATGACCTGAGCCGAATTCAAGAGTCAGAGGCTCAACCAACTGAGCCATTCAGGCACCTATTTTGTTGTTGATTTTCACCATTCTAACAGGTGTGCAGTGATATCTCATGTATTTATGAATTGTGTTTCCCTGATGGTAACTTATGATATTCATCTTTTCATGTGCCTGTTGCAACCTGTGTGTCTTCTTTGGAGAAATGTCTGTGCATGTCTTCTGTCCCATTTTAAATTGGATTATTTGTGGGTTTTTTTTGTGTTGTTTCAGGTTTTTATATATTTTGTATGCCAACCCTTTATCAAATATATCATTTGCAAATATCTTCTCGAATTCCAAAGGTTGCCTTTTAGTTTGTTTGCTTGTTTCCTTTGTTTTGCAGAAACATTTTACTTTTTTTGTAATATCAAGATTTTATTTAAATTCCAATTTGTTAACATACACTGTAATATTATTTCAGGTGTATAAATTAGTGATTTATCACATACAACACCCAGTGCTCATTACAACAAGTGCCTCCCTAAATACCCATCACCCATTTAATCCATCCCCCTGCCCACCTTTCCTCCATCAACCCTCAGTTTGTTCTCTGTAGTTGAGTCTGTTTTATAGTTTGTCTCTCTCTTTTTACCTTAATGTTCATGTGTTTTGTTTCTTCAATTTCACATATGAGTGAAATCATATTTGTCTTTCTCCAACTGACTTATTTTATGTAGCATTATAGTCTCTGGATCCACCCACATCATTGCAAATGGCAAGATTTTATTCTTTTTCATGGCTGAATAATATTAAATATTGTATATATACAACATCTTCGCTATCCATTCATCAGTTGATGTACTTTTTGGCTCTTTCCATATTTAGGCTATAGTTGAAAAGTCTGCTATAGCATCAGGGTGCATGTAACCCTTCAAATCAGTATTATTGTATCCTATGGGTAAAGACATAGTAGTGCAGCTGCTGGATTGTAGGATGCTTCTAATTGTAACTTTTTGAGCAACCTCCATACTGTTTTCCAGAGTGGCTGCACCAGTTTGCATTCCCAGCAACAGTGTAAGACAGTTCCATTTTCCCTGCATCCTTGCTAATACTTGTTGTTTCCTGTGTTGTTAATTTTAGCCATTCTGACAGGTATGAGGTGATATCACATTTTAGTTTTGATTTTTATTTCCCTGATGGCGAGTGATGTTGAGCACCTTTTCATGTATCTGTTAGCCATCTGTATTTTTTTCTTTGGAAAATTATGTATTCATTTCTTCTGTCCATTTCTTAATTGGATTATTTGTTTTTGGCTTTTTATTTTCATAAGTTCTTTATATATCTTGGATACTAACCCTTTATCAGATATGTCACTTGCAAATATCTTCTCCCATTTCATAGTATTGCTGATTGTTTCCGTTGCTGTGCAGAAGGTTTTATCTTGATGACGTCCCAATAGTTCATGTTTCTTTTTTTCCCCCTTGCCTCAGGAGACATATCTAATTAGAAATTGTTATGGCTGATGTCAAAGAGGTTGTTGCCTGTGTTCTCATCTAGGATTTTGATGGTATCCTGTCTAACATTTAAGTCTTTCATCCATTTTGAATTTATTTTTGTGTATGGTATATGAAAGTGGTCCAGTTTCACTCATTTCTATATTTGCTTCACTGTTTTACCAACACCATTTTTTGAAGGGACTGTTTTTCTCCCCACTGGATTTTCTTTTTATTTTTTTAATAAATGTTTATTTATTTTTGAGAGACAGAGAAAGAGAGAGCAGGGGAGGTACAGAGGATCTGAATCAGGCTCTACACTGACAGCGGAGAGCCCGACACGGGGCTCGAACTCACAAACCCTGAGATCATGACCTGAGCCAATGTGGGACACTCACCTGACTGAGCCACCCAGGCACCCCATGGATTTTCTTTTCTTCTTTGTGGAAGATTAGTTGTCCATATAGTTGTGGGTTCATTTCTGAGTTTTCTATTCTGTTCTATTTTTCTGTGTGTCTATTTTTGTTCCAGTACCACGTTGTTTTGATCACTACAGGCAGGCTCTGCACTGTCAGCATGGAGCCTAACGTGGGGATTGATCTCATGAACCGTGACATCATGACCTGAGCTGAAATCCAGAATCAGACACTTAACTAACTGAGCTCCCCAGGAGCCCCTTCTTTTTAAAAAATTCTTTTGCTACTCAAAATCTTTTATGATTTCTTATATATTTTAGGAATGGTTGTTGGTTAAAACTGTAACTTGTTTTGGGTAGTATATAAATTTTAACAATATTTGTTCTCCAATCCATGATCATGGAATGTCTTTCCATTTCTTTGTGTCATCTTCAAATTCTTTCACCAATTTTTTATAGTTTTCAGAGTACAAATCTTTCGCCTCTGTGGTTAGATTTATTCCTAGGTATCTTATTCTTTTTGGTGCAATTGTAAATGGGATTATTTATTAATCTCTTTTTCTGCTGCTATATTATTAGTGTATATAATTGCGACAGATTTCTGCACATTGATTTTTATCCTGGTACCTTCCTGAATTAACTTATCAGTTATCATTCATCATCAGGAAAATACAAATCAAAACCACTATGACATACAATCTCACACCTGTCAGAATCACTACAATTAACAAAACAGGAAACAAGAGATATTGGTGAGGATTTGGAGAAGAGGAACCTTCTTACACTGTTGGTGTCAATACAAACTAGTGCAGCCACATTGGAAAACCATATGAAGTTTCCTCAATCAGTTACAAATAGAACTATCCTATGACCCAAAAATCGCACTACTAGGTAGTGTTCAAAGGATACAAAAATACTGATTCAACAGGGCACATGCACACCAATGTTAATAGCAGCACTATCAACAATATCTAAATTATGGAAAGAGCCCAAATGTCCATCAACCAATGAATGGAGAAAGAAGTGGTATGTGTATATATATATATATATATATATATATATATATATATATATATATATAATGGAATATTACTCAGCCATCAAAAAGAATGAAATCTTTGCATTTGGAATGACATGGATGTAACTAGAGTGTATTAGGCTAACCAAAAAAAAAAAATCAGTCAAAAAACGACAACTACCATATCATTTCACTTATATGTGAAATTTGAGAAACAAAACAGATGAACATAGGAGAAGGGAAAAATGAAAGATAAAAACATATAGGGAGGCAAACCATAAGAGACTTAACAACAGAGAACAAATTGAGGGTTGCTGGAGGGGATGTTGGGGTGCATATGGTAAATGGGTGATAGGCATTAAGGAAGGCACTTGTTGTGATGAGTACTGGGTGTTAAATATAAGTGATGAATCACTAAATTCTGCTCCTGAAAGCAATACTACAGTATATGTTAAACTAACTTGAATTTAATTAAAAACTTGGAACAATACATACATACATTTATACATCCATCCATCCATCAATCCATACTTACATACATACAAGATTTATCTGTTCTAGTAGTTTTTTGGTGGAGTCGTTAGTGTTTTTCTATGCATAGTATCATGTCTTTTGTAAATGGGGAGCATTTTACATCTTTCTTACCAATTTGGATGTCTTTTATTTATTTTTCTTGTCTGATTATACGGTTAGGACTTTCAGTATTATGTTAATAAGAGTGGCAACAGTGGACATCCTTGTCTTGTTCCTAGTCTTAGAGGAAATGCTCTCAGTTCAGAACACTCAGTATGATGTTAGCTATGGGTTTTTAATATCTGGCCTTTCTAATGTTTAGGTATGTTCCCTGTAAACCTACTTGGTTGAGATTTTTTATCATGAATGAATGTTATAGTTTCTCAAATGGTTTTTCTACACCTACTGAAATGATTCATATGGATTTTATGTTTTCTTTTGTTATGTGATGTATCACATTGATTTTTAAATATTGAACCACCCTTGCATCATTGAAATAACTAACACTTGATTGCAGTGAATGACTTTTTAAAATGTATCGTAGGATTCAATTTGTTAAGATTTTCTTGAGGATTTTGCATCTATTTTCATCAAAAGTATTTGCTTATATTTTTTTTGGGTTCATTGTTGTTGTTGTTTTTGAAGTGTCTATCTAGTTTTGGTGCTTGATAATGCTGACCTCATGGAATGAATTTGGAATCTTCCTTTCCTCTTCCATTTGTCAGAATAGTTTGGGAAGAAAAGTAGTAACTTTTTAAATGTTTGTTATAATTCGATTGTAAATCCATCTGGTCCTAGACTTTGTTTGATGGGGGAAGTTTTATTACTGATTTAATTTCATTACTGCAATCATTATGTTCAATTTTTCTGTTTCTTCTTGATTTAGTTTTGGTAGGTTATACGTTTCCAGGAATATAGCTTTTTCTTCTAGGTTGCCCAATTTGTTGTCATTTGATTTTTCATAATATTTTCTTATAATTATTTGTACTTCTTTGGCGTTTCTTATTTCTCTTCCTTAATTATTTATTTAATTTTTTAAAATTTATTTGTTTAAATTCGAGTTAGTTAACATACAGCATAATATTCATTTCAGGAGGAGAACCCAGTGATTCATCACTTATATATAACACCCAGTGCTCATCCCAACAAGTGCTTTCCTTAATGCCCATCATGCATTTAGCCCATCCCTCTTTGGAGATCTTTACTTCAAAAAAAGTTTCCAAAACAAGACCCAAAAGCATCAAACTTTTCTAAAAAACTTAACTGCATCACAGAACAATGTAAAGAAGACTTATAAAAACACAAAAATAACTACCATCCAATGAGGTATAGGAAAGATTGGGCATGTTAATTGGACACTTGGAAAATAGAAAGAATGTGACCCAAATCTAACTTTTAGATATTCAAATATCTAAGGTGAACAATTACATTGGACTGTACAGTGATAAAGAAAATTTAGTGAATTTGAAGTCACAGAAATAGAAAATATTCAAAATGAAAAACAGGCCACAATCCCCCTAAAAGTGAAAAATGCATTGGTGAGGTGTAGAAAAACTTCAAATAGCCAAAAATATTAGGTTAATCAATCAAATACTAATGTAGGTATTGTTGTGAAGGGACTTTTCAGATGAAATTAAATTTACTCATCTACAGACAATGAAAAGGAAGATTATTCTGAATTATCCAGGTGATCTAAGTGTAGTCACATGAGCCCTTAAAAGGAGTACAGGAAACAGAACAGTCAGAAAAAGGTGAGAGAATGGAAAACATAGGAGGGACTTGATCTACCATTGCTGGAGAGGTTGCATGGAAAATATAAGAGGAAATGTGGACAGCCTCTGGGTCCAATGACTATCGCCTGGCTGTTGGTCAACAAGAAAATGGAAACCCTAATCCTACAAACACAAAGAAATGACTTTGGTCAACAATTTAATGGTGCTTAATGTGGATTATTTCCAAAATTTTTCAAGTAGAGACAATTCTAGCTAATGCCTTAATTTCCACATTGTAAAACCTGGAGCAGAGAAACCATCCGAGAAAAACTGGACAACTGACCAGACAGAACTATGAGATAATTTCTTTGTGATTTCTTTAAGCCTAAAGTTTGTGATAATTTGTTGCAGCAACAAAAGCAAAAAAAAAAGTGCAAAAAAATAAAAAAAAGAAGAAAAGCTACATTTACGGTTAAAGATTGCAACAACTCTTGATCATTGATAGAACCATAAATATAAAATCATCACAGGTATGGTAGACTTAAATAAGACAATCAACAAACAGAATATAATTAACACTTGTAGAGCATTCCTTCAACCAACAATAGAACTCACATTCTAAGTAAGTGATGGTTTTAATTGTTCCTTTTGGTTATACAAGTCATTTACCAGTGGAAGCCTGAGTATAAAAAGGACTTTTTTGTGGAACAAATGTAACCCTCATACAATGCTGGTAGTAACATAAAATGTTATAATCATTTAAGAAAGCAAATTAGTGATTTCATATAAATTTAAGATTTTATCTACCATATGACCCAGCTATTCTACACCTAGGGATTTATTCCCCCACACATAAAATGAAATTATACGACAATATAAGACTTGAATATGAACAGTTATAATTTTTTTCGATAGGCAAAAACTGAAACTAATCCACATATTTATCAATAAGCAAATGGAGATACATATTATGGTACAGTTATACAGTGGAATACTATTAAGCAGTAATTTTTACAATTTATTTCGCAAATTGTCCACTTAAGTTTGTTTTACTGTCTATACTTCTAAGAAGTGATTCATGGAGGGGAAAATTTATCTCATTTAAAAATATCTAGGAATATTATATGTCATCAAAGTTATTTCATGTTATATTTTGATCTAAACAATTACATTTATTGAAACATTTACTGAATACCCACTATGTCTGAAATTATGCTAGGACCAGGGATACAAAGGTAAATAAGATGCATTCTTTGCCCTCAAAGATATTAATGTCCAATGTGGAAAATAGGCAAAAATAGATAAAATATAAGATGTGATAATATGTAGGTATCATGGAAATGCACATAAGGTCCCTTGTGTGTGTGTGTAGAGGGGACACCTGAGTGGCTCAGCTGATTAAATGTCTAACTCTTGATTTCAGTTCAGGTAATGATCTAGTGATTTGTGAGATGAAGCCCTGCATTGGGCTCTGTGCTGTGTGGAGCCTGGATGGGATTGTCTCTCTCCACCTCTCTCTCTCTGACCATCTCCTACTTGTGGTCTCTCCCTCAAAATAGACAAATATTTGAAAAAAATGTGTGTGTGTGTGTGTGTGTTCGTGTGTAGTAGTAGTAGTAGTAGTAGTAGTAGTAGACTGGGGCTGTTCAGAGATGAGAACAGGATCAGTCAAGGCCTCTTAAGTGAGATTGTTCTCAAAGTTAGTTTTGAAGGACAATTAAGAGTTAAGGAGGCAAACGAAGGTGGACTGCTGTGTATAGCCTAGTTTGTAACCTATTCAGAGGATTGAAAGCATCTGGCACATTCAGGAACACACAAATAGTTGTCTATGGCTGGAACATAAAGTGTGAAGAGGAAAGCAGCAGTGGTAGAGATAAAGGTAAAAAGATACATAAGATTAAGGTCATAAAGGGATTTGTATTTTTTATTAAAAAGTTAAGACATTGGCTCAGTCAGAAGAGCATACAACTCTTCAGGGTAATGTGGATGGCCCATTCAATTAAGCATCCAACTCTCGATTTCAGCCCAGGTCATGATTTCATGGTTCATGAGTTTGAGCCCTGCACAGGGCTCTGTGCTGACATTGCAGAGCCTACTTAAGATTTTCTGTCTTTCTCTCTCTCTCTGCCTCTCCCCTGCTTGCTCCCTCTTTCTCTCTCAAAATAAATAAATAAACTTAATTTTTAAGTTAAAAATAGAAATACCCTATGATCCAGTAATCACACTAAATATATTTACCAAAATTACTATATATATATGTGTGTGTGTGTATATGTATATATACATATATAATGCCATATTATTCAAACATATATATATATATATATATATGTTATATGTAACAATGAAATCTTGCCATGTGCAGCAGCATGGATGGAACTAGAGTACAGTGCTAAGCAAAATATTCAGAGAAAGACAAATACCATAAGATTTCACTCATATGTGGAATTTAAGAAACAGGAAAAAATGAGGTAATAAAAAATAGAGAGAAAAAACTAAAAATGTATGCTTAACTACAGATAACAAGTTGGTTTTTACCTGAAGGGAGGTAGGTGGGGGATGGGTGAAAGAGTTGATGGGGATTAAGAGTACACTCAGCATGATTAGCACTGAGTAATGTATATAATTGTTGAATGTTGAATCACTATATGGTTCACCTGAAACTAATATAACACTGTATGTTAAGTACATTGCAATAAAAATAAAAATAATAATATTAAAAGAATAGTCATTAAGAAAATGAACATTTTCATAGAAAGAATGAGAAAACTGTTAATGTTTATTGGGTATCTACTTATCCTCATGGTAATCTGACTTCATGTTTGATATTTGACTATGAATAGCATTTAAGATCTACCCTTCCCTTTACTACTACCACATATCTGGTACTACAGATAAGGATACCTACATGCCTCTTGAGATCTTGTTTCCTGTGGGAATCTGAATCCCCCAGCACCAGCCTGCAAATGGGATCTCTTCTCCAGCCCCACCCTTTAGCCATTACAAAAGCCAACCCATCTCTCTGTTCTGCTCTTGCCTTTCCAGACCAGCTTGTGCCTGCCATGCTTTATGCAGAAGTTTCTTCTGTAAATTCTACATTGTCTTGCACATAAGTGTTATCAGTATCCATATCTGACTTATTAAATGGACAGAATTCTTCCCATCTTCATGCATGTGATCAAAAACACAGGGACTATTTACAGATGTATCATATATAACCTTCTTTAATTACCAAGTAAAGCATTTGAGTTTATTTTTATTATTTCTATTTTGCAAAGGATAAAATTAAGCTTCAGAAAGGTTGCTTAATCTTTCCAAAGTCACACAGATAATAAGTGGCTGTGTCAGGAGTTGAATCAGGTTCTTTCAAAATCCAAAATCCTTGCAGAAATGGGAAGGGCTGGGTAAAGTGTTGAGGATCTTTTTTTAAAAAATTTTTAACATTTTTTTATTTATTATTGAGAGACAGAGAGAGACAGAGCATGAGCTGGGGAGGGGCAGAGAGAGGGGGAGACACAGAATCCGAAGCAGGCTCCAGGCTCTGAGCTGTCACCACAGAGCCCGACGCGGGGCTCAAACTCACAAACCTCAAGATCATGACCTGAGCTGAAGTCAGACGCTTAACCAACTGAGACACCCATGTGCCCCAAGTGCTGAGGATCTTGACTTTGCATTACTAGAGGTGACATTTTCCTCATCTGCAAATTGAAGAAGTCTGGAAACAAAAATAATCAGTAAAGGTCACTCAGTTTCTATGGTTGTAATAGATAGGAAGACTATAGTAGTGTGGATCTAGTCTAGCCAGATTTTTTTTCCCTAAAATTGACATAGCAATTACTGGAAAGTGTTAGTGAATAAAGTTATTCTTGAAAGCTTCTGCCCTAGAGGTATCAAATAGTTCTTCCCTTTGGTCATTCTTTACTCTTTATTTCTTTTTTGGATTTTCTCAAAGAGAGTCCTGGTCTTTATCCTCAGCTCCTAGTAGGTAATCTCTAAGTATTTGGAATAGTCCAAAGATGAAAATTTCTTTTTTATTCATTGTGGACCCCGTGGACACACTGGGGTCAGATACTAGTTTACACCAATGAGATGACTCATCATATCTCATTGGTATAAACAGATACTAGTTTATACCAATGAGATGACTCATCATAGGCCCATTGGGCCATGTGATATCAGCCAGACGTCCAGGGAGCAAGAAGACTGGAGACTGAGTTCAACCACATGGACAATCAATAAATTAATCATTTTTTACCTACTGAAGTCCTAATAAAAAACTCTGGACACTAAAGTTCAGATAAATTTCTCAGGTTGGCAATATTCTCAGTGTGTTGTCACACCGTAATGACAAGAGAGTACTATATACTGAATGCTTATGTCTCCCTGAAATTTACTTGTTGAAACTTAATCCCCACTTGATGGTATTAGAAAGTGGGACTTTTGTGAAGTCATTAGGTCCAAATATGGAGCCCCCAGAAATGAAATTATTGCTTTTATGAAAGAGGTCCCAGAGATCTCTCTTGTCTTTTCTCTTGTAATGTTATAGTGAGAAGATTACAGTCTATTAATCAGGAAGTGGATCCTTTCTAGACACCATATCTGCTAAGACCTTGGTCTTGGACTTCTCAGTCTTCAAAACGGTGAGAAATAAATTCTGTCATTCATAAACTATCCAGCCTATGGTATTTTTGTTATATCAGCTTGAGCTAAGACAAAATGATATGTCCTGAGAACAATGGTAGCTTTGCATTTGGGACTCTTCCTGATTCTGCTTTATGTGTCTTTTCTTTCGGCTAATGTTCTGTACCTATTCCTGTGGTAAACCATAATAGGGTTTCAGTGTGTTCTGTGAGTCTTTCTTGCAAAGTATCAAACTGAAAGCAGTGTTTGGAAACTTCCAAACTTGTAGGTAATGTCAGAAGTGATATTGGTCTTGTGGATGGGATCTTCTTCCCTCTAACTTTGTAATTGAAACTAAACTGATTTTATTTGGGGCCAGAAACTCTGGTTGGACTTGGCTATTTAGAGAACTGCACCTTCAACCTCACAATTTGGCTAACTCCAGAAATTTAATATAGTTAAACTGCAAAGTAGTCACTTCTAATTTGGAGAAAAGGATAGCATGTATTTTGATATGAATTAGATTCATATCAAAATGTCATCACTTGGTGATTTCCATATCAAAAATATAAAAACAAACAGTACAAATGGAGTCAAACTATTTTTAAATGTTAAAAAATGCTTCAATAGGTTATTAAATACTAGACAAATCTCATAGAAATTAACAGAAAATAGCAACAAATTATAAAACACAAATAATTGTGGAAAATCTTAATTTCTAGAGAACACTTCTATCTTACAACTATGTGATAAATTATTTATATGCATAACCTGTTAGTCTAATTTATAATAAGCAACAGGACTTTATTTTATAAAGTCATATACATTACATTACAGAGTATGCCACTAGAGTGTGCTAAAATATTTTCTTAGGATAGAAAATATTTTTTAAAAGGATGACATGATTATCTACTGTTTTGACAAAAGTTGCATTTATTGCTGTATTAATATTGCAAGCCATATTCAAGAAAATTAATGTAGTAACACAAGTTTTCAACTTTTCTATTATCTTAGATTTTACACAATTTTATAATATCTATATGCTTCCAGGTTATGAAAGTATTAGAAATACTAATTTAATAGCTATCATTTAGTGCAGCAAGAACTAAAGTGCGGTTTCACATAACTTATTCTGTTGAAAGAAGCCAATGTGAGTAATTGGTAGCAATGCCCAAACATCAAGGAAAATAAGCACATTGGGAAAAAATGCACTAGTATTATGTCAATATGCTAAAATATCACAGTGAAATCTTATAAGGAATTTTTAGAATAAAGATGACAATATTCCAAATTTTGATTATTTTTGTTTCATTTGAAAGATTTGTGATAAGTAGAACTATACTTACATTAATATATAAATGAACATAAAGTGTAAAGGATTTTTACAGTGAAGGCACAAAATTAGACAAAAATATGACTTTTGTTGCCACATTCTTCCTTATAGAAATGTCTTGCATAAACTAAGGGAAATTCTGTCAGAAAGAAGTTTAATGCAAAAAAAAAATGAAAAGGAACCTGAGAAACAAACATGTATTTCACTTTCTTGTCACACTTCTCACCATTTGGAATGTCCCACAAGATCCAAAGGAAAAGGCAAGGCTTAATTCCTAGCTATGACTATTCAAGCTCACAAACATTGAAATACAGATGAGGGAACTGGTAAGTATGTGCATTTGTTGATGTGTAGAGAAAATGAAGCATATTTTCCCAGTAGTCTCTATGATCTCCAATTGTAGTATGTTCATCAAAATTTTAAGCTGTCCATGTAAGTCCCATGTTACCACCAAGACTGCAATAGTCTGTAAGAATTTGCATTCTGACGGGGATCCTTGACCTTCAATATTAGAAATGGGAGAGACACTATAACCACAGATATAGAAGGGATTTTTTTCATTCTGAGTATAAATTGGCATAATAGATTATACACTTTTTTTTTTAAACTTTATAGTTTATTGTCAGGTTGGTTTCCATATAACACCCAGTGCTCTTCCCTACAAGTGACCTCCACCAAGACCATCACACCCCATTACCTTTCCCCCTTCCCCTTCCCCCCTCAGTTTGTTTTCAGGATTCAAGAGTCTCTCGTGTTTTGTGTTTTGTCTCCCTCCCTCTCCCTAACTCTTTTTCCTCCTTACCCTCCCCATGGTCCTCTGTTGGGTTTCTCCTGTTAGACCTATGATGGCGAACATATGGTATCTGTCCTTCTCCGCCTGACTTATTTCACTGAGCATGACACCCTCGAGGTCCATCCACTTTGCTACATATGGCCAGATTTAATTCTTTATCATTGCCATGTAGTATTCCATTGTATAGATGAACCACATCTTCCTAATCCATTCATCAGTTGATGGACATTTAGGCTCTTTC
>CM053579.1:46772786-46802614 GCA_028646485.1 Cryptoprocta ferox
TGCATCAGCACTTCTGTATCCCTTGGGTAAATTCCCAGCAGTGCTATTGCTGGGTCATAAGGGAGTTTTATAGATAGTTTTTTGAGGAACCTCCACACTGTTTTCCAGAGTGGCTGTACCAGTTTACATTCCCACCAACAGTGTAGGAGGGTATCAGGGTCTTTTCTGATTCCATACAAATTTTAGGATTGTTTGTTCTAGCTCTGTGAGGAATGCTGGTATTATTTTGATAGGTATTGGAATAAATACGTAGATTGCTTTGGGTACTATTACATTTTAACAATATTTATTCTTCCTATACTGGAGCATGGAATATTTTTTCATTTTTTGTGTCTTCTTCAATTTCTTTCATAAACTTTCTATAGTTTTTAGCATATAGGTTTTTCACCTCTTTGGTTAGTTTTATTCCTAGGTATTTTATGGTTTTTGGAGCAATTGTAAATGGGATTGATTCCTTGATTTCTTTTTCTGTTGCTTCATTATTGGAGTATAGGAATGCAACCAATTTATGTGCATTGATTTTATTCCCTGCAACTTTGTTGAATTCATGAATCAGTTCTAGCAGTTTTTTGGTGGAAACATTTGGGTTTTCCATATAGAGTATCATTTCATCTCTGAAGATGGAGGTTTGACCTCCTCCTGGTCGATTTGGATGCCTTTAATTCCTCTGTGTTTTCTGATTGCTGAGGCTAAGACGACCATTACTATGTTGAATAACAGTGGTGCAAGTGGACGTCCTTGTCTTGTTCCTGCCCTTAGGGGGAGAACTGTACGTTTTTCCCCATTGAGGATGATATTAGCAGTGGGTTTTTCTTATATAGCTTTTATGATATTGAGGTATGATCCTTCTATCCCTACTTTCTTGAGGGTTTTTATCAAGAAAGGATGCTGTATTTTGTCAAATGCTTTCTCTGCATCTATTGAGAGGATCATGTGGTTCTTGTTCTTTATTTTATTGATATGATGAATCACATTGATTGTTTTCTGGATATTTTACCAGCCCTGCATCCCAGGTATAAATCCCACTCGGTCATGGCAAATAATTTTTTTAATGTATTGTTGAATCCAGTTGGCTAGTATCTTGTTGAGGATTTTTGCATCCATGTTTTTCAGGGAAATTGGTCTATAGTTCTCCTTTTTAGGGGGGTCTTTGTCTGGTTTTGGAATCAAGGTAATGCTGGCTTCATAGAATGACTTTGGAAGTTTTCCTTCCATTTCTATTTTTTTGGAAGAGCTTCAAGAGAATAGTTGTTAACTCTTTTTTAAATATCTGGTAGAATTCCCCTGGAAAGCCATTTGTCCCTGAACTCTCATTTTTTGGGAGATTTTTTGTTTACTAATTCGATTTCTTTAATGGTTATGAGTCTGTTCAAATTTTCTGTTTCTTGCTGTTTCAGTTTTGGAAGCTTATATGTTTCTAGGAATTTGTCCATTTCTTCCAGATTGCCCTTTTTATTGGTGTATATTTGCTCATAGTATCCTCTTATTATTGTGTGTATTTCTGCTGTGTTGGTTGTGATCTTTCCTCTTTTATTCTTGATTTTATTTAATGGGGTCCTTTCCTTTTTCCTTTTGATCAAACTGGCTAGGGCTTTATCAATTTTGTTAATTCTTCAAAGAACCAGCTTCTGGTTTCATTGATCTGTTCTACTGTGTTGTTGTTGTTGTTGTTGTTTGTTTTGATAGCATTGATTTCTGCTCTAATCTTTATTATTTCCTGTCTTCTTCTTGTTTTGGGTTTGTTTCCTGTTCTTTTTCCAGCTCTTTAAGGTGTAAGCTTAGGTTGTGTGTCTAAGACCTGTCTTTGTTCTTTAGGAAGGCCTGGGTTTCTATATACTTCCCTCTTATGGCCGCTTTTGCTGAGTCCCCGAGGTTTTGCACTGTGGTGTTATAATTTTCATTGGCTTCTATATACTTTTTACTTCCTCTTTAACTTCTTGGTTAAAGCATTGGTTTGAAAATATGCACAGTATGACCTCAATCTTTTTGAACTTGTTGAGGGCTGATTTGTGTTCCAGTATGTGATCTATTCTGGAGAAGGTTCCATGTGCACTGGAGAAAAATGTGTATTCTACTGCTTTTGGAAGAAATGTTCTGAATATATCTGTTAAGTCCATCTGGTCTAGTGTGTCATTCAAAGCCATTGTTTCCTTCTTGATTTTCTATTTAGATTATCTGTCAATTGCTGTAAGTGGGATGTTGAAGTCCCCTACTCTAATGGTATTTTCAATGAGTTTCTTTATGTTTGTGAGTAATTAATTTACATATTTCGGTTCTTTGCATTTGGAGCATAAATGTTTACAATCGATAGATCTTCTTGGTGGATAGCCCCCTTAATTATGATATAATGCCCTTCTTCATCTCTTGTTACAGTCTTTACTTTAAAGTCTAGATTGTAAGATATAAGTATGGCTACTCTGACTTACTTTTAATGGCCATTAGCATGACAGATGGTTCTCCATCCCCTTACTTTCAATCTGAAAGTATTTTTAGGTCTAAGGTGGGTCTCTTTGTAAAGAGCATATAAATGGATCTTGTTTTCTTAACCACTCTGTTACCCTATGTCTTTTGGAGCATTTAATCCATTGGTGGTTAAAGTGGGTATTGAAAGATATGAATTTATTGCCATTATGTTGCCCATAGAGTTGGAGTTTCTGGTGGTGTTCTCTGGTCCTTTCTAGCCTCTGTTGTTTTTGTCTTTTTTTTTTTCATCTTTTCTCCCCTCAAAGAGTCCTTCTTAAAATCTATTGCAGGGCTGGTTTATTGGTCACAAAATCCTTTAGTTGTTATTTGTCTGGGGAACTTTACCTCTCCTTCTATTTTGAATGGCAGCCTTACTGGATAAAGAATTCTTGGCTGCTTATTTTTCTGATTCAGCACCTTGAATATATCCTACCACTCCTTTCTGGCCTGTCAAGTTTCTGTGGATAGGTCTGCTGCAAACCTGATTTGTCTTCCTTTGTAGGTTAAGGACTTTTTTTCCATTGCTGCTTTCATGATTCTTTTCTTGTCTGAGTATTTCGTGAATTTGACCATGTTATGCCTTGTTGATGGTCGGTTTTTGTTGAATCTAATGGGTATCCTCTGTGCTTCCTGGATTTTGATGTCTGTGTCTTTTCCCAGGTTAGGAAAGTTTTGCTAGGATTTGCTCACATAACCCTTTTTCCCCTTTTACTCTCTCCTCATTTTCTGTGACCCCTATGATTATGATGTTGTTCCTTTTTAATGAGTAGCTGATTTCTCTTATTCTTAAATAGTGCTCTTTTGCCTTAGTCTCCCTCTTTTTTTCTGCATCATTGTTCTCCATAAGTTTGTCCTCTATGTCACTGATCCAGTGTTCTGCTTCATCCATCCTTTCCACTGTGGCATACATTTGAGATTTCAGCTCAGTAATAGCATTTTTTATTTAATCCTGAATATCTTTCATCTCCACATAACAGGATTCTAATCTGTTTTCAACCACAGCTAGTATTCTTATTATCATAATTCTAAATTCTGGTTCAGACATCTTGCTTGTATCTGTGTTCATTAAGTCCCTGGTTGTCATTTCTACCTGTGTCTTCTTTTGGGGTGAATTCCTTTGTTTCATCATTTGAAGGAATAAAACGAATTAATAAGGTAAAAAAACAATTGAAATTAAAAAATTAAAAACAAAACAAAAATCAAATAAATGATGCTAGATTCTGGGTGTGTTCCAGTCTGGTTGTATATAGGAGCTTGATAGATTATAGAAATAAGGGAAAGATAAAAAAAATTTTTTAAAAAGGAAAGTGTTTGAAATTTGAAAAAAACCGAATACAATGATATAGAATAAAGTGAAATGATGGAAGTAAAAAAAGAAAATTTGAAAAATTTACAAAAAAGTAAAAAATATAGTAGAAAAAATTAAAGAAAAATATTTTTTAAAAATTTTTAACGTTTATTTATTTTTGAAAGAGAGACACAGAGCATGGGGGGGAGCGATCAGAGAGAGAGGGAGACACAGAATCAGATGCAGGCTCCAGACTCTGAGCTGTCAGCACAGAGCCTGACGTGGGGCTTGAACCCACGAACTGTGAGATCATGACCTGAGCTGAAGTCAGCCACTTAACTGACTGAGCCATTCAGGCGCCCCGAAAAATATTTTTATTAGAAATGGAAAATAAAAATAAATTTTTCTCTTTCTGTATTTAAGAATTAGAAAAGAAAGGAAAGAAAGAACAAAAATTGAAAAAATGGACTAGCGAACAGACTGAAGTATGATTGAATTTGCATCAGTTTCCCCTAGAAGTCAAACTATGTAGCAGTTTATAGTCCATAAACTAAGTAGGCAGAGAGACTTGTGGTATTGCTGAAGAGCAAGGTTGGCTCAGTTGGTCAGGGCTTAGTGTAATGGCTCCATTCTCCACTAGCTGATGCTGCTTAGCTTAGTGGGGTGGATTGTTGTGGCGCCTGTAGGTGTGTATGCACATGTGTGGGAGGGGTGAAAATGGCATCACCCAGCTACCTAGTCTCTAGTATTAGAACTCTGTGCTCTCCCCGTCCCGCAATTGCACACCCCTCCTTTGTCCCCAGCTTCCATCCACTTCCCGATTTTATACTGTCTGTGACCAAGCTTTCAGGTTGCTAGGTGGCACCTCCTTCCTAAGTTTTATCTCAGATGTGTCTGTGTTTCCCAGCCCTACTTCTGAGGGACTGAAGCTTTGTCCCACTCAGACCAGAAGGGGTAGGGTTTCGCTGAGAAATGGCTGGGTGCCTGCCCTCCCTGAAGAATGTTTGGGAGACCACACTGCTGCCAATGCTCAGAGACTGCAGCTAGGTGCTACCCCACCCCAGAAAAAGTTTCATGATTGTGTAGCAGCAGTGTTTCAGGGATTATCGAAAATCACAACACACATCTGGCTCCAGGCTTCCTCCTTAACATCCTATTTCAGCACCAGTGAATGTGGTTGTTCTCCAGGGTCTGCTGGGACCTTTGCTTGTGGGGAGGCTGTGCAGCCTCTACCAAATGTCCTTTCAGCAGGGGAATCGCCCCTTCCCATGTGGCTCGAGAACCTCAAGTACCTCGCACTCTGCTCCTGGGGATTCACCCTTCCCACAAGAACACAGCCAGGCATCAATCTGTGGAGGTTCAGACTCAGCACTCCCCCAGTTTATAGTCTTAATGGAATTTAAACCCTCTCCTTTCTCCCTTTTTTGTTCAGTCCCTTGCATACCCTTTCATTTCTCTCCAGCTGCTTTTGGGTGGTGGGGGATGCTTCCCATACTCTTCCCCCATCTCCTTCCTTTCTCTGCAAGCACACGCAGCTCCTTGCCCTCCTCAGCTTTCTCCCCCAGTTCACCTATCCATATCACATACCTGCTGAGTTCTCTGGTTCAGGTTGTGCAGATGGTTGTATTAATCCTCAAATCAGTTTTCTATGTGTGCAGGATGGTTTAGTGTTGATCTGGATGTATATCAGGGACAAGAGATGCAAAAAGAACTTCCATGCTGTTCCACCATCTTGGCCCCTTTTCTCCCACTTTGTTCACATTTTTATTAAATTAGTCAACAACTAGCACAGAGCCTGACATATAATAAGTACTAATAAGTATTTTCAAAATAAATGAATCCAAATTTAGAGATAAGTTGAATGCTCATGGAAAAATGCATAGAAACCGTCTACAGTTCAATTCTAAATTTGTACCGAGAATTAGAATAACTACATGTTTAAGTCCATAGATACAAGACTGGAATAAAGTATGTTTATAGTAATCAGGAATGGCTGATGAAACATAAAATACTTTAATTTTATCCTTACATAGTTCAAAAAATAAATTATTCTTCATATAATTAGACTTTATAAAATTCAAAGTTATTTAACAAACCAGAAAAATATATTGTAACCTGATGAAATAATTTGTGTTTTGTATACAGAAAAATTATATAGAGATGAAAACCAGTAAAAACTAAAGGAATAATACCTTTAATTTTAAAAGTATTATTTAAAATTAAATAATACCTTTAAAACCAGGAATAAAATTAAAGGAAAGTTTAAATTTTACTTTTCACTAAAGTGGAAATTCAAATGTAGATAAAATTTTGAAAGGAAAGTTTAATTTCACTACTGATCAAATAACTGCATTTTCTAAACAATTTGAAGTCATTTAAAACAATTATCAATTGATTAGTTTTATTAAATGAGAAAACACAATGACAGAGATGGTAAGAAAGGCTACTTTCAAATATTGCTCTAGTAAATAAAAATCAGTGGCATATAACTAGAAATCAATTTACCAAGAACCATAGTTGTTTTCTTCTTTGTGTGTGTGTGTGTGTAAAGACTAGCAGAATACTTGGTGGAGGTCACTTGTGGGGAAGAGCACTGGGTGTTATATGGAAACCAACCTGATAATATACTATAAATTAAAAAAATAAATTAAAAAAAAGAAAAAAAAGACTAGCAGAATACTACTCAAATATATTAATGGTAGATGAAGAAAAATTTAAGATAATAAAAATATGTATTTTATGATAATATAAGTAATATCTTCAAATTTATAAAGGTAAAATTGCAAAAAATTCACTAAACTGAGATTGATTAGGATTGGTTTTAATTTTTTCCTTTGTGTTTTTCTTTTCTTATTTCTGTATTTCTAATGATACACATTTTAAAGAATTTGAATAAAGGATATTTTTATTTTTTGTTCTATCTTAGAAATATATTTTACAGAAATACATAATTTCAGAAAATATGCATTTGCATAAAAAATAATCTCCTCTGCAATGTTATTTCTAAGGAAAAGTGAAATTTGAAATTTTAATTAATTGGGTTAAGTGAATAGGTGTATTAGAGTTAAAAATAACTGACTGAATATTATGCAGTCATTTAAGACCATGTGCATGTATACTGCAAAAATTCTTATGATAATTGACAGAAATTAGAAGAAGGTGACATAGTTAAGTGGTTAGAATATTTAAGATATTTTATAAATACTTCCCCAACTGTGTGTTCTTTAACTGTACAAAATTTATTTTTTTTCTAGGAAATGGGGCAATATAAAAGTTACTTCTCAAAAAAAAAGAATATGACCAAGGGGGAGTCTGCCAAAAGATAAAAAGAACCTCTAACCCAAAGAACTGCAGTAATATGGATATAGTCATATAGTAATATAAATATGATAAGCCAGTATTGATATATGAGATGTATTCCTTTAGAGGTCTAAGCAGGGTTTCTGACTCACTCTAGTTGGACATCTGAAAAGAGATCATTGATATGATGAGCTTTGTTGGTGTTGGTGATAGCAGTAGTAGTGATAACAAAAATTTTGCAGGGATAAATAAATGAAACAGAGACAGCACTCCTGATTCAGCAAGCCTTCACATGGCATGCAGAACTTCCCCTTTTCTAGTGAGAAATAGAGATATATGTCAAGAATGAGTAAAGCAACAAGCAGAGGCCTACCTCAGGATGAAAATGCCTTAGATTAAGGGCAGGAGTTGAACTGGGCTAATGATCCAGGGACAATCCCAAATCAGCTGCTCAATTGCTAAGATTTAATCTTTGATGCAGAATCCCCACTTACATACACACCTCTATTACCATGACTTCATGTAAACACCACCCGCATTTAGCCAAGTGCCTTCTTGTGAAGAAATCCATGGAATTGGGAGGTCTGAATGTAAAAATCTATAGAAAAAAATTTTAAAATGCTTCACTGAAGAATATGAGAATATGGTAACCTGACAAGTGCAAAGTTTTATTTATTTATTTTTAATATTGCCACTCAATTAGTTGGGAGTTAAGAAGATCAGACCAATCATAGGGGATACCTTTGCAGCTACATTCATACCTTTCCTGTCTGATAGAAGGCCTATATTCTTGTTTTCACTCACTCCAAGACCCAATGATATACTATTTAATTAATGCCTACTAAAAGAAGAAATGTGTCTAGGGTCACCTGGGTGGCCTATTTGGTCAAGCGTCTGACCTCAGCCCAGGTCATGATCTCATGGCTCATGAGTTTAATCCCTGCATCAGGCTCTGTGCTTATAGCTCAGAGTCTGGAGCCTGCTTCAGATTCTGTGACTCCCTCTCTCTGCCCCTCTCCCACTCACAGTGGCTCTCTCTCTCTCGCTCTCTCTCTCTCTCTCACAAAAATAAACATTTAAAAAAAGAAATGTGTTGAGAGTGCCTTTGTTAAGCTATAAAATCATTTCTATTTATGAATCATTAAGTTCATCAACATCTTTGTTCCTCAATTTCTTCAACAATAAAATGAAAGTAACAGTATACATTACAACATTTAGAACATTTCTTGACGAGTGATAAATGCTAAATTAATACTAGACAGTATTTTCTATTCTTTTTGCTGTTGAGTTCCAGGAAGGCACTACAAAGAATTTCAGTGGGGTGTAAATCACAGACCTTGGTATGATAGATTGATAGGTAAGTGAATAAATGAGGATAGAGATTAGAAGAGGCATAGAGAAAAGGGAGTAAAAGTAGTATGTTTGGGGGAATTCTCCTTTTTTTCAAGTTTTTATTTTAATTCCAGTTAGTTAAAATAGAATGTTATAGTAGTTTCAGGTGTATGATATAGTGTTTCAACAATTCTGTACATCACTTGGTGCTGATCACAAGTGCTTAATCGTGTTTGGAGAATTTTAACCTTCAAGGACTGAAAAAGTGTATACAACTAAAAAAGAGGGTTAGCAACAGGTTGCAAGTTATAAAAGTAAACGTACCTCAAGAGGACATATGCATACAGAAAAGTTATTATTGGCTTTTGTGATATTCACACAATTATATTTGTGCCTAGTTCTACCCAAGAAATGTTTTTTTTTTTTTAATTAAGATAGTTAAGAAGAAATTTATGTCAATGGTTTATCATGGTCTTGCTTCAGGGCGCCTGGGTGGCTCAGTTGGTCAAGCATCCAACATCAGCTCAGGTCATGATCTCACACTCCGTGAGTTCGAGCTCTGCATTAGCCTCTGTGCAGACAGCTCAGAACCTGGAGCCTGCTTCCGATTCTGTGTCTCCCTCTCTCTCTGCTCCTCCCCTGCTTGCGCTCTGTCTCTCTCTCTCAAATATAAAATTAAAAAAAAAAACATATCATGGTCTTGCTTCTATGCCGCTCTGCCAGCCATTGAATCAAAGCATTAATTCACTTTGCTATTTTGTTTCCTAGGAAGCTTTCACCTTGGACTGAAGAGTGGGGAATATTTGATGGGTGGTCCAGAAAATCTTACTACTCCCCTTCAGGGGAAATTAAGGCTGAGGGCAATTCTGTTATCTTTATCGACTACAGGATAATACAATGTAATTTATTATGGAAACATAAGAACAAATGTGGTAAATGACTAAGAATGGATATATAAAAGGTGCAAAAACAATCAGTTGAAACAAGCCCCACTCTTTTACTTAGGAAAACCTACATTTCTTGACATTAATAATCTAATCATTATTTAGTAGAGCAGATTATATAATTTAATTTATATCATCTAGTAATTTTAGGATTTTAGGGAAACAAAAGTGCTATATTTGAATTGTTCTTTAGTTTGTTAATAGGTGGGCATTGTTCGAATTATTAGCTTTTCTCAGTCAGTAATATCCTGGAAGATATTTAAAAATAATGCCATTTACTAGCTAAATTTATAATCCCTTTATTGTTTATGGCTGCTATTAATTCTATTAAATCCTGGTATGAGCTCATGATTACATTTTTAACTATTGAAAAAAGAAAATAATATGCTATCTGATCAGAAGTTAATGCAATTTCAATTAGAATAAATGTGATTATTGAATAAAAATTCATAAGGTACTTAAAAAATTTGTATCCCCACAAAAACATTTCTTGATATTTTAAGAAATAGGTTGGCAATTATAATAAATTTATAATTTTTTGTATTATTGTGAAACTGTTTAAACTTCCTAAGATAGTTTTGGCATTTGTTCTTTGTTTTGTAATAAATTATAATTTCTTTAAAATAAGTATATATTTGATATTCCTGAACAATTTTACAAAGCCTTCTTGACTGCCTTATCTCCCATTTCATTTTCTTTAATACCTACACAAACTGAAAGTCACACAAAAATAACATTGTCGCCTTGACAAATCACCATATTATAAAACATCAATAATTCTCAAAGCCAGTCCTCAATGCAGTTACTGAAATCCAGAGGATGGTATCAATGGCACTTAAAAGATCTAAAAAAGTGATAGATTGTAAAGATGGTACTTTAGCAATATAATACAGTGCCATAAGGGCATGAATTAACTCACCAGTATATCCTGAGAATTAATCTAACAACCTAACTGACTTTAAAAAATCCAACTTCTGTTGAATGACTCTCTGAGACCAAGAATGCTATTTGGCTCTATATGTTAACTAACTTGGGTTTAAATAAAAATTTAAAGGATGCCTGGGTGGCTCAGTTGATTAAGCATCTGACTTCAGCTCAAGTCATGATCTCACGGCTTGTGGGTTCAAGCCCTGTTTTGAGCTTTGGGCTGACAGCTCATAGCCTGGAGCCTGATTTGGATTCTGTATCGCCGTATCTCCATGCCCCTTCCTCATTCACGCTCTGTCTCTCTCTGTCTCTCTCAAAAATAAACATGTTAAAAAATTAAATACATTTTTTAAAAGAATGCTTTTGTGGCATTCAAAAAGATAAATAACCCAGTGAACTGTGTATGATAAAATCCAGAGATATCTGTAAATTCCATAGTATTCAACAATGCATCAAATTAACAATATTTTCTAAAGTTTATACAGTAAATGAAGTTTTAAAATATTTGGGTTATTATTAGGTACATTTCTCTTGCTGATGATTTAAAATTATTATTTAGTAAGTGAGCCATAACTTGCTTCAGGTTCTGTGTTTCCATCTCGCTCTGCTCCTCCCATGCTTACCCTCTGTCTCTCTATCTCTCTCAAAAAAAGTGATCTGTAGTCAGATAATTTTAGTTTTTCAATTTGGTCTTAGTAATAAAAACATAGATATCAACAAAACCAGAAAAATATTACATCTCAATATTTTATGTCATTTATAGATACGATTTTACTATAAATAATATATATGTAAGTTCTAAAAGAGATTTTGCTCATATTTTTTTTACTTTCATAAAATAACATTTTACAAACTTACCTCCTTTCATTATTTTTTGAAGCAGAGATCCCAATGGTTCTCTATTCACTTTGAACTATCAAAATAATTAAATATTGGGACACCTGAGTGGCTCAATCGGTTAAGCATCCTACTTTGGCTCAGGTAATGATCTCACAGTTTGTGAGTTCGAGCCCCACATCAGGCTGTGTACTGACAGCCCAGAACCTGGAGGCTGCTTTGGATTCTGTGTCTCCTTCTCTCCCCCTTCCCCTCTCCTGCTGCACTCTCTCTCTCTCTCTGTGCCTCTCTCGCTCTTTTCAAAAAATAAACATTAAAAAGAAATTTAAAAAAATAAATAAATATTGAATACCATGAAACACACCTATAAAATTCCAGCACAAAATTACGTATTTGACACATAAAATCAAATAGCTATTACTAGAGATCCAAATAAAAGGGAGTTTCTTATTTATTTCCTAAAATATTCTTGATGTTTTTATGTCTATTGGTTTAAGACATACATTGTTAAATTATCAATCTAAGTATGATGACCTCGAGGTAAGTCATTATTCAGCCATACTCCTAAATATTTTAATTCTGTAGTAAATGTCATTATTTTCTTATCATTCGTATTGCAGAGACAATGAATCTTAGTTGGCTTCAAAGTATTCATAACTAAGTTGCATTACTCTTTTTTACTGAATACCTAGCCAGAAATTGTCTCCATTTGAAATAAAGTATTATTTTACAAATTGATATGCTGTAATTTCTTTCCTCAAAAATTTTTGCAATGTTCTACCATTACATTGTATGAAATTAAAGAGAAAATTTTTATGTGATAAGTACAAAGTAGAATGATTTCTTATTGTGAATTTAAAAAATTTTTCTTCTTCAATGAAATATCAGTGTTTTATAAATATATCCAAGAAAGAATCAAATGAATAACTAAAGACATTTTATTATGTATAAGAGCATACCCAAGATACTGCATAGCCATTTGTTTCTGTTTACCAAATAGAGGGATTTTCTTTTAATGAAATGTACTTTAAAGATTATAAGTTATTTGCTAAAATAAATGAAAAAAATATGTTGGTATATTCAAATACCTATTATTTACAAAAGA
Source organism: Cryptoprocta ferox (assembly GCA_028646485.1). NCBI lineage: Eukaryota > Metazoa > Chordata > Mammalia > Carnivora > Eupleridae > Cryptoprocta > Cryptoprocta ferox. The sequence goes on from CM053579.1 coordinate 46,784,983, forward strand.
AACCATACAAATAATAATTATAAATTATCAGAAATTACAAGTACTATAGTCCTTTTTAAGCAGCCCTGTCTATCAATACAATGTATACTCCTTATACAATGATTTATTAACAGCAAAAGATAGTCTTAGAATATCATCTATGGTTGATTGATTTGCCTAAAAGCCACTTTAATACTAAGGAAGATTATTATTCTCTATAAAGAATGACAGAATGTAATAAATCATTTCTTCCATCATCTCACATAGAAATGAAATTAAGGCTATCAACTGATAAGAATCTAAAACAGTAGACGATTCTTTGTATCAAAAGATAGAAATCGAACAGAAGATTTTCTCATTTTGTGAAACTTCCAATATGGCAAATGTATAATCACTAAAAATATGACGAAATATGTGAAAATAATTTAACCTAACTGAAACTCCTCCAAGTTCTTTACCTTTCCTTTGGAAATTGTTTTAGATTCAACATTAAATAATGTTTTATAAAGTTTTCTATTTGAAAGTTAAGACCTAACAAATATAATTATTTAGTAGTGTGCATTCAGAATCAATTTGTATTTTAACTGATAAGATAAAGATATTATAATAGAATATTCATCTGTTATTATCAATCTATTATATCTATTGAATAAATTACATATTTCAAAATTTATGGTAGACCTTAAAAATTCCCTCTTATTCCAGTCATGCATTTTATATCTAGTAAATATGTCAAATCATCCCGTTATGTTCTGAAAAAAAAGTAATTCTGTTCTTTAAAATATTTTCCTTTCTTCACAATATTTGAGTTATGACATAGAAGTCATTTGTTTACAAATAAGTAGGTAAATTAAAACCATAGAAAAAACTCATTTTATTTTCAAAAAATTTTTTTATAAATAAAATATCCTTTTTAATAAAAAATATATTATAAAATTCTTTATCAAATATCCAAATGTGTCCCCTCAAAACAAAAACAAATACAACACAAAACAAATTGGTCATTAACAAGTATTTTCCATTGGTGAATAAACTAGCTAAATTAGATGGTACACTAAAATTAATTAACCTTTCCACAGTAAGTCCAGGTTAGGTGGTTATAAAAAAATATCATTTAGTGTGAGGTAATTCTTTTTTTTAATTTTTAATGTTTATTTATTCTTGAGAGACAGAGCATGTGAGCAGCCGAGGGGAAGAGAGAGAAAGAGAGGAAGACATAGAATATGAAGCAGGCTCCAGGCTCTGAGGTGTCAGCAGAGCCCGATGTGGGGCTTGAACTCACTAACCACGAGATCATGACCTGAGCCGAATTTGGACTCTCAACGGACTGAGCCACCCAGGCGCCCCAATGTGTGATATAATTCCTATGTTCATATTCTCCCTGCTGGATATTTTTGGGTCCTAAATAATTTTATTTCTGAAACTCCAATCTGCCCAGATTTTGTCCTCAGGGAGATGTAAACTAAATTGTTCATAATTTCGTAATTCCCAATGGCAACTGCCATGGTATACCCCCAGGAATATCTCTCATCTCAACTATTAGCCTGCACTACTGTCAATCGCTTCCACTGTCACTCCCAGAATGTTCAGGGATTGCATGTCCTCAGAAATTTTGCTAGCTTCATGGTCTCTAAAGAGTTTTAGATTGTTTTATGGTTTTTTGGTTTTAGGTTTGCAAAATTTCAATGAGGTTTATTGCACTGATCCTTCAAGAGTATTTTTTCCATCTAAATTTTATTTTATTTTATTTTATTTTAATTTATAGTTTATTGACAATTTGGTTTCCATATAACACCCAGTGCTCTTCCCCACGTGTCCTCCACCATGACCATCACCCCCCTTCCCCTCTCCCCTTCCCCCATCAGTCCTCAGTTTGTTCTTAGTTTTCAAGAATCTCTCATGCTTTGCCTCCCTCCCCCTCCCCAACTATTTTTCCCCCTTCACCTCCCCCAGGTCCTCTGCTAAGTTTCTCCTGTTACACTTATGAGTGAAAACATGTGATATCTGTCCTTCTCTGCCTGACATATTTCACTTAGCATGACAACCTCGAGTTCCATCCACGTTGCCACAAATGGCCAGAATTCATTCTTTCTCATTGCCATGTAGTATTTCATTGTATAGATAAACCACATCATCTTGATCCATTCATCAGTTGATGGACATTTAGGCTCTTTCCGTGATTTGGCTATTGTTGAAAGTGCTGCTATGAACATTGGGGTACATGTGCCCCTATGCATCAGCAATCTTGTATCCCTTGGTTAGACTCCTAGCAGTGCTATTGCTGGGTCATAGGAGAGTGCTATTGTTAATTTTTTGAGGAACCTCCACACTGCTTTCCAGAGCGGCTGCACCAGTTTACATTCCCACCAACAGTGTGGGAGGGTGCCCATTTCTCCACATCCTCGCCAGCATCTATAGTCTCCTGATTTGTTCATTTGAGTCACTCTGAGCGGCCTGAGGTGGTATCTCAGTTCGGTTTTGACTTGTATTTCCCTGATGATGAATGACACTGAGCATCGTTTCATGTGTCTGTTGGCCATTTGGATGTCCTCTTTGGAGAAGTGTCGATTCATGTATTCTGCCCATTTCTTCACTGGATTGTTTGTTTTTCGGGTGTAGAGTTTGGTAAGTTCTTTATAGATTTTGGATGCTAGCCCTTTACCCAATATGTCATTTGCAACTATCTTTTCCCATTCCATCGGTTGCCTATTAGTTTTCTTGATGGTTTCCTTTGCAGTATAGAAGCTTTTTAGCTTGATGAGGTCCCAATAGCTCATTTTTGCTCTTGATTCCCTTGCCTTTGTGGATGTGTCTAGTAGGAAATTGCTGCAGGTGAGGTCAAGGAGGTTGTTTCCTGCTTTCGCCTCTTGGGTTTTGATAGTTTCCTGTCTCACATTCAGGTCGTTCATCCATTTTGAGTTTGTTTTTTTGTATTGCATAAGAAAGTGGTCTAGTATGGTTCTGGTGGAAGACACCAGAGAAGCTATTGCTACAAAGATTATGAACCTTAAAAAGATTTGCAATGAATTTAAAAATGCTATAAATGAGTTGCATAATAAAATGGAGGCGGCCACTGCACGGATTGAAGAAGCAGAGAGAATAGTTGAATTAGAAGACACAATTATAGAAAAAGTGGAAGCCGAGAATAAGAGAGATAAATTGATCCAGGAGCACAAAAGGAGAATTTGAGAACTGAGTGATGCAATCAAACAGAACAATATCCATATCATAAAAATTCCAGAAGAAGAGAGAGAAGGGGGCTGAAGGGGTACTTGAACAAATTATAACTGAGACCCTCGAGAAAGTGGGGAGAGAAGGAACTTACTTAAACATTATAAAAGCCATTTATGAAAAGACCACAGCTAATATCACCCTCAATGGGGAAAAACTGAGAGCTTTCCCCCTGAGATCAGGAACACGACAAGGATGTTCATTCTCACCACTGTTGTTTAACATAGTGTTGGAAGTCCTAGCATCAGCAATCAGACAACAAAAGGAAATAAAAGGCATCAGAATTGGCAAACATGAAGTCAAACTTTCACTTTTCGCAGATGACATGATACTCTACACGGAAAACCCGATCGACTCCACCAGAAGCCTACTAGAACTGATCCATACTAAGTCACAGGGTACAAAATCAACGTACAGAAATCAGTTGCATTTTTATACACCAATAATGAAGCAATAGAAAGAGAAATCAAGAAACTGATCCCATTCACAATTGCATGAAAAACCATAAAATACCTAGGAATAAACCTAACCAAAATTGCAAAAGATCTGTATGATGAAAACTGTAGAAAACTTATGGAGGAAATTGAAGAAGACACAAAGAAATGGCAAAACGTTCCATGCTCATGAATCAGAATAACACGTGCACTTTCACCTTACGGTTTTGTCATTATATATATATATATATATATATATATATATATATAAACATATGTATGAATTTTATATAAAGTTACTTATTCAGAGCTTATTTTCTTTCAGTTTTTTAGATTTTTAGTTTTTCAGTTTTTTTTTTAAAGTTAAACCCACACCTACAATATAATCCATCCATTCCATTCAGGGATTTACCAAAGAGAAAAATCATATGCACATAAAATGATTTGTACATGGTAGTTCATAACAGTTTTTATTTCTAATAGCCAAAAACTAGAAACAATTCAAATTTCTATCAATAGTGAAAAATAAAGAGTAACACATCCATACAATAGGATCCTACTTAGGTATAGAAAGAATGACTATTGATACATACAACACTATGGATACATTTCAAAATAATTATGCTGAAGGGCGCCTGGTTGTCTCAGACAGTTAAGCATCTGACTCTTGATGTTTGGCTCAGGTCTTGATCTCCTGGTCATGCGATCGAGCCCTGTGGCAGGCTTTGCGCTGCTAAAAATTGCCTCTCTCCCTCTACCTTTTGCCCCTCTCCTGTGCTCTCTGTGTCTCTCTGTCTCTCTCTCTCAAATAAATAAATAAATAAATAAATAAGCTGAAAGAAAGAAGCCAAACTCAAGAAAGTACACACTGCTTGATTCCATTTTTATAAAATTCTGGAAATGGAACCTAATCTATAGTGAAAGAACAGATGAGTTATTTTATAGGTATGGAGGAAAGACCAAGGGAGGAATAAGAACATGGGATTGGTGTGTGATAGATGTTTATGCTGGTGGTGGTAATGCTCTCAAAATGTATACATATGACAAACTTACTAAATTTTACACTTTCAATATGCACAATTTTTTATTATGCCACAACAAAGTTATTGAAATTTTTAATAAAATAACCATTTTCAAAAAAATTAAGATGTTGCCTGAAAAAAGACTATCTTCATATTTATATGCAGCATAATTTTTTTCCAAATGCTTTTTAAGCTAAGTAAAGAGAAAAGGATCTCTTATAAAATGTTTTGTTACCCAGCATTCATTTTGCTTCAAGAGAAGCATAACTTATGGTGGATAAATGATTTTCATATTTTTAAAACATAGCTCCTTGCCATTTGATATAAATTGTTTAACCTTTCAGAAGTTGACAAATTGACTTTTCAGAAACCAAAATATATTTTTTCTATATCTTGGATTTTATAAATTTTGTTTACTTGATTCAGATAAAACTATGCTTTTTATTTAATACTTTCTCTTTTCAAACCAAGACTCACAAAGAATGAGTTTATTTAGTACAAATTCCTTATATATAATTAATGTCAACTTACATCACACATACATGATTCAATTATAGGACTATATAAAACATATACTTAAAATGATTGAATAGGTAACACATCCATACCACAGTATATTAGTGAATACTGCTTAAATATAGATTAAATACAATGGTGACATGAACTGTGTAATCTCTTATGAAACTTCATGATTTGGGGAGTTATATTGTACTATTTCTTTCTTGTAAATTTTTTATTTAAATTCTAGTTATTTACGATATAGTGTAATGTTGGTTTCAGGAGTAGAATTTAGCGATTAGTCACTTACATATAACACCCAGTGCTCATCACAACATGTGCCCTCCTTAATAACCGTCACCCATTTAGTTCATCCCCCACCCACCTTCCCTCTAGCAACTCTCAGTTTGTTCTCTATATTTAAGAGTCTCTTATGGTTTGCCTCCTTCTCTTTTTTCCCCCTTCTCCTATTTCCATCTGTTTTGTTTCTTAAATTCCACATATAAGTGAAATCAAATGGCCTCTGTTTTTCTCTGACTTATTTTGCTTAGTGTAATCCACTTTAGCTCCATCCACGTCATTGAAAATGGCAAGATTTCATTATTTTTGATGCCTGAGTAATGTTCAATTGCATATTCTTAAAAACAAATTATCACATTTGATTCCAATCTCATGGATTACTAACATCCTCCAATACTGACATAGAAAGATGGACCTGGTGGAAACTTCCATTATAAATCCAACACCAGTTTATACTGTCAGGTGCTTTCTATTACTTTCTGAATTAGCTGGTCTTTGGAGACACAAAACTCCCATTTCCCCACATTCAGCCCTGACTACTGGAATCCATGCACTTTCTTATAACTCTTCTAGGGGCTTCAGCACATACTGCTGGTTAAAGTCCTTGAGATTAGTGTTTTCCATGATTGGCAAATTATCACTTACATATATTTTAATTCAATAGGTCCCAAGTTACACTCAGATGCCATGTTAAGGCATATGATCCCAAGATGCCAGATAAAGGCTTTATTTACATGATCCCAAGACAAGTCATTTCAAAGTGATAACCAAGGAAACAAATGCTTCCAGTAGCAAAGGAAAATGTGATAGACCATTGTCTCTACTTATGTACATTTTATGTGGAATTCCTCATTATATTTGTATTTCTTTGTATTTCTCTCCTGCACCTTTTTTCATACTCTGTGGGGGGAAAGACTGGTAACACCATGACTATTTAGTAGGTGAGTTTTTTCTACTGAGGTAGACCAAAATAACCATAGGCTGAGGTAGAGAAACCATCAACCACCTCTACTCGGAAGATTTCTGAGTTGATTAACAAGAACTGTTCTGGAAGCTAATAAACTTGAATTATGTAACTAATTGTGGCTCTGTGAAGTCATTAGTTGATCTTACATTTAATTCCCCCACCAGGAAAAGAACACTTGTTCTAAATCATTGAGTTATATATAAATGAACATCCAAAGGCACCTTTTAAAAGGCCTGGTGAATATGCAAATTAAATAATTTAAATCACAGATAGAGGAACCAATTATTTCAAAACCAGTATGTGTCAAGAACTGATAGGATCTCAAAATACAAGGAATTGGCAGGTATTTTGCAATAGATCTAATTCCACTCGGTTCCTCAAAATTTAGTAAAACTGTATATCATTCAATTCTCATTTAAAATAATCCCCCCGCCAAAGATGCTGGCAATCAGTTGTTTCCTTCTTTTAATATTTCATTGGTGGGCACCTGGGTTGCTCAGATGGTCAAGTGCTAACTTCGGCTCAGGTCATGATCTCACAGATGGTGGGTTCGGGCCCATGCGTCGGGCTCTGTGCTGACAGCTCAGAGCCTGGAGCCTGCTTTGGATTCTGTGTCTCCCTCTTTCTGCCCCTCCCTGACTCATGCTCTGTCTCTCTGTCTCTCTCTCAAAAATTAAAAAAAAATATTTCCTTTGGTATTTTGGGGAAATACAGTAGATATTCAGAGCAATTTAGAGCAAAGGAGACAAACCATACAAACTGCCTTCTTTTTTCTTTCTCCATAAATGAAAGTAAATATTGCTTCCTCTCTATTGTCAGAACAGCAATTCATCTGTTCATTGTAGAATGAAAAAAGTCAGGAAAGCCCACTCTTAAGATATTTGCATGAGGGACAAGTATAAAGTCTTATTCTCCTGCTTAAATTTGATAAATAACTATTCCAGATGGCAGCTACAGTTTGGAAGTAATATGATTGATTCTTATTGGTGTCAATTTAGTGTAGAAAATAGTTTTACCCTCAAAATGATTAATTGAAGTTTCATTTAAATAAAGAGAGAATTCATACAACTGGCATAAGTTTTTTCTCCACTGGTCACAATGGTCAGGTGTCAATACCTATCAAAACCCATTCCAACTTATAGACAAATACAAGTGGGAAAGGAAAAAATATGGGGATTAGATAATATAGTATAGATGAACAATATTTATCTTTGGCAACAGATGGTGACTACACTCATTGTGGTGAGCACTGAGTAATGTACAGAATGGTTGAATCATTATGTTGTATACCTGAAACTAATATAACACTGTGTTTATTATACTAAAAAAAGGAAAATCATAAGAACAAAAAAATACAAAAAATGAACATGTAGTAATCCATCCAGATGTGTGTCATTTATGACATACTTCTGGAGATATTTTGGCCAAATGCATAATGAACTAACTGTAAAATGTTTATTACTCATCTAGAAACATTGACCATATGGGGGCGCCTGGGTGGCTCAGTCGGTTGAGCATCCAACTTCAGCTCAGGTCATGATCTCACGGTTCGTGGGTTCAAGCCCCGCGTCGGGCTCTGTGCTGACAGCCAGAGCCTGGAGCCTGCTTTGGATTCTGTATCTCTTTTTCTCTCTGCCCCTCCCCTGTTCATGCTCTGTCTCTCTCTGTCTCTCAAAAATAAATAAATGTAATAAAAAAATTAAAAAAGAAACATTGATGATTTAAAGATAAAATTATATTTATCATGCAGCACAGATATCCTAGGAAACATTGTGGTTATCTAATGCTTCAGATGTTCTATTACATTATTTCAATATCTTTTTTTAGTCACATATATGATGATACGGATGGATTGAATTGCTATTGTTCTGAGTAAAACATTTACTGTAACATTTACTGTGCTCTCCAAACTTTCAAGGAGGGTATTAAAATAAGATGCTGTTCTTAATAAAGTTTTGCCATTAGCCATCAGCTCTTGGTCCGTCTCCGTTAGCCATCAGCTTTTGGGGATGCCCACGTTTCCATTAGTTTTTGGGAACGTCCCTTGTCCACGTTTCCCTTAGCCATCAGCTTTCGGGAACGTACCTGTTTCTATTGACCATCAGCCTTTGGGAACGTCATTGTATCGCTTGTCGTCTCCCCAGGATCCCTTCCCCCGAGGAAGACCTACCACAATTTCATACTTGTGTTTCCTAATGGGAGTGCTCATTTTATTTCTTAATTCATTGGAGACCTTGGTTTTATTTCCTGGACTATTTGAAAATTACAAAATACCTTCTCTGTTATTACCACTTAGGAACAATTTGTAATAACAAAGCACTAAAATATTTTACACTAATGACCTGAGCCTTCATCATTATTTTAAAAATAAAATGTTGAAACCAAAATAATATCAAGACTAATCATTTTATTGTTTTATATACTTTAAAATTATATGATTAAATCCATTAAAATTACTTGTCATGTGCTCTTATTTATACATCATATATAATGTATATCATAGCTAATTTATCATTATAAATCATTTTTGTTTTGATTGTCAATTATTTTTGCCTGATATTAATATTTTTGCACTTGTTTTATTATAATATGACTGATATATTTTTATTTTACCTTTAATTCCTTTGTGTGCAGCAGAATTTTATTGGTAGTTGAAGGGTTCACAGTTGGAAGATTACATTGTAGTTTAATACAACAAAACTTAAAATCAAATATTAGACCATTTAGTTTTTTTTAATTAATTAATTTATTTATTTATTTTTTAACTTTATAGTTTATTGTCAGGTTGGTTTCTATATAACACCCAGTGCTCTTCCCCACAAGTGACCTCCACCAAGACCATCACCCCCCATTACCTTTCCCCCTTCCCCTTCCCCCCTCAGTTTGCTTTCAGTATTCAAGAGTCTCTCGTGTTTTGTCTCCCTCCCTCAGACCATTTAGTTTTTAAAGCCACTTAGCTATACTCAGCAAATGAAACTTCTCCCTAGACATAGCGTTTTCACAGATCTTAGGTTCCTAGGCTTTTCTTTGTATTTAAACTTATGTTCCTGTGCATATTTTCTAGGCATTTTCAATCCTGAATCTGAGGCTTCCCACACAAAGTAAAATATTTTCTCGTTTTATTATTCAAAGAATGTAGATCACTTAGAAAGGAGATTCAGTAAACAAAATAATATCGTAAGCTCTAGAGCCTCACAGTCTGGGTACAAATATTTGCTCTGTATTAGTCTTAGGCAAGTTAATGACCTCTCTTTGCATCATTTTTCTTCTCTACAAAAAGGGGATGGCAGCAGTAACTACCTCTTAGTATTTTCGTTGTGAGGATTAAATGGTATAATAAATCTAAAAAAACTTAGAACAATGCCTTGCATATATCATGTACTCAATTAATGTTATAATAGTATACAAAGAAAAGGTAGCTATTGTTTTGATGAACTTTGTTTTTAGCTTTTAAACAAAACATTTTACACACATACTGGCATACATATATGTGTGTACTTATTGATTAATAAATTAATTTTTGTTGTTTTAAGCAATCTGCTTTTGAGAAACGCCTAAAGCCAACTATATGCCTTGCACACAGACAGAGAAATAAAATCAAGTTTAAAGTGGGAAACAAAATGTAAATTTTCATACCATCAACATTTATGAACAAGAAACAGATAAAGATTGTTGGGGTGATTTAGCCAGGAAAGTGGATGTCTTCATGCTCAATCTAGCAGTATTATTTATTTTAGGTGTTCCCGTTCTAAACAGCATGGAAGTAGGTTATTAAAAACTCAATCTGAATAGAGAGCCCAGAAATAAATCCACATATATATTTATGGTAAATTAATTTGCGACAAAGGAGCCAAGAATATACAACAAGTATAGGATAGTCTCTTCAATAAATGGTGTTTGGAAAACTTAACAGCCAAATACAAAAGAATGAAACTGGATCGCTATCTTTCCATACATAAAAATCAACTCAAAATGGATTGAAGATTTGAATGGAACACGTGAAGCCAAAAAAACTCCTAGAAGAAACCATAAGGAGTGAACTCCTTAACATCAGTCTTCACAATAAATGTCTGATATGACACAAAAAGCAAAGGAAACAAAAGGAAAAATAAACAAGTGGAACTACATCAAATTAAAAAGATTTTGCACTGGAAGAGAAAATATCAACAACAAAAAAAGAACTTTTCAGAATTGAAGAAAGTATTTGCAAATCATATATTTGATAAAGCATGAATATCCAGTATATAAAAAAACTTAATAAAACTCAATAGCAAAACACACACACACACACACACACACACACACACCAAAAATTAAAACAAAAAACAATCCAAATTTTAAATGGGCAGAGGAGGGGCGCCTGGGTGGCTCAGTCATTTAAGCGTCCGACTTCGGCTCAGGTCATGATCTCACGGTCCATGGGTTCGAGCCGCGCGTCAGGCTCTGTGCTGACAGCTCAGAGCCTGGAGCCTGCTTCAGATTCTATGTCTCCCTCTCTCTGCTCCTCCATGCTCTGTCTCTCTCTGTCTCTCAAAAATAAATAAAAGTTAAAAAAATTTTTAATGGGCAGAGGAGCTGAATAGACATTAAAAAGAAACACATACAAATAGCCGACAGGTACATGCAAAGGTACTCAAAATCACTAATAATCAGGGAAATACAAATCAAAACCACATTGAGATACCACATTATACCTGTTATAATTGTTGTCATCAAAATTAAGGCAACAAATAACAACAGATGCTTGATGGCTCAGTCAGTTGAACGTCCAACTTCAGCTCAGCTCATGATCTCACAGTTTGTGAGTTCAAGCCCTGCATTGGGCTTTGTGCTGACAGCTCAGAGCCTGGAGCCTACTACAGATTCTGTGTCTCCCTCTCTCTGCCCCTCCCCTGCTTGTGCTCCATCTCTCTCTGTCTCCCAAAAATGAATAAATATTAAAAAAATGGAAAAGACCGCACATAACAAGTGTTGACAAGGAAGTGGAGAAAATGGAGCACTTGTGCATTGTTGATGGGAATGTAAGTTGGTTAAGCCATGTTGGAAAACTGCATGGAGGTTCCTCAATAAATAAATAAATAAATAAATAAATAAATAAATAAATAAATAAAAATAAAAACAGAATGACCATATATATGATCCAGAGATTACACTTCTAGGCATTTATCTAAAGGAAACAAACTCACTGTCTCAAAGAGATATCTGCTCCCCCATGTTCATTGCAGCATTATTTACAATAACCCAAACATGGAAACAACCTAAGTGTCCATCAATGGATGAATGGATAAAGAACATGTATATATATATATATATATATATATATATATACACACACACACACACAGAATATCATTCCATTATAAAAAAAGAAAGAAATATTGCCATTTTTGACAATATGGATCACATTTTTGTGGGCATTATGCTAAGGAAAATTAGAGAAAAATACTGTATGATGTCACTTATATGCAGAATTAAGAAAAAAAGAAAACAGAACTCATAAATGTAGAAAACAGATTGGTGGCTGCCAGTAGCAGAGAGTGGTGAGTAGGCAAAATGAGTGAAGGTCATCGAAGGGTAAAAGCTTCCAGTTATGAGATATGTAAGTCTTGGAGATGTAATGTGTAGCCTGGTGAGGGTAGTCAACAATACTGTGTTGTGTATTTGAAAGTTGCTAAAAGAGTAGGTCTTAAAAGTTCTCATCAGAAGAAAAAAAATTTGCAACTATGCGTGTGATGGATGTTAATTTAAGTTACTGTGGTAAAGATTTTTTTCAATATACAAATATATCAAATAATTATATTGTACACCAAAAACCAACACAATGTTATATGCCATGTCTCAATAAAATATAAAATAAAATAAAACCAATCTGAAAGTCTCTGTCTTTAATAGTTGAATTTTGTTGATTCACTCTTATAATGATTATAATATATTTGAACTCTTCCAGCTCTGCTAGTGTTTTCTCATTTCATTTTTTCACTTTATTGTCTTATGTTGGTATAAATGGGTTTTATTGGTTTCCTTACTGGATTAAAAATACATGTTACTTTTTATATTATTTCAATATATATTGAAATATATTTCAATTACTTTTAGTATTTACACAGAACAATTTATATTTGTATAAAAATTTATAACATGATTTTTAGAAATTTCTCCCCACCCAAACAATGCAAAAAACTTAGGTAGCTTTTAATGCCCTATGCATCCTCTCCTAATTCTTATGTGGATATCTTCCAAATTTTATGTTGTTTTATTTAACTTAACATGCTTATAACATAAATTTTAGAAGTGACAGGATCTTATTTTAAGTGATAAGCTGATTGTCACTGCCTTTTACTCATCCCCACACCCACTGCTCATTATTTTTCAATTATATGCTCTGTGGCCTCTGAATCTTTGTGAAGTATTCTTCCTCCATTAACAGAGTAGCTAGACCAATGCCAGTTCTTTGGAAATCCCAGATAAATAGAAGTGTTGGGCTTGTGGATTATCTTTACCTCCCCAGATGTAATCTGAATTTGGAATTTTTTTCCACTTGCTTTGTGCTTAACAGGAGGAGGATTTATTGCATCTACCACCCTAAACCATTTCCACTCTCTCCCAGGCATCTAGACTCTGCCACAGCCATTAGAAGTACAAGACAAGCAAAACAGAAATCATTCCTCTGGGAAGTCCCCTCTGAAGATTGAAATACTAGGCACATGTATCAATCTTCTCCATTCCTTGGGAGAAGTTTCAAGCTAGGAGGTCTTTTTCTGAACATAAGATGCTGCATTGGAAGCACGAACTACAGCATTAGTGTGTTCAGAATCTCTCTACGGACTTTAGTGGAAATGGTTTCACATTCACCTGGGGTGCAGGAGCTTTTCAATTAGTTTCTGGATTTTTCACAATCGAAATTTGCCTATAGATTGTTGCTTAATCAGAGTGTTTGTGGGCAGAAGGAAGTTCAGGGCCTCCTACTCCACCATCTTGCTGATATCACTCTAGTCTTATTCCAGTTTCTTAAGGAGGAATGTTAGGTTATCAATTTAAGATTTTTCTTCTTCCTTAGTATAGACATTTAGAGTTATAAATTTTCCTCTAAGGACTACTTTAGTTATGTCCCACAAGTTTTAGCACATGCTGTCTTCATTTCATTCATCTCAGTTTATTTTTTTAATCGGGGTAAGGGGAGAGGGAGAGGAAGAGAAAGAATTTTAACCAGGTTCTACACCCAGTGCAGAGCCCATGCAGGGCTCGATCTCATGACCATGAGATAATGACCTGAGCCAGAATCAAGAGTTGAACCCTTAACTGACTGAGCCACCCAGGTGACCCCATCTCAAATTATTTTTTAATTTTACTTTTTATCACTTCTTTGGGCCATTGTTTATTTAGGAGTACGTTGTTTAATTTCCATGTTTTGTAAATTTCCCCAAATTTTCCTACTATTGATTTCTAATTTCATTTCATTGTTTTTGGAGAACATACTTTGTATTATTTTTATATTTTAGATGTGTTGAAGTTTGTCGCCTAGCATATACTCTATCTCAGAGAATGTTTCATCTGTACTTGAGAATGTACATTTCCTTTTGTACTCAGGAGTGGAGTAGTTGTGTTAGCAAAATTTGTGCTGAACCAGTACTCCAAGGCTGTATCCCTGAAGCATAGTGAGCATGGCGACAGCCACAGATGTGGCATGTGGAGGAGGCTGCAGCTGCCAGATACATGGTGCCTGTGTGTGCAGCATTAGCCACATTTGCACTGAGCCCAGTACCAAGGCCAGTAGGCTTGGCATGGACACTACCTCAGGAGAATTCGTGGGCAAGGCATACAGCTAGCAGGTAAGGTAGCATGTGTCTGTGAAGTGCTGCCTCCCACAGGTGGCCCTGTTTTTATGCATCAGAAGATAAAAATAGTGTCTGCCAAATCCTTTATTCCTAGAGAAGACCCTAATACGCTCGAAAATCAGAATAAACAGTTCTTCCATTTTCCCAGGCATTGTGTAAATGGTTGCTTCTATATTGCCTCTCCAGGGGGTGTTGTCTCTTTAAGGGCAAAGACCACTGTCACCCAGAGATGAGTCACCTGACTTTTAAAGCTCTAAGCTGTATATCCTGCTGGTTAAACAGTCAGGATATTTAGCCTTTATGGTTTTCAAAGCCAGACATCATGGGGATTCATCTTACTCAGGAGGGCTCTCTGGTGTTATCCCCCTCCGTGTCCGTGTCAAAAAAAAAAAAAAAAGGAAAAGGAACTAAATAGACATTTTTCCAAGAAAATGCAAATGTCCAACAGGTATATATAAAGGTACGCAACCACACTAACCATCAGATAACTGCAAATCAAAACCTTAATGAGGTATTGACTCACATTGTTTAAAATGTCTATCATCAAAAATGTAAGAGATAACAAGTGTTGGTGATGATGTGGAAAAAAATGGAACCTGTGTGCTCTGATGGTGGGTAATATAAAATTGTACATCTACTGTAAATAACAGTATTGATGTTTTTCAAAAAGTTAAAAGTAGAACTACTATATGATTCAGGAAATCCACTTCTGGGTATATATTGAAAGAAAGTGAAAACAGTATCTTGAAGAGATAATTGCATTCCCAATTTTATGGCAACATTATTTACAATAACCAAGACATAAAAACAATATAAGAGTCTATCAATGGATGACTAGATAAAGATTATATATATATATATATATACATACACATATACATTCCTATATATAGGCAATAGAAAGAAGGAATTCCTGTCTTTGGAACAACATGATGATGAGGACATTATGTTAAGGGAAATAAGTCAGACAAAGAAAGATGAATACTGTATTGTGCTTATATGTGGAATTTAAGAAATTTGAACTCATGGAAACAGAGAGTAGAAAGGTGGTTACCAGGGGCTGGGGCTGGGGCAATGAAGAAATTTTGGTCAAAGCATACAAACTTCCAGTTATATGACAAATAAGTTCCAGAGATCTATTTTATAGCATGGTGATAATTGTTAATAATACTGGAGTAAATACTTTAGAGTTGATAAGATAGTAAATCATAAATGTTCTCACCACTAAAATGCAACAGAGATTATGTGATGTGATATAGATGGTAGCTAACTCGATAGTAGAAATCATATTACAATATATAACCATAACATATGAACACATTTTACACCTTAATACAATATTATATGTCAATTACATCCCAATGAAGATAGAAAAATTCTTAAAAAAATAAGCCACACATAGATTCATTTATAGTCAAACTGCTAAAAACCAAAGATAAAGAGAAAAATTTTTAAGTCATAAAAATAGAATTAACTCAGAGGAACATGTTAAGTATGGTTACTATTTTTTTTCCATAATGATAAATAAAAACTAGAAGACAATAAAATTACATCTTAAAAGTGCTAGGATAGAAAAGTGAGCCTAAGAATTCAATATCCAGCAACAACATCCTTCAAAAAATAAAGCAAAATAATTTTCAGATGAACAAAAATCAAAAACTTGTGTTGCCAGCAAAGCTGCATTATAAAATTTACTAAAGAGAATTCCTTATATTAAAGGGAAGTGAACTTATTAATCCCCACCAACTATCTAACCCATTGTCCCTCTTCTCCCCTCTGGTAACCATCAGTTTGTTCTCTATGATTAAGTCTGTTGTCATGAAGAGAACCAAGTGATGCACGGAATTGTTCAATCACTATATTTTACACCTGAAGCAAATATAACACTGTATGTTAACTAATTGGAGTTAAAATAAAAACTTAAAAAATGGGGGTGCCTGGGTGGCTCAGTTGGTTAAGCAACCGACTTCAGCTCAGGTCATGATTTCCTGGTTGGTGGGTTCAAGCCCTGCGTCGGTCTCTGTGCTGACAGCTCAGAGCCTGAAGCCTGCATCAGATTCTGTTTCTCTCTATCTGTCTGCCCCTCCCAGCTCAGTCTGTCTGTCTCTCTCTCAAAAATAAAGAAACATTTAAAAAAATACTTTAAAACAACGAACGGTGGGTGACTGGTTGGCTCAGTCAGTAGAGTGTAACACTCTTGATCTCAGGATTATGAGTTTGAGCATCACATTGGCCATAGAGATTACAAAAAAATTAATAAAAGGAAGTGATACTTGGAAGAAATTTGAATCTACAAGAAGATTCTATAAGAGGATCACCAGAAATGTCAAATACGTAAATAAATTTAAAAGTCTACTTTTCTTTCTTAGTTTTTAAAAGGAAAATTTAGTGTTTGAGACAAACTACATATCCAAAAGGTTGGAAGGGCAAAATAATTACCCAATTTTACTTTCTTACAGAGGTAAAATGTTCTATTAATTTAAAGTATTCTGTTATAAGGTCGCATAATGTAATCCTTAGGGTAACCATTAAAAATAACATAAAAGCAGATAGCAAAACAGTGGAGAGAGGAAATAAAATAAAGTACGACAGAGGGGAGAGGAAGAAACTTAAGAGAGACAGAGAGAGAGATAATGACTTGACTAACTTGAAAAAGAACAAGGGAACAAAGATGAAAAATAGAGAATAGCAAAAGATGGCCTTAAAAACAATGATATCCATATTATAAAACATGGATGAAAAAGTTCATATAGAAAGTTAAGATTGACATATTAGATAAAAATAAGACTCGACTGCATGTGGTTACAACAGATTGATTCTAAATATAAAGGCACAAATAAGTGTATAACTTTTGTGCAGTAATAAAGTAACGTAGCAGGCCTAACACTGTTACTGCAAGACTGATCAATTTGAAAACTAGTAACTTGGATTTCTGGACTGTTCCAATTATCCCATAATGGATAGAATGTTTACAGTATCTATACCGTTCTTACAAAAAACTTAATTTATGCTGAATTCATAAGAATATAAGTTTCAGTCAACAGTGTTTACTACCTTGACGGTGATACAACAAACCATGGATCAAATGCAGAAAACATGCTTTTCAAGTTCACATGAAACTTTCAAATATACATGGAGTAAGTGAAGAAAATTCTTTTTTTTAATTTATAGTTTATTGTCAAGTTGGTTTCCATATAACACCCAGTGCACTTCCCCACAAGTGCCCTCCACCATGATCATCACCCCCCTTCCCCATTCCCCCTCCCCCTTCAGCCCTCAGTTTGTTTTCAGGATTCAAGACTCTCTCGCGCTTTGTCTCTCTCCCTCTCCCTAACTCTTTTTCCTCCTTCCCCTCCCCATGGTCCT
>CM053579.1:46803114-46837539 GCA_028646485.1 Cryptoprocta ferox
AGCTATAATTTGATCGAGTACCCCTTCAGGACCTTTTTCTCTTTCCTCTTCTTCGGGAATTCCTATGGTTTGGATATTGTTCTGTTTGATTGTATCACTCAGTTCTCGAATTCTCTTTTCGTGTTCCTGTATCAATTTCTCTCTCTTTTCCTCGGCTTCCTCTTTTGCTATAACTGTGTCTTCTAATTCACTTATTCTCCTCTCTGCCTCTTCAATCCGTGCAGTGGCTTCCTCCATTTTGTTATGCAACTCATTTATAGCCTTTTTTAACTCGTCACAGCTATTTTGAAGGTGCCCAGTCTGTGTATCAATAGCTTCTTTGGTGTTTTTCTCAAGTCCAGCAATTAATTTTATAACAATTTTTCTAAATTCTTGTTGAGTTATATTCTTTAAGCCTGTTTTGAGCAGTTCTGTGGCTGTGACTTCTTCCTGGAGTTGCTTTAGAGGAGAGTTCTTTCTATTCATCATTTTGTCTAGCTTTCTGTCTCTTGTCAGTTTTAAAAGCTCGTTATGTATTGTGTACCTGTTAGTATTGCTCTATGAACGAAGGCTCATTGACTGTCCAGGGCCTGTACTTTCACAAAGTGTTCTTTTAATGGTGTCCCTCGGTTTCTCTTGTTGTGCCTTTGATTTTTTTACTTCCCTGCTCAGTGATATTTGGGACTCTCCACCATGTATACTTTGGCTTGTTTTTTGAGGTATCCCTGAAAAGGAAATAGACTAGCATACGGGGAACAAATGCAAGCAAATGCACAGACAAATCAAACAAACAAGCAAGCCAAAAGGGAAAGGAAGTAAAGAAAAAGAAAGGAAAGGAAAGAAAAGAAAGAATAGAAGAAAAGGGAGAAGAAAAAGAAACAAAAAGAAAAAGAAAAAGAAAAACAAGGTGGGGACAGAGACAGCAAGTCTGTGGGCAGTCTAAAAGTATATAACCAGCCAAGAGGAGAGATAAGAATATGCTACAGGAAATATATCTGGATGGCAGCAGAAAAGAAGGAGAAGCAAAGAAAAAAAGAAAAGAAAAAGACAACTCCCCTGTGTGGATGGGCGTAGTTTGGCATCAGGTCACGTCTTGGGGGGCTGCTCTCTCCGAGGCCCCACCTTGGGGGTTGCGGGGAGAATTATGGCGCCGCTTCAAAACTTTGCCGGAACCAAGTGTTGCAAGTCGCCCTTCTGAGTCCGATCTCCCCGTGCCTCGGGCAAGCCAAACTGTATTCTCCAAGCTCCGCTTCATTTCCAAATCCTAGTCCATGCAGTTCAACACCATCGGTGGTGATGAGATGGGTTCTCGCTGGTGGCCGTCCTCCCGGCCCAGCTTGCGCTGACCTTTTCGCCAAGCCGCCACCGCCGCTTTTGAAGGCGCCTTTCGTGGCGCTGCGGCCTCTGCTTTTCGCGCTGCCGCCGGCTTTCGTGGTGATGCTTCGAATGGATGCCGCTGCCGCTGCGCCCAAGGAAGAATTCGCCGGCCAGATCGGACCGATTTCTCTCCTGGCGCCCAGCAGTTATATATGGGGTGACGGGCGAATTTTTCCTCCCTTAGAGATGGTTCTAGGTGCGTTTTCCGTCTCTCTTTCTCTTCCCCTGGTCTCTCCGGGGCACAGCGCGCTCTCCCTGTGTTGGGCTCGGGGGCTCCTTCCCCCTGCACCAACGGGACCCGCCCGTCCCCTAATTTCCCAGATCACAGTCACTCACTCAGGCATCTTTGAGGTTGTCTTCTTTCTGGCGTCTGTTTCTCATTTCCCCCACTCGCAAATCCAAGTTTTATCACTTCAGTCCTTCTAAGTTCAATCCATACGGGCGTGCGCGGATTACAGAGCTCCCTGTTTCTCTGCCATCTTGTCTGCTCCCCTTCAACCCATTTTAAATGATGTACATGCTCCATCTTCCTCCCTACCTCCCAGGAAAAGTTTCAGATTTGTGCACAATTTGCAATCCTGTAGAGCCATGCCATTCACAATATACATACTGTCCTTTTTACCTCTGCTGGTATGTTGGATGCACAGTACACTTTTCTCTTACCCTTCTAAGGGACTCTCAAGATTGTGTGTATTTTTTCCATTTTGCAGAGCCTTGCCAGATGCAGTCAGCCACCCACATTTTTCCTTTGTTCTTAAATTGTCCCTAGACATCCAAACTGTGATATTCCCCTCAGCACGCTGGGAGTAGTGAGATAAAAAATGGACATTCAGGCAGCATCCTGAAAAAAAAGGAATGTTCTGTTTATACTCCACTGTCTCTCTTTCTCTCTTTCCAGTAAGGAGAGATTATTGGCCAATTGCAGTATCTCTAAGTACTGTTCTGTCAAACTTGGAAGAGGTTCTGATATAAGTAAAGTGAAAACACTTTTCTTACTCATTTCAATGCAGTTATTCTTGGTTTTGTTTTCCTCTGTTGTACTGTAACTTCTGAAGTGGATTCTCAACCCCTCATAAAGGCATTATGGCCTATGTATCATTGTTAAATCAGTATTTCTGTGGGGAAAATGAATGAGAGATTTTATTCTGTCATGTTGTTAACATCACCTATCTTTTTCATCCATTCTGTATTTTTGATTTTTCCTTTTTCTTGTTCAAAATATTTATTTCTATCTTCTCCTTTTTTCCTCCCGAGAAAATTCCTACCAGCCATTTGTATGTATATTAGTTTTACTTAAAAAATCAACTCTTGGCTTGGTTTTCTGTATTATATCTTTATTTTTTCATTTTTTAAATTAAAGTACAGTTAACATACAGTGCTATATTAGTTTCAAGTGTATAGTATAATGCTTCAACAATTCTATACATTATTCCATGCTTACTATGATAATTGCAGCTACCATCTGTACCCAAACAACATTACTACAATCTTATTGAAAGTACTCTCTATACTGCACTGTTCATTCCTGTGACTAATTTATTTCATAAATGGAAGTTTGTACCTCTTAATCCCCTTTATCTGATTCAATCACACCCCCAACACACCTCCCATCTGGCAAACACCACTTTCTTCTCTGTATTTAAGTCTGTTTTTTTTCTTAATTATTTTCTTTGTTCATTTATTTTGTTTCTTAAGCTTTACATGAGTAAATTCATATGGTATTTGTCATTTTGAGTCTGACTTATTTCACTTGCCACTATACCCTCTATGTTTATCCATGCTGATGCAAATGTCAAGCTCACATTATTTTTATGTTTGAGTAACATTCTTTTGTATATATGTCACATCTTCTTTATCCGTTCATCTATGGATGGGCACTTAAGTTACTTCCATATCATTGCTGTTTTGAATAATGCTGAATTAAACATAAGGATTCATACATACTTTTAATTAGTGTTTTCAATTTGTTTGGAAAAATACACAATAGTCGAATTATTGGATCAGATGACATTGTTATTTTTAATTTCTTGAAGAATCTTCATATTGTTTTCCAGAGTTGGCTGCACCAATTTGCATTCCCTAACCAATATGCACAAAGATTCCTTTTTCTCCACTTTCTCACCAACACTTGTTAATTTCCTGTCATTTTGATTTTAGCCATTTGAACTGGTGTAAGGTGATATCTTGTCTACATTATGCTTTGCATTTCCCTGATGATGAGTGATGTTGAGCACTTTTTCATGCTTATGTTGGCCATCTGTGTTTCTTCTTTGGAGAAATGTATTTTCAGGTCCCCTGTCCATTTTTAATCAGATTATTTGTTCATTTTGGGTTGAGATTTATAAGTTCTTTATATGTTTTGGATATTAACCCCTTATCTGATATATTATTTGCAAATATTTTCTCCTATTCAGTAGGTTGATTTTCCGTTTTGTTGATGATTTCTGACTGTCTGCATAAGTTTTTTTTTTTTTTTTGGTATATTTCCAATAGTTTAATTTTGCTTTTATTTGACAGAAAACTCACATTAGAAAAAATGCTTTTAATGCCAAAGTCAAAGAAATTACTATCTATGATTTCTTATTGAAATTTTGAGTTTCCAGGTTTCACATTTTAATATTTAGTCATTTAAAGTATATTTTCATGTATGCTTTAAGAGAGTGGTGCAGTTTTATTCTTTTGTATGTTGATGTTCAGTTTTCCCAAAAGTATTTGTTGAAGTAACTGTATTTTTCCCACTGTGTATTTTTGCCTCCTTTGTCATAAAATAATTAACCATGTAATCATGGGTTTATTTCTGGACTCTCTTGATTCATGAGACTATTTTTAGTGTCAATGCCATATGGTTTTTATATAGTTATATATGTAACTTTTAAGGAGCCACCATACTGTTTTTCAGAAGGCTGTACCAGTTTGCATTCCCACCAACAGTGCAGGAGGGTTGCTGTTCCTCTACAACCTTGCCAACACTTGTTGCTTCTTTTTTTTTTTCTATTTGTTTTAGAGAGAGAGAGTGCAAGTGAGCAAGGAGCAGAGAGAGTGAGAGAGAGAGGCAGGACTCACCTGAAATGGGTCTCCTGTTCACAAACCGTGAGGTCATGACCTGAGCCAAAGTCAGATGCTTAATGACTGAGCCCCCAGGAGCCCTCTTGTATTGATTATAGCCATTCTAATGGGTGTGAGGTGATACCTCAAAATAGTTTTGATTTACATTTCCCTGATGATCAATGATGTTGACCATCTTTTTCTGTGTCTTCTGGACATTCGGATGTCTTCTTTGGAAAAATGTCTATACATATATTCTGGCCATTTTTTAATTCGATTATTTGTTTTTGGGAGTTCAGTTTTATAAGCTATTTATATATTTTGGATACTAGCCTTTTATTATATAGGTAGTTTGAAAATATCTTCTCCCATATTAAGGGTTGACTTTTAGTGTTTTTGATTGTTGCTTTCACTGTGCAGAAACTATTTATCTTGATAGAGTCTAAATAGTTTATTTTTTTTTCCTTCCTTTTCCTCTGGAGACATATCTAGTAAGAAGTTGCTATGACTGATGTCAAAGAGGTTCCTGCCTCTGTTCTCTTCTAGGATTTTAATGATGTCCTGTGCCAAATTTAGTTCTTTAATCCATTTTGCATTTATTTTTGCATATGGTGTAAGAAAGTGGTCCCCTTTAATTTACTTCCATATTGCTATGCAGTTTCCACAACACCACTTGTTAAAGAGACTGTCTTTTTACCATTGGAATTTTTTTCTGCTTTATTAAAGATTAATTTACCATACATTTGTGGGTTCATTTCTGGGTTTTCTATTCTGTTCTATTGACCTATCTGTCTATTTTTGTGCTGGTACAATACTATTTTGATTCCTACAGATTTGTAATATAACTTGAAGTCCAAAAGCGTGATGTCTCTGGCTTTGCTTTTCTTTATCAAGATTATTTTGGTGGGGCACCTGGGTGGCTCAGTTGGTTAAGCGTCCCATATCGGCTCAGGTCAGGTTCTCATAGTTGGTGAGTTCGAGCCCCGTGTTGGGCTCTGTGCTAACAGCTCAGAGCCTGGAGCCTGCTTCAGATTCTGTGTCTCCCTCTCTCTGCCCTTCCCCCACTCATTCTCTCTCTCTCTCTCTCTCTCTCTCTCTCTCTCTCTCTCTCAAATAAATATACATGAAAATTTTTTTAATAAAAAAAGATTGCTTTGGCTATTTAGTTTTTTTTTGTGTGTGTGTGTGTGAGTGTGGTTCCATAAGTATTTTAAGATTGTTTGTTCTACCTCAGTGAAAAATGCTGTTTGTGTTTTGATAGCAATTACATGGAATGTGTAGATTGCTTTGGGTAATATAGACACCTTAGCAATATTTGTTTTTCTGATCCAAGAGCTTGAAATGTCTTTCCATTTCTTTTTGTTATCTTCAATAACTTTCATAAGTGTTTTATACTTTTCACAGTATAGGTCTTTTGCCCCTTCATTTAGGTTTATTCCTAGGTATCCTTTTTTTGGTGCAGTTGTAAATGGGATTGATTCCATAATTTCTTTTCTGGCACTTCATTATTGGTGTATAAAATGCAACAGATTTTTGTATGTTGATTTTTTTATCTTGCAAATGTACTGAATTAATGTATCAGTTCTAGAAATGTTTTTGTGGATTCTTTCAGATTTTCCATATAGGGCATTATGTCATTTGTAAATAGTGAAAGTTTTACTTCTTTCTTGTCAATTTGGATGCCTTTTATTTATTGTTGTTGTTGTTGTTGTTGTTTTTGTCTGATTGCTGAAGCTAGGACTTCCAGTTCTACATTAAATAACAGTGGCGAGAGCGCGATATCCTGTCTTGTTCCTGACCATTGAGGAGAATCTCTCAGTTTTTCCCCACTTGGGATAATATTAGCTGTGAGTTTTTAAAATATGGCCTTTTTTATGTTGAGGTATGTTCCTTCCAAACCTAGTTTTTGAGAGTTTTTATCATGAATGGATGTTGCACTTTGTCAAGTGCCTTTTATGCATCTATTGAAAGGGCTATATGGTTCTTGTACTTTTAAAAACTATTTTAGTGTATCTCATTGATTAATTTGTGAATATTGAACCACCCTGCAGCCCATGGATAAATCCCATTTGATTGTGGTTATTGATTTTTTAATGTACTGTTGGATTTGATTTGCTAGTGATTTATTAATAATTTTTGCATCCATGCTCATCAGGGATATTGCCCTTTAATTCTCTTCTTTAGTGGAGTCTTTCTCTGGCTTTGATATATTAGTGTAATGCTGACCTCATAGAATGAATTTGGAAGTTACTTCCATTTCCAATTTTTGGAATAGTTTGAGAAGAATAGGTATGAACTATTCTTAAAATGTTGGGTGGAATTTGCCTGTGTAGACATCTGAGAGATGACTTTTGTTTGTTAGAAGATTTTTTATTACTGATTCAATTTCTTTGCTGTTTTTTGGTTTGTTCAAGTTTTCTATTTTTTCCTGTTTCAGATTTTTTAGTTTATATGATTTTAGGAATTTATCCATTTCTTCTAGGTTGTCAAATTTGTTGGTATATAGTTTTTCATAATATTCTTTTACAATTGTATTTCTGTGGTGTTGATTGTTATTTCTCCTCTCTCTTTTATGGTTTTATTTTGGTATTTTATTTTTCTTATTGAGAAGTATGGATAGAGGATTATCAATTTTATTAATTTTTTCAAAGAACCGGCTCTTGTTTCATTGATCTGTTGTATTGTTATTTTAGATCCTCTGTCATTTATTTCTGCTCAGTTCTTTATTATTTCTTTCCTCTACTGTCTTTAGACTGCATTTGTTTTTCTTTCTCTAGCTCCTTTAGGTGTAAAGTTCAGTTGCTTATTTGAGATTTTTCTTGCCTCTTTAGTTAGGTCTGTGTTGCTATATATTTCTTTCTTAGGGCTGCTTTTGCTGTATCTCAATGGTTTTGTACCATTAAGTTTTAATTTTCAGTTGTCAATGCATTTTTTATTTCCTTTTTCATTTCCTGGTTGACCCATTTATTATTTACTAGTATGTTCCTTAAGCTACATGTATTTGTGGGCATTTCACATTTTTTCTTGTGATTGACTTCAAATTTCATAGTTTTGTGGACAGAAAAGATGAATGATAAGATCAAAATGTTTTTGTATTAGTTGAGGCGTGATTTCTGACATAGCATGTGAGTTATTCTAGATAATGCCCTATGTGCACTTGAAAGGAATGTGTATTCTGTTCTTTTAGGATGGGATGTCTGAATATATCTGTCCATCTGGTCCAGTGTAACATTCAAAGCCATCATTCCTTTTCTATTTTCCATTTGTTGATCTGTGCATTGGTGTAAGTGGTGTATTAAAGTCCCTTACCAGTATTGTATTATTACCAGTTAGTTCTTTTATATTTATTGTTAATTGTTTCATATATTTGGGTGCTCCAATTTTGTATGCATAAATACAATATTGGATCTTCGTGATGGATTGTTCCCTTTATTATGATATATTTCTTCATCTCTTGTTAGAGTCTGTTTTAGAATCCAGTTTGTAAGATATAAGTATTGCTACTCCAGCTTTCTTTTGATGTCCATTGCATGATAAATGCTTCTACGCCACCTTACTTTCAATCCGCAGGTGTATTAGGTCTAAAATGATTCTCTTGTAGGCAGCATATTGATATGTATTGTTGTTTTATACATTCTGACAACCTACATCTTTACATTCAGAGTAATTATTGATAGACCTGTAGTTAGTGACATTTTATTACTGGTTTTGTAACTGTTTCTGGAGAATTTCTCTTATTTTTTTTCTTGTTTTTGTGAGTTTTGTTCTCTCTTTTGCACTCAAAGAGTGCCCTTTATTATTTCTTGCAGGTATATTTCGGTGGTCACAAAATCCTTTAGTTTTTGTTTGCCTGGTAAATATTTATCTCCCCTTCTATTATAAATGATAGCCTTGCTAGGTAGAGTATTCTTTTCTGCACATTTTACCAAACAGAACATTGAATATATCAAGTTACTCTCTTTTGCTTTGCAAAACTTTTTTCGAGAAATCTCCAGCTCACCTTTTGGGTCTTCCCTTTTACATTAAGGACTTCTTTTATCTTGCTGTTCTTAACATTATTTCTTTGTCACTATATATTTCTTTGTTAATATATATTTATAATATGTCTGGGTGTTTTTGTTTTTGGTTTTTGTTTTAGTTTTGTTTTGTTTTGTTTTGTTTTGTGGGAATTCTCTGACTCCCAGATCTGAATGTCTGTTTCCTTCTCCAGATTAGGGAGACTTTCAGCTACTATTTCCTTAAAGAAAACTTTTGTCCCCATTCCTCTGTCTTCTTATGGGACACCTATAGTAAAAATATTATTACATTTATTGGAGTCACTGGATTTCCTTTGTCTATTCTTGTCTATTCTTGTGTTCCATAATTATTCTTTATTTTGTTCAGGTTCATTATGTTCTACTATTTTCTTTTCTAGGTCACTAATTTATTTGTCTGCTTCCTCTGGCCTGGTGTTCATTGCATCAAGCCTGTTTTCAATCTCATTTTTTGCATTCTTCATCTCTGACTGATATTTTTTAAACTTTTAGCTCTGTGCTAAATATCTCCCTAATATCTTCCACTCTTTACTCAAGCTCATTGAGTGTTCTTATGATTGGTGCTTTAAATTCTCCATCAATCATTTTACTTAACGCTATTTAACTTAGATCTCTGGCCATGACCTTATCTTATTCTTTTATTTGGGATAAATTCTTCCATCTTGGCATTTCGTCTAAGTCTCCACCTTTTTTTTTTTTAAGTCTCCACCTTCTTATCTGCGTTTGTAAAGACAGTTACATGCAAAAGAATAAAAATGAATCAATTTATTATACCATACTCAAAAATAATTTTAAAATGGACAAAAGACCTAAATGTGAGAGATGAACGTATTAAAATTCTAAAGAATAACGCAGGAAGGGAATTCTTTGACATCAGCCTTAGCATCTGCTTATTACCTATGTCTCTTGAGGCAAGGGAAACAAAAGCAAAAATAAACTTTGGGACTTCATCAAATTAAAAACCTTCTGCACATCAAAGGAAATAATCAACAAAACTAAAAGACAACCTTTGGAATGTGTGAAGATAGTTAATTATGACATATCTGATAACATTAGTATCAAAAATCTATAAAGAAATGAACTCCTCCAAAATAAATAATCCAATCGAAATTGGCAGAAAATATAAGACATTTTTTCCAAAAAGACATACAGATGTCCAACAGATACATGAAAAGATGTTCAATATTGGGATGCCTGGGTGGCTCAGTTGGTTGAGCGTCCGACTTCGGCTCAGGTCATGATCTCACAGTTCGTGGGTTCAAGCCCCGAGTCAGGCTCTGTGCTGACCGCTAGCTCAGAGACTCGAGCCTGCTTCAGGTTCTGTGTCTCTTTCTCTCTCTGCCCCTCCCCTGTTCACGCTCTGTCTCTCAAAAATAAATAAAATGTAAAAAAAAAAAAGGATGTTCAATATCACTCATCATCAGGGAAATACAAATCAAAGCTGCTATGTGACATTACCTTTCAGACTAGTCAAAAGCAAAAACACAAGAAACAACAGGTGTTGACAAGGATATTATAAAAGGGGAATTCTCTTACACTGTTGGTGGTAATGCAAATTGGTGCTGCCACTCTGCAAATAGTATGGAGGCTCCTCAAAATATTAAAAATAAAAATACTTACCACCCAGCAATTGCACTAGAAATATTTACCAAAAGAAGAGAAAAATTCTAATTCAAAGGGATACATGCACCTTGATGTTTATGATAGAAATATCTACAATAGCCAAATTATGGCAAAAGCTCAAGTGGTCATTGACTGATAAATGGGCAATGAAGAGGTAGTATGTGTATATATATTATACACACACACACACACAATGGAATATTAGCCATAAAAAGTAAATCATGCCATTTCAACGATGTGGATAGAACTAGAGAGTATTATGTTAAGCAAAGTAAGTCAGGAAAAGACAAATACCATATGATTTCACTCACATGTGGAATTTTTAAAAAATAATCAGAGTGGGGAAAAAGAGAGAGCAGGAAACAGACTCAACTTCAGAGAACAATTTGGGACACCTGGCTGGCTTTGTCGCTTAAGCATCTGACTTTGGCTCAGGTCATGATCTCGTTGTTTCTGAGTTTGAACCCCATGTTGGGCTCTGTGCTGACAGCTCAGAGCCTGGAGCCTGCTTCAGATTCTGTGTCTCTCTGTCTCTGCCGCTCCCTGGATTGTGCTCTCTCGCTCTCTCTCTCTGTCTCTCTCTCTCTCTCAAAAATAAACATTTAAAAATTTTAAAGTTAAAAAAAACTATAGAGAACAAACTGATGGTTACCAGAGTGGAGCTGAATGGGGGAATAGGTTAAATAGATGATGAACACCAGGTCTTTTATGTAAGTGTTAAAACAATAAATTGCACACCTGAAACTAATACACTATATATTAACTGGAATTTAAATAAAAACTAAGACAAAACGTTAAAGAAAAGAAGAGCCAGTTAGGTTTCCTGATCATGACAGTAGGTAGCGGCTTTATGAAGAAGAGGTCATGTAGTGTCCAGGGCCTGAGGCTTTAAAGAGCATTTCTGGTGTGTGCTGCATGCACTTGGCTGTTATGTTTTGGCTGCTCTATTCTTCAAGCCAGTCATCTGTTGAGATTTTTTTGCCTGCAGTACGCAGTGTTTGGTCCTTGGAAAGAATGTGGTGAGTTTCAACTAGGTCTGCTCTGGTCTGCTTGTAAAATGAGACCTGATACTACTTCCATTAGGACTGAAACTCTGCAGAGCTCTCTGGTTGGGAGATGTAGTGTGGGCAGGGTTTTCTGCTGGGCTTCTGGGGGTGGGGCCCACTGTGCTTGGACTGATTGATGCAGGCTTGACTGGAAAGGGCAGTCCTACCAGAGCACAGGGGTATGGTGCTTTGTATAAGCAAGTAGTAGGCAGCAAGTGTAGGCACTCCACTGCTTTTTGTAGGTGGAGCTGTATTTGTGCTGAGTGGTGTGGGAAGAAAATGGTGCTGGCAATCTCCTTTGTCCCTGGAGAGGCATCTCTGTCAAATCTGCTTCTAAGGGATGCACTCCAAGAAGAGTGTGTGCCCCAGACATTCTCTAAATCACTGTTTCCACACTGTCTGCTGCCAGCCTGTTTATCTGACTTCTCTGTAGGAGCATGACAGTGCCCTCAGGGCTTTATCCTGGCCAAGCCAGGTGATTTTTTAAACTCCTGGCTCTAAGCCCCACTTGTTGCAGGAACTCAGGAAAATCAACCCTCTCAGTTTCTCAACAATGGCTTTGGGGAAATGTTCTCCTTATGTGTTCCCATGTGTGCTCTACTCTGTCTTGCCCTTCTCCATGACCACAGCTCTTTCATCTCCACAGTACCTGTGATCTGCATCTCCCCTATACCACATCTCTAAACTTCTTACTCTTTTCAATGGTCTCTTGTCTCCCTTTAGTTGCGGAGTTTGTTTTTGCCAGTCTTCAGGTTGAATTTTGTTGCATTTAGGATGATTTTATTGTTATCTAGTTGTGTTTGTGTGAGGAGACTAGCCTAAGATCCTCTTACTCCACTACCATCTTCTCTGCTTTCTCTTTTTGTCATGTTGGTTGATTTGCAAATATTTTAAGCCACTCTTTCTTTCTTGGAATTAATCCCACTTGATTGTGGTGAATGGTTTTATAATATATTATATTTGTGTTTTTAATATTTTGTGCAGGATTTTTGCATCTGTGTTCATCAGAGGTATTGGCCTATAGTTTTCTTTTTTTTATAGTGTCTTTATTAGGTTTTAGTATCAGGGTAATTCTGGCCTCATAAAATTAATTTGGAACTTTCCCTTCCTCTTCTATTTTCTGGAAATCTTTAAGAAAGATAATAATTAACTCTTCTTTATATGTTTGATAGAATTAATGTGCGGTGCCCTCCGGTCCTGGACTTTACTTGTTTGTAGTTTTTTGATCACTCATTCAATTTAATTGGTAGTGATCAGTCTGTTCAAATTTTCTGTTTCCCACTGATTCTGTTTTGGTAGGTTATATGTTTCCAGAAATTTATCCATTATTTCTAGTTTGTCTAATTCTTGGAGATATAATTTTTCATAATATCATCTTCTATTCCTTTTTATTTCTGTGGTGGTGGTTGTTATTTCACCCCTTTCACTTCTGATTTTACTTACTTACATTCTCTCTCCACTCTCTCTTTGCATGAATCTCACTAAAAGTTTATCAATTTTGTTAATCTTTTCAAAGAAACATGTCTTGATTATATTCACCTGTTCCATTGTTTTTTAGTCCCTATTTAGTTGTGCTCTAATCTTTTTTTTCCCCTTCCTTTTAGTGGATTTTTGCTTTCTTTGTTCTTCTTTTGCTAGTTTTCTTTAGGTGGTATCTTAGGTTGTTTGAGATTTTTCTTCTATTTTGTAGTTGGCCTGTATTGTATAATCATCCCTCTTAGAACAGATTTTGTTGCATTCCAAAAATTGTGGATCATTGTGTTTCCGTTTTTATTTTTCTCCATGTATTTTCAGATTTTTTTCTTTTATTTCTTGGTTGGTCAATCCATTCTTTAGTAGCTTAGTTATTAAACTCTTTGTATTTGTGTTCTTCCAGAATTATTCCTGTGGTTAATTTCTGATTTCATAGCATCATAGTTAGAAAGGTTGCATGATATCATTTCAACTTTTTAAATTTATTGGATACTCTCTTATGTAGCCAAACATGTGATCTATTTTGGAGAATGTTTTATGTGCCCTTTAAAATAATTTGTATTCTGTTGTTTTTGGATTGGATATTCTGTAAATATCTGTTAAGTCCAATGTGTCATTCAAAGCCAGTGATTCCTGATTGATTTTTTTGTTTAGATGATCTGTGCATTGATGTAATTGGGGTGTTAAAGTCTCCAACTGTTCTCATATTACTATTGATTTCTTTTTTAATGCTTATTAATAATTGTTTTATGCATTTAGATGCTTTCATGTGGGGTGCACAAATATTTACAATTGTTATATTTTCTTGTTGGATCATTCCCTTTATGATTATGTAGTGTCCTTCTTTACCTCTTGTTACAGTCTTTGTTTTAATGTCTATTTTGTGTGATATAAGTATTGCTCTCCCAGCTTTCTTAATGCTTCCATTTGCATGATAGATGTTTTTCCATCACTTCAATTTAAATCTGCATGTGTCTTTAGGTTGGAAGTGAGCAGCATATAGATGGTTCTTTCTTAGGCAGCATATAGATGGTTCTTTATTTTTTGACAGGGAGAGTTCTTGCATTTTTATTCATTCTGTCACCTTATATATTTTGATTGGAAATTTAGTTCATTTAGTCCATTTATATTCAAAGTTATTATTCATAGGTATGTACTAATTGCCATTTTATTCTTGTTTTCTGGTTGTATGTGTAGTTCTTCTCTTTCCCTTTTGTGTCTTGCTCTTTTTTTATTGTGTATTGATAGTTTTCTTAGGGATATGTTTGGATTTCTTTTTCTTTACTTTTTGTATATCTATTACCAGTTTTTGATTTGTGGTTACTAAATAAGTTTATGTTTAATATCGCATGCTTAAAGCAGTCTATATTAGGTTGATGGTCACTTGGGTTTGAACCCATTATAAAAGCACTACATTTTTACTTCCACCCCCACATTTAATATATATGATGTACTGTGCATCCTTTTATTTTGTGTATACCTTGAGTAGTTTTTAAAGATATAATTGATTTTATTGTGTTTGTATTTTAATGTCTGTTCTAGTTTCATGAGTGATTAATTTACTACTTTATTTGTAATGGTGATTTTTTTAATTTCTAATTTTCTTAGGTCTATATATTGCCTTTTATTTCCACTTAAATTATTCCCTTTAACTTTTTTGTGTGAGGATGGTTCAGTTTTGATGGATTCCTTTAACTTTTCTTTGTCTGGAAAATTCTATCTCTCTTTCTACTGTGAATAATAGCCTTGCTGGGTAATCTGGTTTGCAGATTTTTTTTTTCCTTTCAGCTCTTTGTATATATTGTGCCACTTCTCTCTGGTCTGTACCATTTCTGCTGAAAAATCAACTGATAGCCTTATGGGATTTCCCTTGTATGTAACACTTTTCTTTCTCTTGCTGCTTTTAAAATTCTCTCTGTATCACTGCTTTTGCCATTTTAATTATTATGTATCTTGGTGCGGACCTCCTTGGGTTGATTTTGCTGAGGAATCTCTGCATCTCCTGGATCTGGATGTTTGCTTCTTCTCTCAGATTAAAAGACTTTTCAGCTATTATTTCTTCAATTAAAATTTCTGTCCCCTTTTCTCTTTTTCTCCTTTTGGAATCCATGCGATATGAAGGTTATATTTGATGTTGTTATTGAGTTCCCTTACACTATTCTTTTTTTCTTTCTTTCTTTTTGTTTGCTGTTGTTGGTAAGCTTGGTTGCTTTCTATTTCTCCTTTCAGCTCACTGATTTGTTAGTCTGCATTCTATAGTCTACTATTTATTCCCTCTAGTGTATTTTTAATTTCAGTTATTGATTACTTCATCTCTCATTTGTTGATTTTTTAAATATTTCCTATCTCTTTTTTGAAGGTCTTACTGAGATCTTCCACTCTGTTCTTGAAGCTAGTAAGTGTCTTTATGACCGTTACTTTGAATTCTAGGGTATATTGTTTATTTTCATTTCATTTAGATCTGTTGCTGTGATTTGTTCTGTTTATTTTTAAAGACATATCTCTTTGTATTCTCATTTTGTCTAAGTCTCTATGTCTGTTTTTACGTATTGGGAAAGTCAGCCGCATCTCCTGATCATGCATGTAATGACCTTATGAAAGAGCCCTTTAGTATTCTGTGGCATGATGTCCTGTCTTTAGTGAAGACAGCCCTTCAGTATTCTGTGGCAAGAAGCACCTGTCCTGGTGCTTCAGGGGTGTCTTCTATGTGTGTTCTGTGCACCCTACTCTTAGGGTTCATTAATGTTTGCCTTCAGTCTACTCAGCTGCAATGACACTGTATTATGTTGTGGACAGGATTTGGTTCCTGTGCTGTTATTGGACCAGTCTGGGGCCACCTTGGGCTTGTAGTTGTTTCAGAACAGATTCCTTCCCTCAGCTCATTTGCTGAAACTGTGGTTGCACTGAATTGCAGGCTACTCTTCCTGTGTTGTCTCCCTGAGGAGCATTTGATGGTGGGTGGGGACTGCAGTCAGACCAGATGTCTGCTCCCAGTCTCACTGTCTGGGTTGTAGTCACCGAAAACTAAAGTACTTTCTCTTTTTGCTGGATCTTGTAAGGCATTTGTTGTTGGGCAGAGCTGGCTTTCAGAACAGCTGTCTTCCTGAGTTCACTGCTGGGACTGCAGGTGAATTGGTATGTGTGGTTATCTTCCCTCCCCATCAGGGCAAGAGTCACTTTGGAGTGTTTCTTGTCACTTTTGGCATTGGTTGCAGAATGAGAGGTATCAGGCTTCACTTTAGAAGACTCCTGCCATATGAAGTAGGTTGGATGGGGTGAGACCACAGAAGAACACGGGGACAGAGAAGAGAAATGCCAGTCACGAGCTTTTTTTGTTCTTGGAGAAGTGTCCTAAATATCTCTGCCTCTCCAGCACACATTCTGAGTATAATAAATAAATCTACTTGTATACCCCAGTTACTTTTTATAAATTGTTGCATCTATGCTGTATCTTGTTGGGTTGTTTGTTATATTGTCTCTTTAGTCAAGTGACTGTTTCTTGTCATTCTTTGGATTTCTCAATGCAGAGCTGATTGATTTTTAAAGTGCCTGGTGTTAAGCCCACTGATTGTAAAATCTTGCAATTTTAACTCTGGTTTTCAAAGCAAACATTATGTGGACTTGTCTTCCTTGTGCAGGTCCCCCATCTCTGGGATAACTCATGTGGATCTGTTCCTCTCCTTTTCCATGCTTGTGGTGCACTGCTTGTGGTGCACCTCCAATTTGTGGTTAGTCTTGGAGGTTAGTTTATTTCCTGACTGCATCTGTACCCTATCATTTCTGATATGGTCTCCTCTCTTGGATTAACTGTGGAAAGGTTGTTCTTCCAGTCTTCGGTTCATTTTCTGGGTTAGTTACACTGATGTGGCTGTGATCTAGGTATATCCATGAAAAAAAGTGATCTGATTGTTCTCTTACTTGGTCATCTTACCAGGCTTCTCAAAACTTATTTTACTCCCTCTTCTACATTTTATGTATGTGACGTCATATTTTTGTGGTCATATTTTAAACATTTTATTCATAATTTCTTATATCTAATTATCACCATTTATTTTACACATAAAATAGTCCCTTTAACTTTTTTTTTAATGCTGGTTTAGTGGCAATTAACTTACTTAACTTTTCTTTGTCTGGGAAAATCTCTCTCTCATTCAATTTTAATGATAATTTTTCTGGGTAGAGTGTCCTTTGTTGCAGGTTCTTTTTCCTTTTATCACTTTGAGTATATTATGCCAGTCCCTCCTGGATGCAAAGTTTCTGCTAAGAATTCTGCTAATAATTTTTTAATGTTTTATTTATTTTTGAGAGAGAAAGAGAAACAGTGTGAGCAGGGGAGGGTCAGAGAGAGAGGGAGACACAGAATCTGAAGACAGGCTCCAGGCTCTGAGCTAGCTGTCAGCACAGAGCCTGATGCCAGGCTTGAACCTACGAACCGTGAGATCATGACCTGAGCCAAAGCCGGACGCTCAACCAACTGAGCCACCCAGCTGCCTCAAAATCTGTTAACAGTATTAAAAGTTTTCTTTGGTATATAACTTTTTACTTCTCTTTTGCTGCCATTAAAATTGTCTTTATCTCTTTTTTGAAATTTCTAAGTATTATTTTAGAGAGAGCGGGAGAAGAGCAGAGGCAGGGAGAGAGAGAGGGAATCTTAGGCAGCCTACATGCTCAGTGTGAAGCATGACATGGAGCTTGATCCCACAAACCTGGGATCATGACCTGAGCCAAAATCAAAAGTTGGATGCTCAACTGACTGAGCTACCCAGGTACCCTAGTTCTCTTTATCCTTAACCTTTGTCATTCTAATTAGTATATCTTGCAGTGTAGACCTCCTGGGGTTGATCTTGTTTCAAACTCTGCTTCCTGGACCTGGGTGTCTATATTCTTCCCTAGACAAGGAATGTTGTCCGCTGCTTTTTTTTTCCAAAAAAGTTTTCTATCCCTTTCTAGTTCTCTTCTGCTTCTTCCTCTGGGAACACTATAATGTGAATGTTTGTTTAATGTTGTCAAATAAATTATTTATTCTCATTTTAAATTTGTCGTTTTGTTTTGTTTTTTTGTTTTTGTTTTTTTTCTTGTTTGTTTTTGCTGTTTAGCTTGGATGCTTTCCATTACCATGTCTTTCAGATTGCTTAACAACTCCTCTGTATCCACTAATCTACTATTCATTGCAGTTGATTTAATTTCAGCTATATCCTTCAACTAGGATCATTTATTTTTTACATTTTCTATGTATTTATTGAAGTTGTTACTGAATTCTTCTGTTCTTCTTTCCAACCTGTTGAGCATCTTTGGGATTGTTACTTTAAATTCTTTATTAAGCATATTGTCTTCTCTGTTTCATTTTGTTTATTTTCTCAAATTTGGTATTGTCCTTTGTTTTGGAGAATATTCTTCTGTCTCTCCATTTTGCTTGACACTCTGTGTTTGTTTCTATGGATTAGGTGCAACAGCTATTTGTCATCACCTTGAAAGAATGGTCTTGTGTACGGTCATCTCCTATGCATACTGTGTGCTCTTGGTATCTTTGGCTGGTTTGATAGAGCTGTACCTGGTGTGGGCTGTGGGTTCCAGGCCTCTCCATACAGTGGGTACTCTGACAGGAGAACTAAAGTTGAAATGGTTGCAGGTCCGTTTGATCTCTAGGCTCTCCATGCAGTTAGTGGCAGGACATGCAGGACTTCTAAAGCTGATGTGAGTGCAAGATATAATGTCACATGGCTTTCCATGGAGAAGGCATCTTGGCAATATAGCTGAAGATGAAGTAGGTGTTATCTAGGATGTACTGGGTCTTTATGTGCTGATGTTCTTTTATGAGTAGCTGGATCTGAGATGGTGTAGGCTGTTAGGTCTTGAGTGTTTCTGTGTATCAGGCACCTGGAAGGACAACTAAAACTGAAGTGGAAAGGCTGGGAGGGTACTGGAGTTTTATATGCTTAGAGCACCCTGTCTGGGCAGCCAAACTTAAGGTGAGTGTAAACCAGGTGATCCTACATGCTTTGTATGCAGAAGGTTCACATGATCTCCATGCAGAAGGAACTCTGACAGGATGGTTGAGGCTGAAGTGGGTGCAAGCCATGTGGCCCCAGGACTTTCTTGAAATGGATGCCATGTCAGGACAGCCGAGGCTGAAGTGATTACAAGCTGGAGTGTCGCTGGGTTCTCTATACTGAAGGTACCCTGGTGGGATAGCTGAAGCTGAATTGGGTGTGAGGTGGGGTATTCTGGGATGCTATGCACTAGGGGTACCCTGGTGGGGTGGATGGAACTGATGCAGACATGGATGAATTGTTCCCAGAGGGCTCTGCACAAGGGTGTCCTGACCAGGTGGCTACATCCAAAATATATGAGTTGGGGATTTCCAAAGTGCTCTGCACAGGGGTGCCCCAGCAAACCATGAGACTGAAGTGGTATGGGCCTAGATTGCTCCAGAAAGTTTTGCACCTGTGTAAACTTGGTGAAAAGGCCGGAGTTGTAGTGAGTGCTAACCAGGAGTGTCCTGGTGTGTACCACCCTGTTGCTGCCTTTCTTGAATGGCTGTGGTTGCTGTGGGCTAGGAGCTTGGGGCTCACTGAAGCAGCAGACTTGTTAGGATTCCTGGACTATGCACTGGTCTGTGCTTTCAAGGCAAAGGGGAAGCATAAAATGTCATTCCCTCCCATCCAGAGTTACAGTTTCTCGCCTTTGGAAGGGTTCCATGGCCGGCTCCTATATATGTTAGTTGTTCTTTAAAAACAAAAACTAGGTTTTTTCTGTGCCCCAGGGCACAGAACATACGATATCCATTATAAGTCAATTCAAAATCAAATTGTGGAAGGGAGGGAGCCATGGTCATGGAGAAGGGCAAGAAAGAGAAGACTACACAGAGTAAAGCACAAAGTGAATGTTTTTCCCTGAATCCATTGGCTTGGAAAATGAGAAGAGCTGAAATTTGGGGCTTCTTGCAACAGTAGAGCTAAAGCATGGAGGTTTAAAGGTCAGTGAACATGGCTGGGATGGAGGACTAAGGGCACTGGAACAGACAGGGTAGAAATAGCAATCTTAAGAATACCTGAGGCTCACAAGGGAGAGATTATTTGCTCTTCTCAGAGTGTGTTTCTGAGACAGTGTTCTAGACTCCCCTCTAGGAACAAATGACTGGTGCCATTTCTTTTCCACACCTCTTGGCATAAGCACAGACCTCTCTCTGGGAAGCATCACAGCACTGACACTGGCTGCCTAACTTGATTACACCAAGCCCCACCCCCCAGCCCCATGCTCTGGCAAGACTGTCATTCTCAGTCAAGCTTGCTTCAATCCCAGCACATAGAACCCATCCCCAAGAAGAAAAACACAAACCCCTGAACATACAACATCCCCCAACGAGAGATTTCCACTTCTGTCCTGGTAGAAGTGGTGTCAGGTCTCATTTCACAAGCAGACCACAGCACACTTAGTTAAAACTCACCACATTCAGTCCAGAGACCAAACGCTGCCAACAACCGGCAAGGAGAGCCTCTGCAGACAACTGGCCTGAAGGACAGAGTAATCAGAATACTATAGCAGAGTGAATGCGGCACACACCAAAGACATTTCCTGAAATGACAAGCACTGGGAAACACATGATCTCTTCTTCATAATGCCATTATGATTAGGAGCAAAATAAATAAACAGCTTCTCTAACACAGAGAAGAAGCAGAGATTTAGATAAAATTCAAAGACAGAAATTAATCCAAAATGAAAGAAAAACATAAGGCCATGGCCAGAGATCTAAGTGAAACAGACATAAGTAACATGCTTGATGAAGAAGTTAAAGCAAACATCATAAGTATACTCAATGGGAATGAGAAAATAATAGAAGACATCAGTGAGATCTTTACCACAGAGATAAATGACATAAAAAGGTGGAGATACCTGGGTGGCTCAATCAGTTAAGCAACTGACTCTTGGCTTTGGCCCAGGTCATGATCAAGATTTGTGAGTTTGAGCCCTCTGTCAGGCTCCATGCTGGCAGTGTGGAGCCTGTTTGGGTTCTCTCTCTCTCTCTCTCTCTCTCTCTCTCAATATAAATAAATCAACTTTTTTTAAAAAGATGTAAAAAAGAATCAGAGATGAAAAATGTAATAAAACAAGATTAAAAACAAGCTTGATGTGATGAACAGCAGTCTTGAAGAAATAGATTAATGAATTAGTGACCTAGGAGAGAAAATAATGGAAAATAATGAAACTGAAAAAGAGAGAGAGAAGAAATATGGAACACAAGAATAGACTTTGGGAACTCAGTGACTCCACATATGTGTTATAGGAACTGTAGAAGAAGAGAGAAAAAAAGAGGGCAGAAAATGTATTTGAGGAAATAATAGCTGAACTCTTCTCAAATATGAGAAAATAGACATCCATATACAGAATGCATACAGAAATCCCATCAAAATCAACAAAAGCAAGCCAACACAAAGATATAGTAATTAAACTTGCAAACAAAAATGATTTTAAAAAATCCTAAAAGCAACAAGACAAAAGAAGTCCTTAACTTGCAAGGGAAAACCCATAAAGCTGGTTGCAGATTTCTCAACAGAAATGTGACAAGGCAGAATGAAGTGGCATGATATATTCAACATGCTGGATGTGAAAAATCTTCATCCAGGAATACTCCACTCAGCAAGCCTATCATTCAGAATACAAGGAGAGGCAAATTTTCCCAGAAATAAAAAAAAAACAAATTAAAAAATAAAACAACAACAAAAACAAAAAACAAAACTAAAGGAGTTTGAGATCACTAAATCAGCCCTGCAAGAAATATTAAAGGGGACACTTTGAGTGCAAAGGAGACATGAAAGAAAGCAGGAATAGCAATACTCATATCTGACAAACTGAACTTTAAAACAAAGATGGTAAAAAGAGACAAAGAAGGACGCTATATTATAACAAAGGCGACAACCTAACAAAAAAAAAACCAAAAAAAATATTTATGCACCCAAAACAGGAGGACCCAAATATACAAAAATAATTAATAAAAAACATAAAAAACTCATTGATAATTGATAATAATCCAAAAATAGTAGGGTACATTAACACCCCACTTACATCAATGGACAGACCATCTAAATAGAAAATACAGAGGGAATGATGGCTTTGAATGACACACTCAAGCAGATGGACTTAACAGATATTTTCAGAGCAATACATCCTAAAAGGACAGACTACACATTCTTTCAAGTCCACATAGGATATTTTCCATAACAGATCACATATTGGGTCACAAATAGGCCTCAACAAATAAAAGAAAAAATGGTTGAAGCCATACCATGTACCTTCTCTGACCACAAGGCTGTGGAACTAGAAGTCAATGACAAACAAAAATTGGAAAGACTTCATATACATGGAGGTCATACAACGTGCTACTAAACAATAAACTGGCTAATAAAGATTAAAAAAGAAATTAAAAAATACATGGAAACAAATGAAATGAAGATACATGGCCCAAAACTTTTTGGATGCATCAATGTTGGTCTAGGAGCAATATAGGCCTACCTCAGAGGGCAAGAAAAATTCCTAATAAACAACCTAAGCTTACACTTAAAGGAGCTAGAAAAATAACAACAAATAAAGCCTCAATTCAGCATAAGGAATGAAATAATAAAGACTAAAGCAGAAATACATTATATAGAACTAAGAAACAATAGAACAGATCAGTAAAACCAGGAGCTAGTTTTTTTTTAAATAAAATTGATAGACCTCTGGCCAGACTTATCAAAAAGAAAAGAAAATGGACCCAAATTAAAAAAAAAAATCACAAATTAATGAGGTGAAATAACAATCAACACAGCAGAGATGAAAACCATTATAAGATAATATTATTAAAAACTATATATCAACAAGTTGGACAATCTGGAAGAAATGAATAAACTTCTAGAAGCATATAAAGAGTAAATATTTAAACATGAAGAAATAGAAAACTTGAACAGACCAATAACAAGCAAAGAAATTCAATGTATAATCAAAAACTCCCAAGAATAAAAAGTCCAGAGCCAGATGACTTCACAGGGGAATTCTACCAAACATTTTAAGAAGAGTTAATACCTATTCATATCATACTATTCCAAAAAGTATACATGGAAGGAAAACTTCCAAATTCATTCCAAAACCAGAAACATACTCCTCTTAAAAAAGAGAACTGTAGCCAATATCCCTGATGAGCATGGATGGAAAAATTCTCAAAAATATACTAGCAAATTGAATCCAGCAGCACTTTAAAAGAATAATTCCCCATTATTAAGTGGGATGTATACCTAAGATGCAACAGTAGTTCAATATTCACAAATCAAACAACATGACATACCACACTAATAAAAGAAAAGAATCATATTATCCTCTCAATAGATGCAGACAAACATTTCACAAAGTTAAACATCCATTCATGATAAAATGCCTACACTAAGCAAGGATAGAGGGAACATACCTCAACATCATAAAGGCCAAATTAAAATACACACACACAGAGCTAATATCATCTTCAATGGGGAAAACTTGAGAGCTTTTCCACTATGGTCAGGAAAAATACAGCTATGTCTACTTACACCATTATTATTTAACATAGTACTGGAAGTTCTTAGCCTTAACAATCAGACCACAAAAATATATAAAAGGTATCCAAATTGGAAAGGAAGAAGTTAAA
Source organism: Cryptoprocta ferox (assembly GCA_028646485.1). NCBI lineage: Eukaryota > Metazoa > Chordata > Mammalia > Carnivora > Eupleridae > Cryptoprocta > Cryptoprocta ferox. The sequence goes on from CM053579.1 coordinate 46,826,346, forward strand.
CTTTCACTATTTGCAGATAATATGATACTGTATGTAGAAAACCCAAAAGACTCCACCAAAAAATTGCTAGAACTGATACACAAATTAAATAAAGTCATAGGATACAGGATCAATGTACTGAAATCTATTGTATTCTATACACCAATAATGAAGCAGCAGAAAGATCAATCAAGAAGTTGCACCAAATTGCACCAAAAAGTGTAAGATATGTAGGAATGAACGTAACAAAAGAAGTAAAGGATCTGTACTCTGAACTATAAAACACTTATGAAAGAAAATGAAGCAGACAGAAAGAAATGGAAAAACATTCCATGCTCATGTATTGGAATAAAAATATTGTTCAAATGTTAATATTACCAAAAACAATCTATACATTTAATGCAATCCCTATCAAAATACCAACAGATTTTTCCACAGAACTAGAACAAACTATACTCAAATTTGTATGGAAACAAAAGAGACCTCAAATATCCAAAGCAATCTTGAAAAAAGTAAAGCAAATATGGAGGCATCACAATTCCAGATTTCAAGCTATACTACAAAGCTGTAATTATCAAGACATTGTGATACTGGCACAAAAACAGACACATAGATCAATAGAACAGAATAGAATAACCAGAAAAAGACCCACAGCTATATGGCCAACTAATCTTCAGCAGAGCAGGAAATAGTATCCAAATGGAAAACTGTCTCTTTAACAAATGGCATTGGGAAAACTAGAAAGCAACATGGAAAAGAATAAATCTGGACCACTTTCTTACACCATACACAAAATAAATAAAAACATGGATGAAAGACCTAAATGAGGGACAGGGAACAATAATGATGGTAGAGGAGAACGTAGGTGGTAACCTCTTTGACAATGGCTGTAGCAACTCTTACTAGTTATGTTTCGTGTGGCAAGGAAGACAACCACAAAAGTAAACTATTGGGACTTCATCAAGATAAAAACTTCTGCACAGTGAAGGAAACAATCAAGAAAACTAAAAGGCAACTTATCAAATGGGAGAAGATATTTGAAATAACATAACTAATAAAGGGTTAGTATCCAAAAAATATAAAGAACTTACCACCCAAAAACAAATAATCCAGTTAAAAAAATGGGCAAAGGCACCTGGGTGGCTCAGTCACTGGTTAAGGGTCTGACTTTGGCTCAGGTCATGATCTCACAGTTCGTGAGTTGGAGCCCAGCGTCGGGCTCTGTGCTGACAGCTCAGAACCTGGAGCCTGCTTCAGAATCTGTGTCTACCTCTCTCTCTGCCCCTCCCTTGCTAGTGCTCCGTCTCTCTCTCTCAAAATTAAATAAACATTTTAAAAAATGGGCAGAAGGGGTGCCTGGATGGCTCAGTCAGGTATGCGTCTGACTCTTGGTTTTGCCTCAGGTCATGATCTAAAAATTTGTGGGTTTGTGCCCCACATTGGGCTTCACACTGACACTGCAGGGTCTGCTTTGTATATTCTCTCCCTGTGTCTCTCTCTCTCTATCTCTCTCATTCACACACACACACACACATGCACACACACACACACAAACACACACACATAACTAAATAAACTTTTTAAAAAACTGGACAGAAGACATGAATAGACATTTTTCCAAAGAAGGCATCAGGTTGATCAGCAGATACATGAAAAGATGCTCAACATCACTCATCAACAGGGAAATACAAATCAGAATCACAATGAGATATTAACTCACAACTGTCAGTATGTTTAAAATGTCTATACTACCCAAATCAATCTACACATTTAATACAATCCCGATCAATAAACCAACAGCATTTTTGTTTTTCACAGAGCTGGAACAATTTTAAACTTGAATGGAACCACAAAATACCTCAAATAGTGGAAGAAAACTTGATAAAGGAAAATGAAAAGTGGAGACATCACAATTACAGACTTCAAGTTATATTATAAAGCAGTAGTGATCAAAATAGTATTGTACTGGCACAAAAGTAGACACAAAGAGCAATAGAACAATATAAAACCTAGAAATAAACTCACTGCTATATGGTCAATTAATATTCAGCAAAGCAGGAATGAATATACAATGTGAAAAGACAGTCTCATCAGCATATGGTGTTGGGAAAACTGGACACCAACATGTAAAAGAATGAAAGGAGACCAATTTCTTAACACCTTACACAAAAATAAATTCAAAATGGATAAAAGACTTAAATATTAGACCTGAACCATAAAAATCCTCAAGAAGAATACATGCAGTAACTGCTTTGACATGAGCTGTAGCAACTTCTTTCCTGACAGTTCTTTTGAGGCAACATAAAAAAAAAAAACAAAAATAAACTATTGGGACTTAATAAAAAAAACAATCAAAACACTCCTGCATAGTGAGTGAAACAATAAAGAAAATAAGGGAGCCTATGCAATAGAAGATATTTTCAAATAACACATACGATAAAAGGTTTGTATCCAAAATATTTAAAGAACTCATAAAACTTAATATCCTAGAAACAAATAATCCATTTAAAAATGGGCAGAAGATATGAATATACATTTTTCCAAAAAAGACACCCTGATGATCAACGGACACATGAAAAGTTGCTCAACATCACTCATCATCAGGGAAATGCAAATCACAACTATATTGAAATATTACCTTACACCTGTCAAAATGGCTAAACTAAAAATATAAGGAACAAGAAGTGCTGAGAAAGATGTAAAGAAATAGATGCCCTGTGTACTGTTGGTGGAAATGCAACCTGGTGAATCCACTCTGGACAATTCTATGGAGGTCCTCATAAAGTTAAAAATAGTACTACCCTATTGTCCATTAATCACAGTATTGGGTATTTACCCCCCAAATAGAGAAACACTAATTCGAAGGGATACATGCACCCTTGTGTTTATTTTAACATTGTTTACAATAACCACATTTTGAAAGCAGCTTAAGTGTACATTTATCGATGCAATAATAAAGAGGATGTGACTTTATATACATATATATACAGGATTATATATATATATACATACACACATATGATTATACACACACACACACACACACACACACACACTCGCATACACATGGAATGAAATCCTATCCAACAAAATGGATAGAGCTAGAAAGTATAATATTAAATGAAACCAGTCAGAGAAAGACAAGTACCATATGATTTCACTCATATGTCGAATTTAAGAAGCAAGACAAGGGAGCAAAGTGTTAAAAAAAAGGAAGAGAGAAAACAACGAACAGACTCTTAATTATAGAGGACAAACATGTTTACCAGAATGGAGGTAGGTGGGAGGATGGGTGAAATAAGTGATGGGGCTTAAAAAGTACACTTTAAGTACTTATCATGAACATTGAGTAAATCATAGTAATATTGAACCGCTTTATTATACACCTAAAACTAATACAATACTGTACGTTAACTATAATGGATTTTAAATAAATTATTTCATATAAATAGCCCTTCAAAAACTAGGAATCAATAAACATATTCCCAAAAGCGTGTTCATTCTCCTTATTTTTGTTCACATGTGTTTTCTTTTAATTTCTGGACTTCAATTGTCCCTGCCCTTTTAGGTGGCAGGTAGTGTAGCAAGGAGAGTGGGATGGCATATAATCTAGCAAAAAATATTACTTCAGTCCCGATGTTGGTCACTGAAAGTTTCTGTTACATAGGAAAAAAAAAAACTTTAGATAAATAGACAACATCAAATTTCTATGTAAATAAAAGAATTCTAAATTAATTACAATAATTATCCAAAAGTATAATTTAATTGTAAATAACTCGAAGTCAATTAAAGCAGTCTTCTGCCAGGTAATGCAAATATTTTATAGTTTTGTTTCATTTAAATCCCTCATTAATGATTTATAGATGTGCATAAAACTGTGGGAACCATAGCATTATCTAATACACTCAGAGAATATAGATGAAAAAGCTATATAGCTCAAGGGAAAAATCTCTAATATTCCTTACTGCCTTAACTTCACTCATATTAAAATTCAAAGCATTTAGAAAGAGTGATGTTTAATCATATTTTTGACATAATCTTCCCAGATTTTTTAAAATATGATTTTCCATCATTAATATATTTACAGGGGCGTCTGGGTGGCTCAGTCGGTTAAGTGTCCGACTTCGGCTCAGGTCATGATCTCACGGTTTGTGGGTTTGAGCCCCGCATCAGGTTCTGTGCTGACAGCTCAGAGCCTGGAGCCTGTTTCAGATTCTGTGTCTCCCTCTCTTTCTGCCCCTCCCCCACTCATGCTCTGTCTCTGTCTCAAAAATAAACTATATAAAAAATAATTTAAAAAATTTTAAAAAATATTTACATACCTCTCCAGTGCACAGCATGCAAAAATATCAAGGCTTTCAAACAAAGTAAGCAGTTTATTCTTTAGAAGAACAACTCATAAAATATTTATTTTTGTGCATCTGTTATGTATGAAGAATGAAAAATTTTACAGTAAATCAATTTATAAGCCCAAACTACAATTTATTATTATTACTATTATTGTTATTATTATAGGATACAGGCAATTTTAAGATAAAAGTTATAGAACACCACTTTCCCACAATATTATTTGAAGTTCTTTAGTTTAATATTTTTATTACATCCAAATATTTTTTAAATTCAAATTTTCCCAGATCTATTTTAAGATTGTTTGTTCCAATCCTCATCCATTTTTTCCTTTGGTTCATTTCCTGTGTGTTTTTTTTTAATTTTTCAATCTTCATTTATTTTTGAGAGAGAGAGAGAGAGACAGAGCACAAGCAGGGGAGGAACAGAGGGAGAGGGAGACACAGAACCTGAAGCAGGCTCCAGGCTCTGAGCTGTCAGCACAGAGCCCGATGCGGGGCTCAGACTCCCAAACCATGAGATCGTGACCTGAGCTGAAGTCAGATGCCTAACCAACTAAGCCAGGCGCCCCTCATTTCCTGTGTTTTAACTGCCTAAGTGATATTATACTTCAACAGTGATTTCTTGACTTTTTTTGTTTCTACATTTGACAGGCATGCATATAACTTTGGAATCAAGATTCTTAGTACTGACTTTATATTTATAAATAATGTGTGCTCATAATTTCAGATATCTGTATATACCCCAGTGAAATTTTAATGTAAATTGATTTCTGGTTTTCCAGGTATGTACAGAGTAGAAACTGATGAAAAACAATGTGAGAGAGAATTTTAAAAGGTATACATTTTTGGTTGTTAACATACTGCCTACAAATATGTGTCTTATAGATTAATTAAACAGAGGTACAAGTTGTTATTAACTACAAGAGTCATGCCAGATGCAATTAGACCTCATTCTCTTTCTGTCAATAGTTCTACTAAGTCAGGTTCTAGGTGACATTGAAATAACATGTAACTCATACACAGCATTTTTCCACTGAAGAAAATGATAATATGTATACATAACTGCTAGGAAAACAAAGTGTGATAATGCATAACTTTAGCTGTGTATCATAAACGTAAAATGGGGTTTTGTATTGTCCCATTGAGAATGAATTTTTATTTAAACCTTTGGCATAAAACCAAAATCAATATGTTTTCTGTTTCAAAGAAAATCAATGACTCTGATTAAAGCCAAATATATATTTAGAAAACAAGGTGGCTGGATAAGATGATCAAAACGTCTTTATAATGTCTAATTTACATGATTAAGTGGTAGATCTTTTCCACTTGTTAGCATTAATGTCAAATTAGGGTATATCTAAAGATAAAAATGATATCACATGAAAAAAATTTAATATTCTGATGTTAGTAATATAGTGGATAAGATCAAAATAAAATAATAATGAAAAATAAACATTAATGATTTCAAGGAAGCATTTTGGATTTTGGTTTGTGGCTTTAAATAAAACTTCTGACGTTATTTGCACATATAAAACATGTTCAACGTGAAAAAATTATCCTTTTCATATAATTTTGTGTGGTCTAGATTTCCGCTATTTTTTATGGGAGCCAAATCTCATGTTTCCACCGTCAACGAGCCTTTATAATTTACAATAGTTCAGAAGGTAGTATTTACAGTGAGACTTTCTTAAAATCACTCAGCCATGGGACATAAAATCATCTTCTCATACCCTAATAATTCTAGACATGGACCACATTAAGGCAAATTTTCAGATTTTCAGTTTTCAATGGAAAGGAAAAAACTTCCCTCCTCTAATCTTAAAAGTTTTAGTTAAAAGAACAATTAATAAAAACAGCACATATTAATAAGAAAAAAACAGCAAAAACTGTAAGAAAAAGATAAAAAAGTAATATGAAAAGATAGTAAACTCTAAACAAGGAAAGAGGTACAGGCAAATGTAATTAGCTTCAAAAAGTGGTAGTTAAGAAAAAAAAGAGGTAATAATGTGGCAGGGCCCATCTTAGAAAGGGACAGAGCAAGATCTACTCCATCCTTACATTTTAATAACTATAATGGTGATTCCACAAAAACCTGAGAGTTTATACTAATTTTACCAAAAGTGTAAAAGCAGACTAGTTGGATAACTTTACTCTGAACCTCTTAGGAGAAAAAAATTCTGGAGATATACTTGTAAAATAGAAGAAGTTTTGAGACTTAATTTTCTGACAGAAGTGAAGAGTCTGAGGATAAATGAAGAATTAGTGGAGTAAATATTAATTTGAAATATACATCAAAAGAATGAAATACACTTCACAACTATGTAGTACATCTTAGTACAGCAGATATAACAAATATTGGGAAAGAAAAACCAAGCTCAAAATTGTCCTTTCTTCTCTCCATAGATGTAAACTACAGAAAAAAATAGGTGGAACAAAAATAGCCATCCATAAATAACTCCTTCTTGGAAAACTTAACTCTCAAAAGGATTGTCAAGGAGTTTCAGTCACCCACATTATATGAGAGCTTTAAAATAAAAGGTCTAGACAAAGTCCCAGGAATTTCATAGTACGGAAAAGCTAAAAAAATTGACATGGAAATTATGGCAATGTTTTACAGTAAAAGAAAAATATAGTGATACACCTTTTAATACAAAGGACAGAGAAAGAAACTGTACTAGGTATACTAGAAAAAAATATAACCCAAGGAACACAAAGAAAGTCACCACAAATGTTTGGTACTTTAGAACAAATTGAATTAAATAAAATGAAGAAGTGGCTGATGAGAGAAAAAAATGATATTGTTGTCTTAAGATAATGAATCAAGGGTCAAAACATATTTATATAATTAATAAATAAACTAGAAAGAGCAAAGAACAGATATGGATAAAAAGAAAATTAGTCACATGGAGGGAAGTTTTGAGATAATTTTAGATAACATAGTTGTGAAAGACCAAAGAATAAGAAAAAAATAGAGAAAACAAAGACATAGCTTATTTTGTTTTTGTTTCCCTTACCTTAGCAGACAAATCTAGTAAGAAGTTACTACTGCCAATGTCAAAGAGGTTACTGTCTGTATTCTCCTCTAGGATTTTTATGGTTTCCTGTCTCACATTTAGGGTTTCCATCCATTTGAAAATTATTTATGTGTATGGTGTAAGAAAGTGGTCCAGTTTTATTCTTTTGCATATTGCTGTCCAGTTTTCCCAATACCATTGGCCAATGAGATTTTCTTTTTTCCATTGGATATTATTTCCTGTTTTGTCAGAGATTAGTTGACTATAGAGTTGTGGGTTCATTTCTGGGTTTTATATTCTGTTCTATTGTTCTGTGTCTATTTTTGTGTCTGTACCATAGTATTTAGATCACTACTGTTTTGTAATATAATTTGAAATCTGGAATTGTGATGCCTCCCATCCTGCTTTTCATTTTCAAAAGTGTTTTGGCTCTTTGGGATCTTTTGGGGTTCCATCAAATTTTAGAATTCTTTCCTCAAGCCCTGTGAAAAATGCTGTTGGTATTTTGATAGGAATTGCATTAAATGTGTAAATTGCTTTAGGTAGTATACTGGACCACTTTAATATGTTGAGGTATGCTCCCTCTATCCCTACATTTTAAGGGGCACCTGGGTGGCTCTGTCGGTTGAGCGTCTGACTTTGGCTCAGATCATGACCTCATGGTTCATCCGTTCAATCCCCGCATCAGGCTCTGTGCTGACAGCTCAGAGCCTGGAGCCTGCTTCAGATTCTGTGTCTCCCTCTCTCTCTGTCCCTCCCCCGCTTGTGTTTTGTCTCTTTCTGTCACTCAAAAGTAAATAAATGTTTAAAAAATTAAAAATATATTTGTTCTTCCAATCCATGAGCATGGAATGTCTTTCCATTTCTTTGTGTCATCTTTAATTTTTTTCAGTAGTATTCTATTGTTTTCAGAGCACAGATCTTTTACTTCTATGGGTAGGTTTATTCTTAGGTAGGTATCTTATGGTTTTGGGTACAATTGTGAATGGGATCTATTCATTGATTTCTCTTTCTGTTTGTTCATTACTGGTGTATAAAAATGCAACAGATTTCTCTACTGTGATTTTATATCTTGCTACATTGCTAAATTTGTGTACCGTTTCTAGCAATTTTTAGTGGAGTCTTTGGGGGTTTCTACATAGAGTATCATGTCATCTACAAATAGTGAAAGTTTGACTTCTTCTATGCCACTTTGGATGCCTTTTATTTCTTTTTGTTGTCTAATTGCTGAGGCTAGGTCTTCCAGTTCTATGTTAAATAAAAATGGTGAGACATGACAACCCTGTCTTGTTTCTGACCATAGAGGAAAAGCTCTCAGGTTTTACCCATTGAGGATGATATTATCCATGGGTCTTTAATATGTTGAGGTATGCTCCCTCTATCCCTACTTAATTGAGGGATTTTATCAAGAATAGATGCTGTATTTCGTTAAATGCTTTTTATGCATTATTGAGAGGATCATATGGTTCTTTTCCTTTCTTTTACTAATGTGCCATATAACTTTTTTGAATACTGAACCAGCCCTGCATCCCAGGACTAAAACCGAGTTGATGATGGTGAGTGATTCTTTTCATGTACTGTTGGATTCAATTTGCTAGCATTTTGTTGACAATTTTTGCATCCATGTTCATCAGGGATATTGGACTGTAATTCTTCTTTTTAGTGGGGACTTTGTCTGGTTTTGAAATCAAGATAATGCTGACTTTGAAGAATGATTTTGGAAGTTTTCCTTACATTTCTATTTTTCGGAACAGTTTCAGAAGAATAGGTATTATCTCTTATTTAAATGTCTGGTAGAATTACCCTGGGAAGCCATCTTGCCCTGGAATTTTGTTTGTTGGGAGATTTTTTTAAAGTTTATACATTTATTTTGACAGACAGAGAGAGAGGGTGAGAAAGGGAGGGACAGAGAGAAAGGGAGACAGGTAGAATCACAAGCAGGCTCCGCACAGACATGGGCCTCAAACTCACCACTTGAGCTGAAATCAAAAGTTGGATGTTCAACCAACTAAGCAACCCAGGCGATCCTTTTGGGAGATTTTTTATTACTGATCCAATGTCTTTGCTATTTATGGGTCTATTCAAAATTTGTATTTCTTCACGTTTCGGTTTTCTTAGTTTATATGTTTCTAGGAATTTATCCATTTTATCCAGATTGCCTAATTTGTTGACATATATTTCTCATAATATTCTCTAATAATTGATTATATTTCTGTGGTGTTGGTTGTGATCTCTCCTGTTTCATTTGTGATTTTATTTATTTGCGTCTTTCTTCTTTTTGATACTCTGGCTAGGAGTTTATCACTTTCATAAATTCTTTCAAAGAACAAACTTGTAGGTTTGTTGAGCTTTTCTACTGTTTTTTTTGTTTCTATATCATTTATTTCTGCTCTTACCTTTATTATTTTTCTTCTGCTAATGTCTTTAAGTATTTTTTGCTATATATTTCCTAACTCCTGTAGGTGTAAGCTTAGGTTATGTATTTGATAATCTTCTTGCTTCATGAAGTAGGCCTGTATTGCTACCTATTTGTCTTTTAGGACTGCTTTAGCTGCATCCTGAAAGTTATGGACTGTCATGTTTTTATTTTCATTTGCTTCCATGTATGTTTTTGTTTTCTCTTTAATTTCCTGGATCACCTATTCATTCTTTAGGAGGGTGTTTTTAACCTCCATGCATTTTTTGGTCTTTCAGGATGTTGTCTTATGTTTCACTTTCAGTTTCATAGCGTTGTGGTCTGAACATATGTATGCTATGATCTAAACATTTTTGTATTTGTTGAGGCCTGAATTGTGGTCCAGTATATGATCTATTATGGCACTGTTCCATGCGCACTTGAAAAGAATGTATTCTGCTGGTTTAGAATGAAACATTCTGAATATATCTGTCAAGTACATCTGGTCCAGTGTGTGATTCAAAACCATTCTTTCCTTGTTGATTTCCTGCTTAGATGATTTGTCCATTGCTATAAGTGGGGTGCTAATTTCCCTTACTATTACTTTATTATTATCAATGAGTTTCCTCATGTTTCTTGTTGTTTTATTTATATATTTGGCTGTTCCAATTTGGGGGCATACATATTTACAATTGTTAGATATTCTTGTTCGGTAGTCCCCTTTTTCATGATATCAATGTGCTTCTTCATCTCTTGTTAAACTCTTTGGTTTAAAATCTAGTTTTTCTGGGGTGCCTGGGTGTGTCAGTCAGTTGAGCAACCGACTTTATCTCAGGTCATGATCTCGTCGTTCATGAGTTCAAGCCCCGTGTCAGGCTCTGTGCTGATAGCACAGAGCCTGGAGCCTACTTCAGATTCTGTGTGTCCCCCTTTCTCTGCCCCTCCCCCACTCACACTCAGTCTCTCTCTCTCTCTCTCTATCTCTCAAAAATAAATAAACATTAAAAATATTTTAAAATAAATATGGCTGTGTGGCTTTCTTTTTACATTCATTAACATGATAAATGTTTTTCCATCTCTTCATTTTCTTTTCTTTTTTTTTTTTTTTTAAACTTTATAGTTTATTGTCAGGTTGGTTTCCATATAACACCCAGTGCTCTTCCCCACAAGTGACCTCCACCAAGACCATCACCCCCCTTTACCTTTTCCCCTTCCCCTTCCCCCCTCAGTTTGTTTTCAGGATTCAAGAGTCTCTCGTGTTTTGTCTCCCTCCCTCTCCCTAACCCTTTTTTCTCCTTCCCCTCCCCATGGTCCTCTGTTGGGTTTCTCCTGTTAGACCTATGAGTGCGAACATATGGTATCTGTCCTTCTCCGCCTGACTTATTTCGCTGAGCATGACACCCTCGAGGTCCATCCACTTTGCTACAAATGGCCAGATTTCATTCTTTCTCATTGCC
>CM053579.1:46838039-46852071 GCA_028646485.1 Cryptoprocta ferox
CAAATTTAAAATCCTCATAAACAATTCTTATTCTTGTTGAGCTTATGTAAATAATTGGGACAAAATTGGTAAAAACTGGACTTATTCCACAGCTATATTAGTCTCGATTTGGCCATGGGGTTTTTGGAGAGAAAACTTACTTATAATGCAATTATTCTCACTCAACTTATATAAATAATTAAGCCTCGATAAATGATTACACTACGCTGCCTTTATTTCATAAAATAAAAAAGGGGGAATTGTTGGGAAATGGGACCAACTGTCCTTATTGGACCTCTGTTCTCAGCACTGTCCTTGTGTTTATATTGTCCTTATCAGACTTCTGTTCCAAGAATGCTGGGAACATGGGACTTGATGAAGTCCCAGGAAGACGTGAGGACAGAGCCTTCCTGGTCATCAGCCACGTGCATCGAGAAACCACGGCACCAGAGGTATACCCACGCACAGTTGCAGGGTGTTCCTGATCTGTCCTTCCTCTCTCTGTAGCTACTGTTCTGAGTAAAACATTCCTGTAACATTTATTGTGCTCTCCAAGCTTGCAAGGAGGGTATAAAATAAGATGCTGTTCCTAATAAAGTTTGTCCTCAGCCCTCAGCTCTTGGTCCGTCTCCATGGCTTTCGGGGACGTTCACGGTGCCCTTGCTTTCCAGGACCGTCACCGTGCCCTTGCTTTCTGGGACCATTCACGTTTCCATTGAGAAACGTCCCTCACGTTCCCATCAGCAGTGTTTGGGAACATCCCTGTTTCCATTGGCCCTCAGCCTTTGGGAACTGTCATTGCGTCTGGCTTGTCATGTCCTCAGGACCCAAGGAAATCCTACCACAGCCTTTCCTTCCCATTCTTTAATTATTTTACTTAATTTTTACTTTGTGACCCTTCCATAGAAGAGTAAGCAGAGAAGAGAAGACATTGAATGAAATTCACAGTCATCAACTTTGCTGCTGGATAGCATTTTATGGTAAATGTAAGGAAAAGGAAATTATTGGCTGAGGTAAAATTTTAAATTTTCTCTGGTTTTGGAATAAAATAGTCTCTTTATCTACATCTGTATATGATTTAATGTATACCCACAGTTGTAAAGTTAATTCTATTTGTGAACATTTATTTCTTCATTCTTTCCCTTTTGTCTCCATCCCTATTTATGCTACCCTAGTTCAGTCCTCATCACCATTGCCTGGATGAGAGCAAACCCCTTTTACATAATTCCCTTGTTTCTAGTTTTACTTCAAGCCCCCTCTAATCTATTGCGAACACCAAAGTGGTGCCCTAGCTTCTCCCTCATCTTTCTCCATCATCTCCCACCATTGACTTCATAAAATGAAGAACCACAGTAATAACAAACTGTTTATAATTGCCCATGTATGAGGCTTCTTGCCTTCATGCCTATGCTTACTGAAACCTCTGTCTAGAAAGTCCAAATCACTCAGGCACTCTCATGCCCTTTCTTAGCATACTTATCTTCAAGACTCAGGTTCATGTGTCAGCATCCAGAAGCCTATCTCAACCATTCACTCCCCAACCAAGCTGAACTAATTACCCCCTCTCTATATAACCATATATAGTGTGGATCCTTGTTCTTGCCATTTTTGTCTTGAAATGAACTAGTTGGTTATACTATCCCACTAAGATGTACATCTCTCAAGGACAGGGACTTAGCTCTTATATACCCAAAATCTAGCACTGTCCGTGGCAAAGAGTAAGCATTTGATCTATAAGAATTTATTTCATTATCTATATCCAGGGTATTTTATGAAATTGTGAGAAAACTAAGAATATTCATGTTTTCCAAGTCTGCAACTAGCCTGGAGTCCATATCTAATTCATTATCTTTATAATAAAGTGAAATAGTATAAATATCTTACCTTGTGGATTACACACAGTATTTGATTCTTAGCTTGTCATTTTTTTCAGTAGTTCTAAGCTATCCCTGAGGACATTTCTACTGCTATTGAAAATATATACAACAAAATACTTATTCTGTAATTGAATTTGTTAAACTTACTTCTGCTTTGAAGTTCAACTGTGAGTTGTCTTTCAAGGGTTTCTCTAATTTCTCTCTCTCTATAGAGTTCCATTCGCAGTTCTTTTTTTTCCTGTTGAATCTGCTTCTCCTGGAAGTGAGCATTATCCAAAGCCACTTTCAGTAGACCCTGTCAAGGTACAGCAAATGACATGCAGTTCATCTTATCTGTTTTAGTTTCTCAAATATGAAATAATTTATTAGATGCTAATGTCTTGTATTACATTTATTTTGTTTATAGAAATATTGTTGACCTGAATATTGGTCAACAGAGTCTCCACAGAGGACAGACTATCAGCAAAAACGAATGGTCCCTGGAATCCAGGAGGTAATGCCTGTCCAGGAGTCAATTGGATCTTGTCCAAGGGTGACTTGATCATTGGAATTTGAAATGGTACCTCTTCTGCAATTAAAAAAAAAAAATTAATATCAGAAGGTTCATGAATTAACAGCTCAAAATTTTCTGTTTCCTTTACTTCTAATAACATCTATAAGGATTTTGTTTTTAAAACTAAATGATGGCAAACTCATAATTGGAAGTCATATGTATTGAGAAACCAGCTGCCTCTAGTTTCTCAAAATAAATGTTTCAGTAAATAATCAGTGAAAATGAAGCAACATTTACTGTCAAAGAGGCATGAGACTTGGAGAAAAATTATGATATATTTATGAATGTCTCTAAATTAAATAATCAGATCCTTCCTTGTAATGCATACACTGCTTTGTATTTTTTCCTTTTCAAGTCTACCATCTCCATTCTTTAATAGCTGTACTGAAGTTTAATTTACATACAATAAAATTCACCTATCTGAAGTGCACACTTCCAATGATTTTTAGTAAATTTATGGAGTTGTGGAACCATCATCACAAATCTATTTTAGAACATCTTAATCACCCCCAAATACCCCTCATGCCCATTTGCAGTTAATCTGCTCCCCCATTCCCAGCCCCTGGCAACAACTAATCTATTTTCTGCCCCTGTAGGATTGTTTTTTCTGGATATTTTACAAATAGAATCATATAATCTGTGGTTGTTTGTGTCTGACTTCTTTTACTTAGCATAATGTTTTTGAGGTTCATTCATGTGGTAGCATATATCAGTGGTTTCTTCCTTTCTATTGCTGCAAAGTATTCCATAACATGGAAATGATTTTTGTTTAATTATTCACTAGTTGACGGGCATTTGGATTATTTCCAGTCTTACCTTTTATTTTATTTTATTTTTTTTTAATTTTTTAACTTATTTATTTTTAAGAGACAGCACGGGGAGGGGAGGGTCAGAGAGAGAGGGAGACACAGAATATGAACAGGCTCCAGGCTCTGAGCCTGCTGTCAGCACAGAGCGCGATGCGGGGCCTGAACCCATGAACTGTGAGATCATGACCTGAGCTGAAGTCGGACGCTTAACCGACTGAGCCACCCAGGTGCCCCAGTCTTACCTTTTATTTTGAAGAATACTACTTATGAAAAAAATATCAGTTGTGGTGTAAAAACACAAGTTATATCTTTTCTCCTTATTTTTATTTTATCTTCTCATACATTCTCATTACCTTAGCAAGATTCTCTCTTAGCTTCAAGTAAATAGACACCAATAGAATTTTTGTTTAATGAGATATTTCAAATTTATTTTGAGCAGATATATCTAATTACAAAAGGAATCTTCTCTTACTTTGAGAAGCTACTTGCCTATGTACTTGAATTCTGATTGAAAATATCTTATGTGAGATGTATGAACCACATAACAAAGTTTCCTCCCAAGTTGGAAACTGGGGCTTTTTTTAACATAGGTAAAAATAAACTGCTACAAAGTAGTCTTGGAAGGTAGCCAAACAAACCCTGGGATTCTTAAATTGCTTCAAGAGCAGTGCATGATGGGGCGAATCAGAACACCTCAAACAAAATTACTCTTCTTACCACAGTTTCTTCATTTCAGTATCTGTGTACAAACGAAGTTTGAAAATATGCATCTCTGGTCAGGAAAATTTTCAGTGACCCCATATATTATGAGAATCACTCATGAAAAACCTAGGCTTGAATCTGGACCTAAGCAATTTTCACAAAAATTTAGCTAATGGTTCTGGTTCCAGTAGGGATAGCAATATGGATTTATCATACAGTTAGATCTAATTTTTTAATTGCAAGCAGCCTATATGTGTAATGTGAAGAGTCTTGAACCACACAGATTTCATAGTCATAATGGTTTGCTCCATAACAAATGGTATACTCCATTTACTATGTGGAAATCCTTTACATACAATTCTTAGAAGCTTCTGTTAGTTTTTTCTAAGTTTATTTATTTATTTTGAGAAAGAGAGAGAGAGAGAGAGAGAGAGAGAGAGAGAGAGAGAGAGAATCCTGAACAGGTTCCACACTATCAGCCCGGAGCCTGATGCAACGCTTGAACTTAGAGACTGTGAGATCATGACCGGAACCAAAATCAAGAGTTCGAGGCTTAACCGACTGAGCCACCCATGTGCTTCACTTCTGGAAAATTTTAATAGAACAGAATTATCTATGAATAAAATGCTTTTAATAGAGATCACCTTTACAATTTTTTACAACTTCTCATTTTCTAAAATCTACAGAAATAAAAAGTGCTAAGCAATTATTTTATATAATCAACACTTTCATATTATTTGAATCCAAAATGTTATAAAAAGCATTTGTATATTCATCTTAAATAATTCAATAAAATGTAGAAACTATCCTGTTAATTTTATTCTAGTAGAGGAAGCTATAATGAGCATATTCCCAGGGTTTTCTCATAAAACTTAAAAAATATTTTGATTAAATACATGATGCATGTGTTTTGTACAACTCCCCTGTTGTAAAATTAACCCTAACCCTTTCCTTCCTTCTTTCCTTCCTTCTGTCCTTCCTTCTTTCCTTCTCCACTCCCCTCCTTGCCAGTGGAAGTTTTGGTAGAGGTAAAGTATTCCAGAAGGAGTGAGCACATTATCACAAATTCTGTGATCTATTTCAACTACATTTTGAACATTTAAAATATGTCATTAAAAAACTAAATTCTAAAATGTCCTAGGCAGCAGCTTTAATGCTTCTAAAGTACATTTCTGAACACCTAACCAAGCAATCTTATTTTTATTTGTATTGTTTGAAGTCTGTATTTAGGTAGCATTTTGTCTTCTCCATGTGATTGTGTTAAGTGGATAGAATAACTTCATAGTGATTTATTGATAATAACTGGGAAGGTTCTACACCTTTGTATTGATGTTTAAAAATCTTAAAGTAGGAATTTATGTAGCCTGGAAGATCTGTTTTTACAAAATGAACTGCTACACAGTTGTAACATTGACATCCTGCTGATTCAGAAGTAATATAATATTTTCTCTGAATAAATATTTTGTACCAGGGGCAGAGATCTTAAAATTAATGGATTCCTTGTTATGTATCACTCTATGCACATGTAACCTCAATGGTAAGAATCTGAGGAGTATTCTACAAATACGATACCACAAAAGGAAATCAATATATTCAGTATGCATTAAACAAAATTATAATTACATTAAAATTGCTGGAAGTCTTCTATTTGGAGATGAAAGATAGGTATTAAATTGTCTGAAAGGAAAATTACTATTAACTATGAAGACAGGTTGTATGATCTATGGTTTGTAATGTTGCTGTGCAGTAGATTGAAGTTTCAAAATAGCATTACTCTTCTTTAAAGATATGGACACAGTTGAATTAGGTGTTGCTTGCTGCAGTGAGGATCAAATGCAAAAAGAATCATATTTCATTAGACCTAGTCAACACCAGGAAAATAAATAGAAATACAAGAGGAATGTAGGCAATGATTCATTTTGATAATCTGGCCCAAGAAAGACACATAGAGACACCACACAGATCTAAACTTCTACGAAAAGACAAATAGGATACAGAGCGTGGGAACTGGGATGACAGTGTAGCAGAGGTCACATCGATTTTCAGCAGCAGTTTTCACACAGATGAGATAACCCTGGACTCCATTTGGCCCATTATTCATATCCTACTTGTCCCACAAGCAATACATTTCCTAGTCCTGGAAAAAGGCAATAAAGAAGGATTCTACTTATGACTTCATATGATTTAGTTTCTGTGCTAACCAAACATGTTTTTTCATACCAAAGTCACATTGCATGTTAAGGCCTGTAATAGCCAAAAGCTAGTCGAAGTGTATTATGTTTTGGTATATATAAGTGAAAATGTCAAACCATTTTTCAGGTTTTTTTCTTATTTAAATCATATATTACAAATATGTGTAATAAATGCATTGGAAGTATATTTCAATCTTGTAATAGGTCTTCACATCTGTATGACATCACCATTTTTCTCAGTTTGATTACATGCACTGTTATGTAGGAATTTATTCAATAGCCTTGTAAAATCCTAATTGGCAATGAAATTACATACATATGGACAAATACTAGAACCATAGATTGTCAGTTAAATAAGAACATCCTTTTGTAAGCCAGGGAGAAAGGGTTTTTGACTTAGCACTTTAAAAGACTGGAGTTCAAAATTTATATAGTTAAACCTTTATCAACACAAATGATGCAATAGTATAAACTAAAAGATAAAGAAACGAAAACTGCTACCTAGCTGAGGACATAAGCAACCTCTTCATTTACTGAAGCAAAGAGGAGACCACTTTTATTGAGCCTGTTTGTCAAACTTGCCATACTTTGTAATAGCACTTGGGAATCCATTTGCAGAATCAGCTCTCAATTTTAATTCCTTCCTTAGGGCCCAAATGAATAGATGTAAAAGTTGACAAGAACTTTATTTGTAGAAAAAATATATAAACACACAGTAAATTCTGAGAATAAAAACGTACCTCTAAAAATTAAAGTCAAGGCTTCTAGAGACTTTCTATGTGAATATAATGCTTATTTTCCCACTTTTTCATGGAGTTCAGTGTTTCCTCTTTCCTCTGGACTGAGGGTTGCAATACAAGGTAAGAAAATGAACACCACTGGGGCACTTGGGTGTCTCAGTCGGTTAAGTGGCTGACTTCAGCTCAAGTCATGATCTCGTGGTCTGTGAGTTCGAGACCTGTGTTGGGCTCTGTGCTGACAGCTCAGAGCCTGGGGCCTGCATTGGATTATGTGTCTCCCTCTCTCTCTGCTCCTCCCTTGCTCTCTCTCTCTCTCTCTCTCTCTTCAAAATAATAAACATGAAAAAAATTAAATAAAAAAAAGAAAATGAATACCACTTGACTCACTCAACAGTGGAAAAATGCAGCCACCTGCCATCAGGTTATTGGTTTTTATTCTTTAACAAATAAATTATATTTCACAATTTTGTTTGAGTGCTTTCCCCTAAATACATCTATCTCAAGAGACTTTCCTTTGTTGGTGTCATCAGTATTACATTTGGCACAAGCAAGACACCTGCCTCCTTCTTCCAAACAGAAGAACAATGACAACAATAAAATGACCAACTGCTGTGTAATGATGTAACTTGCATGAATATAAAGAACTGTTCTTTATTGAGCAGTGTTCTCAGCTGAACTGTAATTCAAATGTTGCCATCATCAAACATGGAAAAGAAAAACTTGATCCCCAAATTATTACATTTCTTTAGGGAGATGAAAAAAAGAAATAATGCTGACAAATGAAAACAGAAAACTAGCATCAAAATAATGGAAGATTACCATCCTGAAAAATGAGAAACAATATTTCTTAAAACTAGTATGGCCCTATTTTGCTCTGGATCTTTAGATTAACAATTTGGCATAACAGAATACTTTATAAATTATGAATTAGAAATAAGTCATCTTTCAAATAAAATATCATGCTAATAACAAATATTATATACAGTAAAGGGTTGGAAGGAGTATGATATCCAGCCCCTATCATTTAGGAGCTGACATATCTTAAATAAATGTCAACAAATTATAGAGGTGGACAATTAAGTGTAAAATCATGTGACACAGGTTGTTAAGGGCCTCTCAAAGGACAAATCATTTCAGTGTGGATTAAGTACTTAAACTAATTCATTCATTCTCTAGCTGAAAAGTGTTCCCACTGTCATTAAAATACAGTCCCATGGACTTCCCCAGGATATTAGGTATGCCAACAATTTCCTTGCCCAAACTAGTGTTCAAAAACTGGGTTAAACAATGATAAACAATGTAAATTAAAGCAAGGATTAGTAGATAAATTACAGGGTGCTCAGTGAAATTTGAATTTCAGAAAAAGCAGCAAATGATTTTTCAACATAAGTATGTCCAAAATATTCCATGGGACTTTGTTATACTAAAAAATAATTTGTTGTTTATCTGAAATTCAAATTTCACTGAGTATGTTGTTTTCTTTTTTCTTTTTTCTTTTTCTTTTTTTTTTTTTTTTTTTTTTTTTTTTTTTTTTTTGCTAAATCTATTAAAGCAGAACATCTCAGAACCTTTAGAAAGTTAGTGCTGGGGTGCCTGGGTGGCTCAGTCAGTTAAGCGTCCAATTTAGGCTCAGGTCACAATCTCACCATTCATGGGTTCGAGCCCCACATCAGGCTCTGTGCTGATAGCCTGGAGTCTGCTTCAGATTCCTTGTCTCCCTCTCTCTCTGTCCCTCTCCCACTTGCACTCTGTCTCTCTCTCAAAAATAAACATTAAAAAAATTTAAAGCTAGTGCTAAACATTAGAATATGTTAATTTAGTAGGCAGCTGAGAGCATAGTGATCAAGAGCAAAAGATGCCAAAGCCTGACTATGTAGGTTTGAAACTCTGCTCTATAATTTGCAAGCCCCTGGGAAAGTTACTTAATTTTTCTGTGCCTCAATTTCCTCATCTGTAAAATTAGGATAATATTTATCTCATAATGTTGTTATAAAGATTAATGAACTACTATTTGTAAAGTTTGTAGAACAATGACTCACCCCAATGAAATACAAAATAAGAGTTTGTTAAATAAATTAAATGGCAATTTAAAATTCCCAGGAGTGGGAGAGGAGCCTATAGTAAAATATTTGACCAGCTAAGATTCCATTAAACCTCTTAAAACATGTGACAAAATCTTTTTTTAAGTAGTAATTGAATGAGCCTGGCTTCACCCTAAATTAGGCCAGTATTATCTTCTTAGTTATCAAAGGTCTGAGGAGACTTCTTAAGTCAAGGTCAGTGGTTCTCAGAGTAATTTTGCAGCTCAAAGGATATTTGGCAATGGCTGGAGACATTTTTGCCTGTCAAAACTGAGGAAGTGGGAATGTGCTACTGGCATCTTTCTGCACTGAACTTCTACTAGGAAGTTTAATAAGCTTAATATGATAATAATGTTAACTCAACGATTTTGAGCTAACACATTACAAGGTATGTTTTAGAGTTAGTATGCATTTAATTTTGGGCCCGTGACTTAAGTTCTTTGCTCAAGTAGCACCTTATTAGTGAAATCTACTGAACATCCTATTAACATTGCAACCTTCACCCCTATTCTTACCCCTAATATTGTTTTCTTTTTTTCCTAAAAAAATTATCGCCATTTAATATACAATATAACTTACTTATTTACTCTTTTTGTTACATATTGTATCTCACTACAATATACTCTTCATGAGAGTGGGAACATTGTCTTTTTAAATATTTTCCCACTTAGTGTCTTCTCAGTATCTACAGTAGAAGCTATCTTGGGACTTCAATACATGTAATGACTTTGGATATGGAGACTGGTAATTTTAAAACTTGAGGTAAGATTTCTATCATCCGATTGATTCCATTGTATCTTTCTATTAAAAATGACAAGATTGTACAGGAATGTATAATTTTAAAATATTTTATAAAGATATAGTTGGAGAAAGGAGGAAAGAGGAGGTGGAAGTAAATAAAGAGTTTCTGGTCAAATCTCAGCCTTTCCAATAAAATCAATGATTACTATACAGATAATGTAACAAACTGACATTTTGCAATTCTGAAAAATAGTTGATATAGTTGTCATAGCATGTCTACTGTATATTTATTGAACATGTCTATATATCATAGTCCTTTGAGCAAAAAATAGTAAAATATAAATCTTTCTGGCTCACACATAAACTTCCCCATCATCTTTGAGATGATGTATTATTGCATCAAAGATAAAGCAAGCTTAACTGATTTTTTTTTAAGTAGATCTATATTCACTAGAGCCTAGAAATGAATAAAAGGGCTGAAGATCCAGCATGGAAAGAAACTTTTTAAAAAAATGTTAGTTTATTTTTGAAAGAAAGAGACAGAGAACGAGACGGGGAAGGGCAGAGAGAGAGGGAGACACAGAGTCAGAAGCAGGCTCCAGGCTCTGAGCTGTCAGCACAGAGCCCAAGGCAGGGCTCGAACTTACAAACCCTGAGATCATGCCCTGAGCGGAAGTGGACGCTCAACAGACTAAACCACCCAGGTGCCCATAGAAACTTTATACATAGACCAAAATTTTTTCTAAAAACTGCAAGACAGACAAAAATTTCTAATATAAACCACCAAACAGTATCAGAGGCATGTGCAAGACCCTTCTCCAGAAAACCACCCTGGCTACTTCTGTGATAAAGCTGCAGAGAGGAGAACAATAACTAAATGGGGAGTAATAATAAATAGTCTGCACCAGAAATTGAGAAACGACAGGCAGGCATGGGAATAAAGGTAAAGCAGGAAGGAAGCTGATTTTTTAAGTTAATTTATTTATTTTGAGAGAGAGAGAGAGAGAGAGAGCGCCCAAGAAAGAGAGGGGGAGGGGCAGAGAGGGAGGAAGAGAGAATCCCAAGCAGACTCCACACTGATAGCACTGAGGGGCTCAATCTTAAGAACGATGAGATCAGGAATCTTAACTGAATGAGCCACCCGGGTGCCCAGGAAGCTGATGTTTTAAAGAGATTTGTCTTGTGAGAAGGACATACATTTCTGTCAATTAGCTGACACTTCCACGTAATAATGTTTTATTATGCTGACTTATCTTTAAAATAGATTCAGGGTTTCAATATGATCCTGCTTTTACCCTTACTAGGGCTTCAGTCACCTGGCTGACTGCAGAAGCTGTAAAGCAGATTTCTCACTTTGTTTCTCTGCTGGGAAATGTTCAATCTTTCCATCAACCAAGAAACGTCTCTTCTTAATCTGGCACAAATCAGGAAGATAAATTTATTGCTCTGACCTGGAAATTCTTGTACTAACTTTAAAATCACTGTTGTTGTTTCTTTGTTTTTTTGTGTTTTTGTTTTTGTTCTTTTGCTTAGTTAACATATCTGAGTAGAGAGGATCACTGGAAGGTACAAGGAAAGGAGATATTAATCCAGCATTTTAACAGCAATGGTTCTTAAACTTTATCATGCATCAGAATGTCCTAAAGGTGTTTTTGAAAAGTTCCCAACTCCCAAAGTTTCTGATTCAGTAGGTCTAGGATAGGGCCTGGCAACTTGAATTTCAAAGTACCCAATTGATAGTTGACATTGCTAGTTTGGGGACCTCAGTTTGAGAAACCATTGGGCTATATAAAAGTCAGATTTTGCTACATTTAAAGATGATTAATATTGCCTCCTATCACAATATTTTTACACTACTTGTCTGTACAATTTTAAGAAATTGTTTCAAAATTAACTAATTTTAAGTATATATTTTCACAGCTTTAAAAATTGCAAGAAATTAAAGACACATCAACTAACCTCTTCTACAGACCTGTAGATTTTAAAATAACCAATTTACATTGCAATGAAAAGAAATGTATAATGGAATCTATTTGTAAACATAGATTCAGGAAACAAAACAATAAAAAACATGAGTCTATACAGATAGGCTCTTCTATCTTTTCTAGAAACTTCTTTTCTAAGAGTGAATTTAACATAAGCAATTGCTTAATAAGGAAAACTACAGTTCTATGGATTAATCCTTAGATAGTCTTTCCTTCTATCCAAGAAAGATGGAAAGTGGGCATTCTGGTGGGATTAAGATTAAAAATTAAAGATGATTCACAATCAGAATGACATTGTCTTGGAAAATGATGAGGGGACATAAGGCAAGCTGAGGGCAAAGTACAAGCAAGCATATGATCCCCCAGGTGGAATATGTGTGATATCCCTCAGGCACTCCTTGCTGCCCAAGGACAAAGGAAAGGGGAAAACAAATGGTTAACTCATAGAGATCACAGTCATGCAGGACATGAGTCTCCATCAGTTTACAAATACCTTAGTAGATTCAGTGCAGCGTTATTTGTCCTTTTAAGAAAGGGAAGCAAGAGCTGAGTGCAGTCTAGCCAGGTCGATAAGTTAGTCACATTTCAACCTAAAACTCCTGTTGATGGTTTTTCTTGCCTGTTTCCTTCTTCAAATGTATCCTGACTTTCTGGATAGGCTACCCCTAACAGTGACCAGGAGGCTCAGAATACTCTTCTGGGGGAGGAGCGGGCAAGATGGCGGAGAAGCAGGGAGCTCTGTAAACCGCGCACGCCCGTATGGATTGAACTGAGGACTGAAGTGATAAAACTTGGATTTGTGAGTGGGGGAAAGAAGAAACAGACGCCAGAAAGAAGACAACCTCAAAGATGCCTGAGTGAGTGACTGTGATCTGGGAAATTAGGGGACGGGCGGGTCCCGGTGGTAAAGGGGAAAGGAGACCCCAAGCCCAACACAGGGAGAGCGCGCTGTGCCCCTGAGAGACCAGGGGAAGAGAAAGAGAGATGCAAAACGCACCTAGAACCATCTCTAGGGGAGGAAAAACTCGCCCGTCTCCCCATATATAAATGCCGAGCGCCGGGAGAGAAATCCATCCCATCTGGCCAGCGAGTTCTTCCTTCGGCGCAGCGGCAGAGGCATGCACTCCAAGCCGCACCAGGAGCAGTGGCGGCGGTGGCAAGAAAGGTGCCTTGAAAAGCGGCAGCGGCGGCGGCGGCTCCGCGAAAAGGGCGGCGCAAGCCGGGCCGGGAGGCCGGCCGCCAGCGGGAACGCATCTCATCCCGGGTGAAGGTGTTGAACTGCACAGACTGGGATTTGGAAGCAAGGCGGAGCTTGGAGAATACAGTTTGGCTCATCTGCGGCACAGGGAGATCGGACTCAGAAGGGCGGTTGCAACGCTTGGTTCCGGCAAAGCTTTGAAGCAGCGCCATACTTCTCCCCGCAACCACCAAGGTGGGGCCTCGGAGAGAGCAGCCCCCAAGACCTGACCTGACGCCAGACCACGCCCATCCGCACAAGGGAGTTGTCTTTTTTTTTTTCTCCCTTTTTTTCTTTCCTTTTTTCTTTGCTTCTCCTTCTTTTCTGCTGCCATCCAGATATATATCCGGTAGCATATTCTTATCTCTCCTCTTGGCTGGTTATATGCTTTTAGACTTCCCACAGACATTTGCTGTCCCTGTCCCCACCTACTTTTTTTTTTTCATTTTGTTTTTGTTTCTTTTTCTGCTCTCTTTTCTTCTCGTCTTTTTTTCGTTCCTTTCCTTTCCGTTCCTTTCCTTTCCTTTTCTTTAATTCCTTTCCCCTTTTGCCTTGCTTATTTGTTTGATTTGTCTGCGCTTTTGCGTGCTTTTATTCCCTGTATGCTAGTCTGTTTCCTTTTCAGGGCTACCTCAAGAAACAAGCCAAACTACACGGGGTGGAGGGTCCCATATAACTGACCAGGGAAATAAAATAATCAGAGGCACAACAAGAGAAACCGAGGGATACCATTAAAAGAACACTTTCTGAAACGACAGGTCCTGGAAAGTCAATGAGCCTCCTTTAACAGAGTAATACTAACAGGTGCCCAGTACATAACGAGCTTTTGAAACTGACAAGAGACAGAAAGATAGCCAAAATGATGAAGCAAAAGAACTCTCCTCTAAAGCAACTCCAGGAAGAAGTCACAGCCACAGAACTGCTCAAAACAGGCTTAAACAACATAACTGAACAAGAATTTAGAACAATTGTCATAAAATTAATTGCTGGACTTGAAAAAACATCAAAAAAGCTATTGATAAACAGACTAGGGACCTTCAAGATAGCTGTGACGAGTACAAAAAGGCTATGCTATACATGAGGTGCATAACAAAATGGAGGCTGCCACTGTACGGATTGAAGAGGCAGAGAGGAGA
>CM053579.1:46852171-46902469 GCA_028646485.1 Cryptoprocta ferox
CTGAAACTTGGCAGGCCAGAAAGGAATGGCAGGAAATCTTCAATGTGATGAACAGGAGAAATATGCAGCCAAGAATCCTTTATGCAGCGAGCCTGTCATTCAAAATAGAAGGAGAGATAAAGGTGTTCCCAAATAAACTAAAATTGAGAGAATTCATCACCACCAAACCAGCCCTACAAGAAATCCTAACAGGGACTCTATCAGGGAAATGTTGCAAGTAAAACAAGATACCAGAGATACCACTATAAACATGAACGCTACAGAGAACACAATGAACCTAAACCCACATTTTTCAATAATAACACTGAACGTAAATGGCCTGAATGCTCCAATCAAAGGACACGGGGTAGCGGAATGGATAAAAAACCAAAATGCATCTATTTGCTGTCTACAAGAGACTCATTTGAGACCTTAAGGCACCTTCAGATTGAAAATAAAGGGATGGAGAAATATCTACCATGCGACCGGTAGTCAAAAGAAACCCAGAGAAGCCATATTTATATCAGACAAACTGGACTTTAAAGTAAAGGCAGTAACGAAAGATGAAGAAGGACATTATATAATAATTACAGGGTCTCTCCATCAGGAAGAGCTGACAATTATAAATATATATGCGCCGAATTTGGGAGCACCCAAATACATAAAATAATTAATCAAAAACAGAAACAATCTTATTGATTAGAATGTGTTAATTGCAGGGGACTTAAACACTCCACTTACAGCAATGGATAGATCAACCAGACTGAAAATCACTAAGGAAACAGTGACCCTGAACGATGCATTGGAACAGATGGAATTGATAGTTATATTTAGAACTCTGCATCCTGAAGCTAGGAAATTCACATTCTTCCTGAGTGCTCATGGCACATTCTCCAAGATAGATCACATACTGGGACATAAAGCAGCCCTCCATAAATATAAACGAATTGAGATTATACCATGCACACTTTCAGATCACAATGCTATAAAAATTTAAATTAATCCCAGGAAAAAGTCTGGAAAATCTCCAAAAGTGTGGAGGTTAGAAACCAACCTACTAAAGAATGATTGGGCAAATCAGCCAATTAGAGAAGAAATTAAAAAATATGTGGAAACAAATGAAAACGAAAATACGACAAACCAAACTCTCTGGGATGCAGCAAAGGGAGTCCTAAGGGGAAAGTATATTGCAATCCAGGCCTATTTCAACGAACTAGAAAAAGCGCAAATTCAAAATCTAAAAGAGCACGTAAAGGAACTAGAAGGGGGGCAGCAAGAGAACCCCAAACCCAGCAGAAGAAGAGAAATAATAAAGATCAGGGCATAAATAAATAATATAGAATCCAAAAAAACAGTTGAGCAAATCAATGATACCAAGAGTTGGTTTTTTGAAAAAAATAAACAAAATTGATAAACCTCTAACCAGGCTCCTCAGAAGAAAAGAGAGAACACCCAAATAGACAAAATAATGAATGAAAATGGATCTATCAAAACCAACTCCTCAGAAATACAAGCAATCATCAGAGAATACTATGACAACTTATATGCCAAAACATGGACAATCTAGAAGAAATGGACAAATTCCTAAACACACATTCACTATCAAAATTCAAACGGGAAGAGATAGAAAATCTGAACAAACCCATAACCAGTGAAGAAATCGAATCAGTGACCAAAAATCTCCCAAAGAATAAGAGCCGAGGGCCAGATGGCTTTCCAGGGGAATTCTACCAGACATTTAAAGTGGAGTTAATACACATTCTTCTCAAGCTATTCCAAAAAATGGAAATAGAAGGAAAACTTCTGAACTCATTCTATGAAGGCAGCATCACTTTGATTCCTAAACCAGACAGAGACCCAACAAAAAAAGAGAACTACAGGCCAATATACTTTATGAATACATATGCAAAAATCCTCAACGAGACTAGCAAATTGAGTTCAACAGCATATAAAAAGAATTATCCACCATGATCAGGTGGGATTCATTCCTGGGTTACAGGGCTGGTTCAATATTCGCAAATCCAACAATGTGACACATCATGTTAACAATAGAAAAGATAAAAACCATTTGATCCTGTCGATAGATGGAGAAAAAGCATTGGACAAAATACAGCATGGATTCTTAATAAAAACCTTGGAGAAAGTCGGGATAGAAGGAACATACTTGAACATTATAAAAGCCATTTATGAAAAGCCCAAAGCTAATATCATCTTCAATGGGGAGAAACTGAAAGCTTTCCCCCTGAGATCAGCAACACGAAAGGGATGTCCACTCTCACCACTGTTGTTTAACATAGTGTTGGAGGTCCTAGCATCAGCAATCAGACAACAAAAGGAAATAAAAGGCATCAGATTCAGCAAAGAAGTCAAACTTTCATTTTTCACAAATGACATTATACTCTACATGGAAAACCCGACCGACTCCACCAGATGCCTACTAGAACAGATCCATGAATTCATCAAAGTCGCAGGGTACAAAATCAAAGTAAAGAAATTGGTTGCATTTTTATACACCAATAATGAAGCAACAGAAAGAGAAATCAAGAAACTGATCCTATTTACAGTTGCACGAAAAACCATAAAATACCTAGGAATAAATCTAACGAAAGATGTAAAAGACCTGTACGATGAAAACTATAGAAAACTTATGAAGGAAATTGAGGAAGACACAAAGTAATGGAAAAACATTCCATGCTCATGGATCGGAAGAATAAACATTGTTAAAATGTCATTATTACCCAAAGGAATCTACACATTCAATGCAATCCCAATTAAAATTGCACCAGCATTCTTTTCAAAGCTAGAACAAACTATCCTAAAATTCGTATGGAACCACAAAAAAACCCGAATAGCCAATGTAATACTGAAGAAGAAAACCAAAATGGGAGGCATCACATTCCCTGACGTTAGCCTCTACTACAAATCTGTCATCCCCAAGACAGTATGGTACTGGCAAGAAAACAGACACATAGCCCAATGGAAAAGATTAGAGAGCCCAGAACTGGACCCACAAATGTACGGCCAATTAATCTTTGACAAAGGAGGAAAGAGTATCCACTGGCAGAAAGATAGCCTCTTTAATAGGTGGAGCTGGGACAACTGGACAGCAACATGCAGAAGAATGAAAATAGACCACTCTCTTACACCATACACAAAAATAAACTCCAAATGGATGAAGGACCTGAACGTGAGACAGGAAACCATCAAAACCCTAGAGGAGAAAGCAGGAAACAACCTCTATGACCTCAACCGCAGCAATTTCCTACGTGACACATCCCCAAAGGCAAGGGAATCAAGAAGCAAAATAAACTATTGGGACCCCATCAGGATAAAAAGCTTCTGCACTGCAAAGGAAACAATAAAAAAAACTAATAGTCAACCTATGGAACAGGAAAAGATAGTTGCAAATGACTTATCAGATAAAAGGCTAGTATCCAAAATCTTCAACGAACTCACCAAACTCTACACACGAAAAACAAACAATCCAGGGAAGAAATGGGCAGAAGACATGAAGAGACACTTCTCCAAAGAGGATATCCCGATGGCCAACAAACACATGAAACGATGCTCAGCATCACTCATCATCAGGGAAATACAAATCAAAACCACACTGAGATACCACCTCACACCAGTCAGAGTGGCTAAAATGAACAAATGAGGAGACTATAGATGATGGCAAGGATGTGGAGAAACGGGCACCCTCCTTCACTGTGGGAATGTAAACTAGTACAGTAGCTCTGGAAAACGGTATGGTGTTTCCTCGTAAAACTATCAATAGAACTCCCCTATGACCCAGCAATAGCACTGCTATGGATTTACCCAAGGGATACAGAAATGCTGATGCATAGGGGCACAGTTACCCCCAATGTTCACAGAGGCACTTTCAACAATAGCCAAACCATAGAAAGAGCCTAAATGTCCATCAACTGATGAATGTATTATGAAGAAGTGGTATATCTATTCAATGGAATACTACACGGCAATGAGAAAGAATGAAATCTGGCCATTCGTAGCAAAGTGGATGGACCTCCAGGGTGTCATACTAAGTGAAATAAATCAGGTGGAGAAGGACAGATACCATATGTTTTCACTCATAGGTATAACAGGAGAAACCTAACAGAGGACCATGGAGAGGGGAAGGAGGAAAAAGTGTTAGGGAGAGGGAGGGAGTCAAAGCATGAGAGACTCTTGAATACTGAAAACAAACTGAGGGCAGAAGGGGGAGGGGCAAAGGGGAAGGAGTGATGGTCATGGTAGAGGACACTTGTGGGGAAGAGCACTGGGTGTTATATGGAAACCAACTTGATAATAAACTATAAAGTTAAAAAAAAAGTTTGGTATTGATATCCTCCAAAAACTGCATTAGATAATTATAGTTTGCCTCTGTGATAAAGAGAAATAACTTCAAAACATCTCAATTAGGAAGTTTTCACAAATGTATAGTAGTTTAACATCAATGGTTATTCACGGGTTAATCACCAAATAACCCCACTTTCTTTTTTTTACTCTTTTTTTTTTGCCTAAAATTTATGAGTCTGATATTCTACTCATAACACAATGAATAAGATTGGATTTCTCTGCATCTTGGGATATTACTTCTTTAAACCTCAATGTCCCTATTTGTAGAATAGGATGAACCCCTCTCAGAGCTTTAAATAAGAAAACCATAGTGGAAGCACTTAATACTGTACTTAGCATATAGTAGATCTTCAGTAAAGATTGGCTGCATCTGAAGCTAGCTTCAGGATGTTTAAGAAAAAAAGCTGCATTAAATATACACTGATTCCCAAGTTTGCCCATGAAATTTCTATTTAATTTCTTCTAGTAAATTAATTAAAGTACTTAGCTAATGTAGCAATTAAAGTTTTACAAGTATAGTATTTTGTTTTCCTACTAAGCAGACAAAAAAAAAAAACAAATTTGCAAGTTTGTAACTAAAATCTAGTTCCAAGGTAGTTGGATGACTTCATTCCCACATTATTTAAGTCACATTTTTTCCTTAAATTTAATTTAGGCTACATTTTTATCCACATGGAGAAATGCAAGTTTAAGGAGAGACTGACTTCTACTGAATAAAAAAAGAAGGAAAAATGTATCTGAAATTTTCCTGGAAAATTTTTTATTAATGTGGATATTTCTTTTCCTGCTATTTGTTACAAATATTTATGGATCTATAAGGAATGGCAGGTATGGAAGCAAAGACACTGCAGATATTTTTCACTTTTGCTAGTAGCCCTAGTACTTGAGGCTTTTTTCCCATCTTTTGTCATAAAAGCTTTAGGTTTAATGAAGAATATAAAATGTTAGCTGAATATAAAATTTAGAATTATTATAAGATTATGTCTATGCTGAGTGTGGGTCTATGAAAACATAATAGTTTGATGTTTTTATTAGCCTGCAAGCAGATATATATTTATCTATTTCAAAGCTTGAAACATAAAGGGAAAATTGTTTCAGTAATCTAAATTACTCTAAAACTGTACAAACTGATCAGAACTACTTGGGTAATTTCTAAGCTCTCAACTTCTCGTGAAAGTTTAATTTACCCTGATTTTCTCCTCTTTTTTTCCCCTATCTGATCCTATCCTTATATATACACATAGTCAATGAACTTTCTTTAGAGGAAAAATTGTTTTTTAAGATTTACTTTGCACAAAGCCCAACAAAAATCAACAATTAATGTTAAATGCAGTTGTCTCACAGTTTCTTTTTGTATAAATGTTTAAATATTGTGAACTCAGCCAGAGGAAACTTGTAATGTGATGAAATGGAAATAAAGAGGAAATTAAAACTAATATCTAATGTCTTATAATACTAATATCTTGTAAACAGACTTGAAAAATAATTCAAACTCTCAGTCCCAGATTCCAATTTTATGAAATTGTTCTACATTAATGATTTAGTTATTTGGAAAAAGTGCTTTAAGGATAAATATTATAACATTTGGGGTGCCTGGGTGCCTCAGTCAGTTGAGCATCCATCTGACTCTTGATATCAGCTCAGGTTGTGATCTTGCAGTTGTGGAATAGAGCCCCGCATCGGGCTCCATGCTGAGTAGGAGCCTGCTTGGGATTCTCTCACTCCCCCTCTCCCTTCCTCTCTCTCTCTCAAAACAAACAAACAAACAAACAAACAAACTTTAAAACTATTATGACACTTCGTTCCAGTGAAATAATGTTCAATTTGGTATGTTAGCCGTTTCTGCACTTGAGCCGTACTTGTCTTGGTGTTCACATTGGACGACTTTAAGGAACATGCTTCCACTCCCTGAGTAGCTGTATCTATCCAGTTTCCTTAAAGAAGATTGTCATTTTCCTAATCTAAATTGATCATTAGGGAAAGTCACTTTGCTTACTGCCTCTGTGTTCACTGTCACCTCCCAACCATTATTCAGTTTCTATTTGACATTTTTCCAGTGTGAAAATGCCATATTTTTTATACAAGATTGAAATTGCCTCCTGTTTTTGGTTACTGACAATGGATTCCATCTTACCTTTAGTTAAAATACCTGTACTGAGAGTGAAGTGTACCATAATTGGCTTATGATTCTCAAGTACAATCTGTATTACAGATTCTTGAGAGAACTTACTAAGAAACCAAGAAACCATCTAACGTTACCTAACACTGTCTCTGAAACAGTCTGATGTTTTAAGAAAAGCTATCAGAGTGTAAAAGCAATGAAATAATGCTATTCAAATTTGAATAATGGTGTGTATTGCTTTATTGCCTCAGCTACAACTTCCCAGAGGATACTTTCTTATCTGGATACTTACAATACATGTTATCTTCCCCCATTTGCCTCGAATGTGGACTCTATGATTAGCAAAATTATCTTAATCACACCTCATAGCTTTTTAAACTTTGTCAGCCCTTCCAAACATTTAAAGTATACAGATGCCACATTTTCCGGTCCTAGATACTTATTTTTTTCATTGACTTTTCAACGGAATAAAACATGTTGTAAAGGACAATTCTGCTATTATGTTTACCCCTGCTTAGACTTCAGAAATATATCTCATGCCATCCTCGAAGCCAAAAAGTATAGACACAACAGTAGTATTTTCACAGATATAAAATACTCCTAATAAAATAGATATAAAATAGGAATAAATTACACAGGTCCACTTTAATAAAATAGTAGCCTTTAAACTATATTATTCTTATGATACTGACATTCCTATTTGTATGTTGTGCATATGCTTTCAAAAGCTATATACCTTGTTCAAAAGGTATAGTTGTCTCTTTGCAATACTGCTTGTGTCCAAGCAGATACAAAATTTGTACAAAATACATCTAGAGAGCCATAAAACTAGTGGAAAACATATTTATCCACAGTACTTTAGTACTTTGAAAAATTCAATCACTGGGAAAAATGTTTTTGCTATAAACATTAAAAGCCTGATAAATGCAATGGCTTCACACAGCAATTGTTTAAAAAAAATTTAAGAGTTAGCATAGAATAAGTCTTCTTATATACTAAAGCTCAAATTCTTTCAATTTCCTTGATTTTTCACAGGACTTATTCTTGAATTTTAAAAAAGATTTTAACTGCAATGCAATCACAAATTTGCAATATTATGACGTTTTCAAAATGAAGCCAGAAAATGCATTTTCCCTTCAACATAGGTTTTACTCTTATAGCACAAGATATTGTTTGATAACTGTAGCTTAGCAAAGAAAAATGACATTGTACATACTTAATGTGCTGTATATGTTTGGGTAAGTTCCAAATGAGCCAGAGTAGGGAAAAATGTCCTGTGTGTTCCTCATGGTAGAATAGATTAGAATTTAAATTAGAAACAAAGATAGTCAAATCCTGAATTCAGAATTTCTGGAGTTGAAATTTGAGGATAATTATTTTTGTTTTTATGCTTTTTTGATTTCTTAGAAAGTCTTAGGAATTAATTAAGTTCTTCACTGTTATATATTGCCTTCTCCTCAGTCCTCATAAATTTAATTTCTATATTTGTGAACGGGAAGTGTGTGTGTGTGTGTGTGTGTGTGTGTATTTTTCCTACAATTCAAGATAAAGTAAAAGGGTAATTTCCATCTCCTTGTTTTATACCAAAGAGTTTATTCTCTTATAAGCATTAAATAATCAATTTTATTAACTAGCATCTTTCTTCAAAAACTTACTAGTGGTTCCCAATTTTCCTTCCAAACAAATACAGGTATGATCATGAAAGGTAAAACCTCTACCAATTGGTTTTTATCCAGATATCTTTTTTTTTTCAATTATGTTATATTTGGCAAAATATTGAAGCAACTTACACATCTCATAAACAATCATTCTTCCCTGCCTGTTAAAGATGTCCACACTATTGAAGAAAGAAAAGGTATAGTACCATTTTTGTTTTTCTTTGAATGGGAAAGAATAACTTAAGTCTATTCTAACCTGTGTTTTCCCCTTAGCTCCAGTTTTTACTTTCTACTTTCCAGTAGACACTTTCACCAGGACATTCTATCATGACATAAAACTATTCAGAAAGCAAACCTATCACTTTATTAAGATCACTTATCATCCAACCATAGGCCTCAACCAAATGTGATTTCATATCATGATTCTTATTCATTTTCACCATCTCTTGCCAAGGCTTGAATCCTCCTAATTGCTTAGACTCTTCTCTTTCTTTTGCTTCTCTCACCACATCTAATCTGTAAACAGCTCCTCTTAATACTATCTTTAATATATCTCTTGTTTCAACCATCTCACACTTGGATAGTTAGCTGGAGTCCATAGATTTCGTCTTTCCCTCTTCTATGCCATTTCAGACTCTAACACTAGATTAAATTGCCCAAAATTAATTTTACCCCCTGTGAACAAACCAACAGGCTCTTGAGAGCCTCCATAGTTTTACCTTACCTTTTATGCTTCATCTACAAATACCCCTTCAAAAATTTCAGCTGTAATCAACCTGTTTGACCCCTGTTGCCTACTGCTCTGAAAGCTTTCTCATTTTTATAGTTTTTCTTAAACACACATATCTAGAGTATTAACCTATCCCCTTCAAATTTCTAAATATTATCTGTCATTTAATATCCTAAATTAAGGTCCTCCATTAAAGCTTTTCCTTACTATCTCATCCCACAATAACCTTCCACTTCTCTTAGTTAATTTTCAAAACCACACATGTAGAAACAAAAATATTTCTACTAAACTATGTCTCTCACAGTGTTATTTACAGTTTTTATAAGTAATTTAATATTTATATATTAATGCCTTAAGTCTCTAACTGGACATTAAATAATTCGGGAGGATAGAATATTGTTTATTTATTGTTCTCTTTTTTTTCTGCAGAGACTACTATTTCCTATACACACTGTTCATTCAATACATATTTGTAGTTTGATTTCTAAATTACATAGGATGGGAAACAATAAGAATGTTTTAAAGAGGTTAGCACTATCTATAGAACATACATGAAGACTTAGAAACAGAAGCATGAAAGTAAATAGATCTTTCAGGCTCTGAATCTTTGGAAACGTCCCATGATCCCCAAATTAAGGAAAGAAAACTCAACAGGATAACCTCTATTTTGTGGTTTGAATGAGATTGTTAAAACTTGTGGACCTGTCTTGGTCAGAAAGTCAATAATGAGGACAGGATTTTGAGGTATTGATTCAATCCTGAGCTAATGACAATTTCCTAAATCCAAATTGAATAGGTTTGGATGGGTGGAAGAGAAAATGTATGATTTTCTTAGCATTACTTAACATTTCTTTAAGCAACATTCTATGCTTGGTAGGAACTAGGTTCTTGTTCTCTGATAGTTGATTACATAAGTGTTTTTCATCTTTAATAACATCATACTATTTACAATTAAAACGGGAGTTACTCTTCAATTCAACATCTAACATTTTAAAAGAGTGAAATTTCATATGGATTCTAAGCTCTTTTGTACTTGTTCTTTATTATGTACAAAAAATATATAATTTAATCTTGAATACTACACTTTTTAAAAGACTAATCATAGTAGTATGCAACTTAAGCTGTGTCTATGCACACAACTATTTTGATCCCTTTCGCGGAACTGATTTGGTATATAACATTTAGTAAATTGAGAGAAAAAGAAACCACTCAATTATCTTACAGAGTTGACTTGTTTTCAGATTAAATTGATTGTCCAATTCAATTTTAATGACCAAACTGTGTGTGCTTGTGCGTGTGTGATAGAATTAAGTGAATATAAAACTTAACGCCATCCTCTTCATTTCTACCTAGAAATATGGTACGCAGTGAAATATTCTTTCTACACAAAATGAAAGAATTTCTGTAGCACCTAAGCATTATTCTAAATTGAATTACAACTGAGAAATTAATTTAATATTGTTTCCTTTGGTTGATTTCAACCCTCTATTTTTGTTAAATTGTACATCATTTATGAAATAAGTGACATCTATTTCTTTATTTAAATATATTTTTAATGTTTATTCATTTTTGAAACAGAGAGAGACAGAGAAAAAGCAGGGGAGGCACAGAGAGAGAGGGAGACAGAGAATCCGAAGCAGGTTCTAGGCTCCGAGCTGTCAGCACAGAACCCTATGTGGGGCTCAAACCCACGAACCGCAAGATCATGAACTGAGTCAAAGTCAGACACTCAACCGACTGAGCCACCCAGGCACCCCAAGTGACATCTATTTCTAATACCTTAAGAAAAAGGAAGGTTTATAAATCCTTTTGGCATTGTATCTTATATGTGGAAGAAAATGTTAATTCTATGCTGCAATAGCTCTATGTACAAACAAGTCATTTACACATAAATGTATAATATTTAACTGCCTTTGGTCTCTTATTTCCATTCAATGTTGTGTCTATAGCAGTATCTTAAACCTATTCAAATTAATTTAGAAGAACCAGGATAGATAGAGCTATATGCTGTTATTTGGGGCTTGCAGGTATTAGACTTTTTTTTTTACACTTTTTGAATAAACAATGTTATTTTTAAAATTGTAATTGAAGATAATTAAAAGTTAGAGATATGTTGGAGTGCATGGGTGGCTCAGTCAGTTGAGTGACTTCGGTTCAGGTCATGTTCTCAAGGTTCATGGGTTTGAGCTTTGCATTGGGCTCTGCCCTGGCAGTACAGAGCCTGATTTAGATTCTCTATCTCCCTCTCTCTCTGCCCTGCTTATGCTCAAGTACCACCCCCCGACTCTCTCTTGCACACTCTCCCTCTCTCTCTCTCTCTCATATAAATAAATAAATAAATAAATAAATAAACACTAAAAAATAGAGATATGTTTTCCAGATTGTACACAATATTTGAAATTGGCTCCATCTGTTGTTTTTGCAATTAAAAAATTATTAATACCAGATAAAGTCTTTTGGGCTTCTACAGTTTTCAAGAGGTAGTTACTACCTAAAAGTTAAGGGAAATGTACCTGTGTTAACTATGCAGACAAGACAAAATCCAAATTGTCAACCACCCTTTTAAGACCTAACCTACTATGAAGTGCTTGAAGATGGAAAGACTTACAAAAATATCCATCAGAGACAAGGGTGGTTCTCTACTTTCATGAGGAAGATAAAATTACCTCATGGGAGACACTGTCCTTTTCCATTACCCAAACCACAGAGAAACCTCTAAAATTTAACCAATTGCAATAACAATAACAACTTTGTTCTTATTTTGTGAATCACTAATCATGGTTACACATATTTTTACATGCATGATAAAAATGATCTAGAATTATATAAATTGAGTATAAAAATTTGGCCTAAAAAAACCTTAAATATAAATAAATCCTCAAATGTAGATATATGGAATCATTTAAAAAAAACATTTTTAAATTCTCAAGTTTGAAAGCTAGCTAGCTCCACATGAAAGGACACGTCAGAGAAGGGTAAGTGTAATTAGATGTACCTTAGGAGTAGAGCCAGCCTATGTTAAAAAATTAGTTAACTGCAACATATTCTTAGAATATCATTCAACTTTAATTAAGTAGGTGTTTACCAAGAGGAAAAAAATCAAAGAATTTTAAAGTGATTCTCCAGTGACTTAAAAGTAAAAGTGATTCTCCAGTGACTTAAATGTGCCTTCTGTTTAATGCAAATATAAATTTCCTTTTACTGTCTGATTCTTTCTGAGCTATTCTTTCCTCGCCTCTGTAATACAGGCATTGGTAAGAGGGAGTCCATTAAGTAAAGGAAAAAGAAAACCCATAATAGGCTTAATGTGTGGGCATTATTAATTAAAATAAAGAAATGGAAAAATGAAAATGGAAAAGTGATATAATTAAAAAATTTGCATATCATTGTAGTTCAAAAATTGTGCCAAAGCTTATGACATGTAAAAGCAAATTTAATTCCATTGAACGAGTTCTCAAATAATACATTCCATAACAGCTATGTGCTTGAAAAAAAATTTTTTTTGCTATGTATCACATTATAGCCTGTGTATTTATATTTATTTTCCTTGTAAAATTAACTTCTTTTCTAGCCTTTGGATAGCAAAATAAAACTTTAAATTTTCACTCAAAAGTGTTTTTTTCCCTTTAATCCTCTAGAGACACGTTTCTTTCTATGTTGGCACTAGATTTTACTGGTATCATTTAAAGATTTATTTTTCAATCCCTCATTAAAGGCAGTGATGATGAAAGAGATTTATTTCTGCAGCAAAATATGGTTTACTACATTAGTCTTAAATTTGTTCACAGCTCTTGTTTGTTAAATAAAAAAGGTTTCCAGATCCGATAGCCACAATATTGTGTCATAATTAAAACATGAAATACTGAGAGAAAAAATGTTAGAAGTTATAAGTGGTTTATAAATAATTAACCAAGACTATTGTGAACATTGGAGATGCTATCTTTTTATCAAAAACCAATAAGAATTTTCATCACACTGATTTGGACATGTTGTTTCCATCCACATCTTCATCCATTACTTAGAGTAATTAGTTTGGCTGCCTCCTTATCATGATGAAAACCACGACACCAGCACTAACTTCTCATGGCTTGGTCCCCGCAAGTTGCTGATGTATCAGCTATGATGTAATCATTACCAAGGACTTACAACCTAATGGGCAGCAGCTTGTTCTTTAGGTCCATACATACATGTGCATTTCCACTCTCCTACTTACTCTTCCAGAAGCTTCTGATATTGCTCTCTGCTCAAGTTTGAAGGGAGAGGAAAGAGCCCAGATGCATATTTTGTTTATTTCAAATCTGCCACCCAACTTCCGAGTGATTACTTATCTGCCTCTTTTCCTTTCTGTCTCCTCTCTCCTACCCTTCTCCCAAACCCATGACCTAAGTATATGTGGTAGTCTGGTGTTAGAGAGTAGTTAATGGTTTATTTTGGGTATGTAAAGGAGAGGAATTCGAACTTCTCTCCATGGCTTCTCCTATATATTTCAACAAAGATTTGCTTCTTAAGACACCACTTCCCTTCTTACATTTTATAGAAAAAAAATAATTGAGGGAGTTGTCTATGTTAGCAGTAGCCAATTCTCTTGCAAACTTACTTCAATTAAGCTTTTGCTCCCACCTGTCCACTGACACTACTCTTTTACAAGTGGCCAATATTTACATTGCTATATCCAGGAATCAATTATTAACCCCAATCTTCCTTGACTTAGCAGCTATTGACATAGTTAATCATGCCATTAAAGTATGTATGTCATTTTAACTCTGAGATACCCTTCTTTTAGTTTTCTTCCTACTTCATTTACTGTTCTTTCTGAGTTTCCTTCACATGTTCCTCTTGTCTCCAAGACCTATTTTGGATGCCTGAAGGCTCAGTCCTTAGGCCTCTTCTTTATTTAATCACTCCTTTACATTCTGAGAGCACCTTTAACAGTGATTTTTACACATTGTACATTCACAATGATTATTTGTTATGTTTTATTCCATTCTGTTTTGTACATGGTAGTAATATAATAAGGTTGATTCTTAAATTTCATATAAAAACTACTTGTCTCATGAGTTCATACTCATCATGTGAACATAAATACATCATTATTTGTGGGCATAGAACATGCATATACACACACTTAATACATAATAGTGTCATGAATATAATTTCTTTTCTCAATGAATTTCCTTGAAATAGATCTCAGGTAATGACTCCCACTTATCATTTCCATTGAAATTACAATTTGTAGCTTGTTAGTGGGAAGTACTATGTAAAGCATTCCAGCCACTGTGTTCAGAAAAGCTATTGATTGTCTTTATTACTAGAATAACAAACTCCTCAAAATATTATAGTGAGTAATATGAACATTGCACTTGGCAGCACCATTAAACTAGGCAGTGAACTACTTCTAATAGCTGTGAGTGTTAAGCATTAGTTCAGCTTTAAGTAGGTTGATTTTAATAGCCAAATGTGCACTGCAGTCTATATGAACATTGAAAGCACCTTTCAAACTTAATTTTACAGAAATATTAATGGGCAGAACGAATTATTGAAGGTACAAAAGGGAGTAATCATTTCAACAGATGGAAAGAAACAGTAAATGACGGCTCATGCTTTAAAAGGGTGGCAGTAACTTTTCTCTTTTCAAGGAACTATCCTAAGTTCAAAGCACCATGGAGGTATTTAAATTGTTATTTACATAAGAATTATTTTGATTTGCAAATACAATTCTCAGGGAAATATTAATAGCTTTTTTAAGCTTGAGTTATTAATTGAAACACCATAGGAATATTTGTTTTCAATGTAGAAGTTAACTAGTTTATAAATGCCTAATATAGGCATTTTCTACAATGATGAAAAATAGGAAAAATCACAAAATAAATGTGCATGATCAGAAAGGGAGTAGAAAATTACCAATGATAATGCTAAATGGTTCTTATATGTGGTGGTTATATGATGGTAAAAGTGCTGACAGTGAGATATAAGTCTAATGAGTTTCATTGCCTCTTCCCAATGACACCAATAAGTGACTCTGAGAATGTGTTGAAGTATTAAACAGATTGACAAAGAACATAAGTATTAAAAAATACCATGGTATTGGAATTGTTCTCATTTGCTATGTTGATATTTACAAAGGATAGTTCAAGTTGTAAATTTCAATCACAAAAGTGTGAAAATAATCAAATCATAACATTGAAAAATACTTTGAAAGAAAATGAACAATTATTTGCTAATAAAATATACTGAGCTAAAATCCGATTTGTAGTAAACCAAACTAAAGCATATACATTATATACAAAACAAAACAACTTTCAGCACCTAATTCTATCACTTTTCCTTTTAGGAGCAATGTAATTTTGTTGCACTAAAACCAATACCTAAATTTTACTCTGAAAATTCCATAAAGAAATGCAGGTAATGAAAACTAAGCATATTACCCACATATACTTGAATCCCAGTTATTCATATTTATTGTCAAGATTCTTAAACACTATGATAAATAGTTTCAAGTCTTAAGTTAGAATAAAAACTGAAACCCTTTTCAGAGCATTAAATTACAGAAGCTTGAAAAATAAAAATGAGGTGAGCTGGTTACCCATATAAATTGGCCCTCTGGATTAGAAATAATCATTACCATAGTTACCAATATTTTAAGATTGTATTTGTGAAGGAAATTTTAGTTTTCTCATATTTTAAGATTTTGGAAAGTAGGAGATAGACTTGTTTAGTTCTTGTATTTCCACAGAAGCACGTGATCGAATGCTCAATGTGTATGGGCTTATATGATGATTTCCTTAATAAAATATTACTAGAAATATGATTGCCCCATATAGTAGGGAAGAAAGTCTGTCCTTAGGAAATCTATAAATGTTTTTTACTGATGATGATGTGACTCTCTTAAGGTAATTGAGCCCAGAATTTTATCTCACATTGTGTACTTAGCAAAGCCATATCAAAACACTAGTTCTATGCAATAGGAGTAGAAATATAACCTGGTATATTTCTGGCAATTAAAAAGAGAACTGGAGGGACACCTGAGTGGCTCAGTCAGTTAAGAATCTGACTTCAGCTCAGGTCATTATCTCACAATTTGTGAGTTCAAGCCATGCAAAGGGCTCTGTGCTGACAGCTCAGAGCCTGGAGCTTGCTTCAGAGTCTCCCTTTCTCTCTGTCCCTCTGCCACTCATTTTCTCCCCCCCCCCTCAAAAATAAATAAACATTTTTAAAAATAAAAATAAATAAATAAAAAGGGAACTGGAACTCTGACAATGTCTTTTTTCCTCTATATCTCCTACCCTTTTAAAATGTAATATTCTATCACCACTATTCCCAGATGAAGACAAAAACAAAGCACCCATGGCTTATTTTTATAATAATTTCACAATCTGCATATTTTCATAATCTTGCCAGTTATATATAATGAAAATAAATCAGTAGTTTACAATCTGCTTATATAGCATGAATACTTCTATAAGGTTGAAATTAGGTTCAACAAAATAAAAACTAGGTTTGTAAACCCCCAGAAGACGGAACTGAAACTGACTTCTAGTCAGTCTTGTTAGCAGGACAACTAAATACTCTATGATAAATACATGTTTTAAGCATTCTTCGTCAAGCATTCTTTGTTGTTTTGATGAGCACAATATCATACTAAGCGCTATATAATAATAATAATGATACAAGTGCCAAGTACTATGCTAAGCACTTTACATTCATTATCTCATTTAATCCTCATGATGACAGCATAAGATTGGTACTATTATCCCTCCATTTTTTTAGCTGAGGAAACAAACTTTGAGAGATTAAAAAACACTTGATCAAACCACACAGCAAAGTTGTGTGAATAAAGTAAATTCAGTTCAGACTCTAGATTCTGAGCTTTTAACAACTGTCTCAACTACACAGCATAATGCCTGGCTTGTGGTACACTGAACTTATATCAACATTTTACAAACTCACAAAATCATACTTTGAAAAATAACAGACACTAAGACAATTAGGTTTTTAAATTTCTTTACAATAAAGATTCTCAGTCACAATGGCTAATAGGGACATACCTAATGTACGTGTATAAGTAGGTGAATGGGATGCAGGAAGCCAAGATACACGACCCATTACATTTAGCTATATTTAACAGCATACGCATTTATTTTTTAAATGTAAAATGCAATCT
Source organism: Cryptoprocta ferox (assembly GCA_028646485.1). Lineage (NCBI taxonomy): Eukaryota > Metazoa > Chordata > Mammalia > Carnivora > Eupleridae > Cryptoprocta > Cryptoprocta ferox. The sequence goes on from CM053579.1 coordinate 46,869,181, forward strand.
TCCACAAAGTAAGCAATGTCATGAAAAAACTTGGCTTACAAGTTTGGCAAATGCTGCATTTTCAATATCATGTTGTCAGTCTTCATTCACTCTTTGACAAGGTTGTCAATCAAATAGCAATCTATAATTTTGTAACACTTTAAACAAAGATCAAAGCACTGATACTGCTGAGTTAACATTATCTTACACTTTCATACTGCAGCATCGATATTAACTTCAAAGTATTCTTTCAAGGCAAACAAAATATTATTAACTTTAGTATCTTTCTTCCCCACAGAAACCATATTTTTAGATCTATTCATGTATTTGTAAAATAGTTGCTTGAATTTATAATTTTAAGGAATTGTAATGTAGAAAGCCTCTTCAGTATTTATTTTTAATTTTTTTCTATATTTTATTTACCGATAAGAGATAATGCAGTTAAAAATGAAATAAGTTTAATTCTTACTTTAGATCAACCAAAAATGAAAAACATCCTAAAATCAATTTAATAAATGAATAAATTCAGCAAACAAAAGCAGTTTACATACATTAGCAGCCTCATCATCAAGTTGACTTGTAATCAAAACTGAACTCAAGTCCTAGCTACTATGTCACTACAAGACTCTGTTTTAAGCAAGCCATGTAACATTCCTATGATGCCCATATAAAAATACCATGACAATTCTTGTTATGTTTTTCAAAAGTGTTACCTAGTAAATGTCACTATAAACACAAAAATAAATTGCTAAAAATGGGATGTAAGAATGCACCAATGCTATATATTAAGGTATCAATGCTTGAGGACATTAGCCTTTCCCAGAGAATTATGCACTGAACACTTCACAAAATTCTCTATATTTATCTAGTATTTGGTGAGTACAATTAGGGGATATGACTCTGTATCAGGCACTAACACTTAATCAGAAAATAAGGACATAGTCTTCAAGGAATATTTTGTATTTTACTTGCTTTTATTATTAAACCCCCAGAACATCCCAAAACAAAAAAAATACTGAATCAATTATTTATATATAGTTAAATTATGCCTCAAAATGTGTTATTTTCCTCTGGGAAAAAAAAGGTATTTGGCCACATTCGATAGTTTGATCTTGTCACCTGACTTAGTGATAGAAACTGTCAGGTGAGATATACTCTTCAGCCATCTCTAAGTAAAGGAATTGATGCATTTATAATTGTACAATATATTTTTATATACCATTTGGGTATATAAAATGGTATATAAAATTTTGGACAGGGAGAAATTGGACAGGGAGAAAAGGAAGAATTTTGTTTTATGTTTGCAATTGGCTAGAAGAAACAGGCTAATCTGATATGGGATAGGCATAGGCAATTCAAGTGATTTGCTTACAAGTACTTCAAGTAAAATGCAGCCAAGACTCATGTTTCTTCAAAAGATATTCTGAAGCTAAGGGACTGGCATTTGAGAATTATTTGACACCTTGAACTTAGGATTCTTCTTAGGGCTCTGCAGTTTCCTTAGAGCCAAAATGGCTCACCATAATAATTTTGCTATGAAAATGTAGCCACCCACATTAATATATGGGCATATTAGTGCTTGAGTGAAAAAATAAGTGAGTGGCTAATATGTAGTCACTGATGAGTGTATGTTTGTATGTGTCTATGTGCTTTAAAATTTTGGGTGACCTCACTGAGCATTCCCCATGTAAAATGAAGGCAGAATAAAGGGTCATTGTAATTACAGTTTTCTACTACTGGAAAATCTGAGGTATCTCACAGAACTTCTGGTATCATTTTGAGGGTCAAAATCAATATAGCATCTTGTCATTAAAAAAATAAATGTGACCCTTAAAGTGAAATGACTTTACCCCAATTTATTCTGATACTGCCAAAAATATGAGAATGTCTATGCCCTTGATTTCTATATGAGTATATGGCTATATTCCTACATGATTATAGACATATGCTTCTATAATTAAAAAAACACAAACTAATATTACAACACTCCAACTTATCTCAAATGAGTTAATGATATACATATCTTTAATTTTTTCTAAAAAATAGGCAGGAAAGGTTAAAATAATCTTATTTTAAGATATATTGATTTACCATCTAATTCCATTGATCATAGGCTCTGAATCCTCCACAAGATCAATTATTTTCTTTTTTAATCTTTTTTAAAAATGTTTATTTTTGAGAGAGAGACAGAGAGAGAGAGCGCGTGCACAAGAAGGGGAGAGGCAGAGATAGAGGGAGGCACAGAATCCAAAGCAAGCTCCAGGCTCTGAACTATCAGCATGGAGCGCAATGCAGGGCTCAAACACATAAACCACAAGATCATGACCTGAGCTGAAGTTAGATGCTTAACTGACTGAGCCACCCAGGTGCTCCAAGATCAATTATTTTCAAATGATTGAAAGCAAATTCTAGATTCTACTGAAATTTGCTTACAGGCAAGAAGACACAGTTAGAAAAACACGAACTGTAAACACAACAGACATTTTTTCAATCTTTTATGTAGAATGAATTTAAAAAACTTGTATCCTGAAATAGGAAAGGTAAATACTAACTTTTGGAAGCTTACATTACTAACAATGAAATTCTGCTTGACACAATATTTTTTTCTTTGCTGTTTTATTGATAATTAATTAGTGTTACAAAAATACTATTAATCACTTTAGAAATATATAACATGAGAGAGTTCATGTTTAAGTTTGGCTTAAAGCTGTGAATGATCTGTCACTTAGAAATACTATTTCAAGGAGGGAGGAGGAGAAGGAGATGGGGGGAAATGAAATACTATTCCATATACTACCCAACATGGAAAATATTTTTTATATATTATAGTAATAACAGAGCCAATTCTTAATTACCTATAAAAAGAGAAGGTGCCAAGGAAAGGAAAATCCAACACAAGGAATAATCCAAAGTAGCACATTCTTTTGATTGTGAAATATGTGATTTTAAGATGATTTTCTTTTCTAATTGCTTTGCTTAAACTACAGCATGCTCCCAAATATGTTTTCTGAGGAAACATGGGGTTAGTTCCTTCTCCCTTATAATCCATCCTGCAAATGACCATTAGATTTACTGCTCAAAAACAGTGTTTTGATTACATTACTCTAAGACCTATAAAATAAATTATTAACTCTTTAACCTGAAGATCTTGACACTCGAAAACTGGATTCCACTGATTTTTTTCTTCCATTTCATCTACAAGTCTCTAAGGGGTGAAACCTTTTATATTGGGAAAAACAGCAGGTTAATTTCTCTGAATATTTTTTATATACCAGCGGTCTGCTATAGGGCAATCTCATACCTGGGGTCAAATTCTGGTGTGATGCTTATTATCTGTGTCAAAGTTGCCAAATTGCCAAATCTTTCTGTTCACCAATATTCTTAACTAGTTCTCTGAACAGAACCCATCTATTAAGTGTTTGTGTGTATTTGTTGAGCACCTAATTCATCCAATGTAGATACATATAATTCACTAACTAACTTGTTAAACCACTATCCCACTTCCTCCAGCTGGGTCTGGCTTAGTCCCAGCACTGCAAGTTTCTCTACCAGAACACTATCACCAAAACTTGCCAAGTGCAAAACTTGCCAACACTGTATCTCCCAACTCCCACCTCCCAGGGAGGACGTGTGAACATTATTAAAACTGCACCCCCCCACCAGTACATGCTTTGTGGGGTGGCCCAGCCAATACTGGTCTCTGGAATGGAGGTGTGTCCTCTGTGGAAGAGGACCTGCATGCACAATTTATGGGCACCACGCCCCTGCCCACACTTATGTTATGGAGCAACAATGTCTGGCCCTGGCTTTGTCAGTAGCTGTTCATCTCCTATGGAAGAAGACCACCACCACCTTGTTAAAAATGTATACCTTGTCTACAACTTTCAAGACCAAGAGATATAGCTGATTTTCCTAACACAGAGAAACAGACACAGAGATTTAGGCAAAATGAGGTGATATAGGAATATGTCCCAAATGATAGAACAGGACAAAATCAGAGCAAGAGACCTAAACAAAATGGAAATAAGTAATATGTTTGATAGAGAATTTAAAGTAATGATCATAAAGGTACTCAATGGATGTGTGAAAAGAGTAGAGGACATCAGTTAGGTCCTTAACACAGAGATAAAAAAGAACCAATTAGAGATGAAGAACACAATAATTGAAATTAAAAACACACTAGATGGAATAAAGACCAGGCTAGAAGAAGCAGGAAAACAAATCAGTGAACTAGAGGAACAGAGTAATAAAAAGTAATCAAGCTGAGCAGGTGAGAGAAAAAATATGCAAAATGAGAATACACTTAGAGAACTCAGTGACACCATCAAGCATAATATATACATTGTGGGGATTTCAGAAGAAATACAGATAGAAAAAAGGGCAGAAATTTAATTTGAAGAAATCATAGAAGAAAACTTCCCAAATTTGGAGGAAGAAACAGAAATTCAGATTTAAGAGGGACAGAGATCTCCCAACAAATTCAACCCAAGGAGGTACACAAGACAGATAGTAATGGCAAAAATCAGTGATAAAGAAGGAATTCTAAAAGCATCTAAGAAAAGAAGACAATTACATACAAATTAAACCTCATAATTTTACCACTGGATTTTCAATAGAAATATTAGAGGCCTTAAGGGAATGACATGATATATTCAAAGTGCTAAAAGTAAAAAAACAAAAACAAAAACAAAACATCAAAAGACAAAAAAAAACAAACATAAATAAAACAAAACAAAAAAATTAACTGCAACCAGAAATACTCTATCCAGCAAGGCTATCATTCTGAATATAAGGAGATAGAAAGAGTTTCCCGAAGTTAAATTAATTCATGACCACTAAACCATCCCTACAAGAAATGTTAAAGGGGACTCTGTGAGTGGAAAAGAAAGACCGTAAGTAAAAATAAGAAAAGTAGGAAGCTCAAAAGCAGTAAAATAAGTATATCTTTATAAATCAGTCAAGGAACTCCCAAAATAAAAGGAAGTATGACACCACATAACCTAAAATGTGAAGAGGAGAGGAGTAAAGAATGGGTTCAAACTTAAGCACCCATCAACTTAAGATAGACTACTATACCCCCTCTCAAAAAAAAAAAAGACATTACCCAAAAGACATTAAGTACAAACCTAATGGTAACTACAAAACTAAAACCAGTAATATATATGCAAACAATAAAGAGAAAGGAATCCAAGTATATCACTAAAGAAAGCCAATTTATAAAGGGAGACAAGAGAAAGGGAAGAAAAGGAACAGTAAAGTTTCATAAAAACAAACACAAAACAAAAAAATAGGAATGAATGCATACTTACCAATAATTACTTTGAATGTAAATGGACTAAAGCTCCTATCAAAAGACATAAGGTGATAGAATGGTTAATAAAGCAAGAACTTTCTATATGCTGCCTACAAGGGACTCACTTCAGACTTAAAGATACATGTATATTGAAAGTGAGGGGATGAAGAAACATTTATAATGCAAATGGATGTGAAAAGAAAGCAGGGGTAGCAATACTTATATCAGACAAAATTGACTTAAGAACATTTACTGTAATAAGAGACAAAGAACACTATAATGAACACTATATAATCATTAACAGAACAATCCAACAAGAAGACAAAACATTGTAAATATTTATGCACCCAACATGAAGCACCCGAATACATAAAACAGTTAATAACAAATTTAAAGGAACTAATAGACAGTAATACAGTAAGAGTAGGGGACTTTAACATGCCTTTTACATCAATGGACAGATCATCAAACAGAAAATCAACAAGGAGTGTACTTGTTATGATGAGCACTGGGTTATGTATAGAATTGTTGGATCACAGTATTCTGCACATGAAACTAATATAACACTGTATGTTAACTACACTGGAATTTAATTCAAAAAAAATCAAGAAGGATGACACATCGGGCCAGATGGATGATATATCGGGCCAAATATATTCAGAATGTTCCATCTAAATAGCAGAATATACATTCCTTTCAAGTGCACATGGATCATTCTCCAGAATAGTTCACATGTTAGGTCACAAAACAATGAGTGGGACAACCAAGAAATCAAAGGAAAAAATTTTAAATATGAAAACAAATGAAAATGAAAATACAAGGATGCAAAATATTTGTGATGCAGCAAAAGCATTTCTAAGAGAAAAGTTTGTAGCAATACAGGACTACCTCAAGAAACAAGAAAAATCTCAACTAAATGATCTAAACTTACACCCTAAAGGAGCTAGAAGAAGAACAAATAAAACCCAAATCAGCACAAAGAAGGATATAATGAAGATTAGAGCAGAATAAATGATATAGAAACTAACAAAACAAAATAATAGAACAGACCAATGAAACGAGGAGCTGGTTCTTTAAAAAAATCAACAAAATTGAGAACCTATTAGCCAGACTGATGAAAGAGAGAGAGAGAGAGAGAGAGAGAGAGAGAGAGCGCTCAAATAAACGAAATCAGAAACAAAACAGGAGAAATAACAACCAACACCACATAAATACAATGGGTTGCAAGAGAATATGTTTTAAAAATTATATGCCAACAAATTGGATAACCTAGAATAATTGGATAAATTCCTAGAAACATATAACCTTCCAAAACAGAATCAAAACTAAATATAAAATTTGAACAGGCCAATTATCAGCAATGAAACTGAATCAGTAATCCAAAACAAACAAACAAACAAACAAACAACCAAAGACCAGAACTAGACAGCTTCACGGGTTAATTCTACTAAACATTTAAAGAAGAGTTGATACCCATTCTTCTCAAACTTTTCCAAAAAAAAAAAAAAAATAGAAGAGAAAGGAAAGCTTCCATAGTCATTTTATGAGGCCAGCATTACCCTGATACCAAAACCATATAAAGAAACCACAGAAAAGAGAACTACAGGCCAATATCTCTGATGAACATAGATACAAAAATCCTCAACAAAGTATTAGCAAACTGAATACAACAATACATTAAAAATTATTTATGATGATAAAGTGGAATTTATTCCTGGGATACAAGGTGGTTCATTATTCACAAATCAATGTAATAATACATCGCATCAATAAGAAAAAGGATAAAAACCATATGATCATTTTAATAGATGATAGAAATAGAAAGCATTTGACAAACTACAGCATCTTTCATGATAAAATCCCTCAATAAAGTAGGTTTAGTGGAACATATCTTTACATATAAAGGCATTATATGAAAAACTCACAGTTAACATCATATTCAATGGTTAAAAACTAAGAAATTTCCCTCTAAACTCAGGAATAAGACAAGGATGTCCAGTCACTGCTTTTATTTAATATCATACTGGAAATCCTAGCCACAGCGCTCAGACAGGAAAAATAAATAAAAGACATCCAAATTGGTAAGGAAGAAGAAAAACTATCATTATTTGTAGATGACATGATACTATATATAGAAAACCCAAAAGACTCCACCAAAAAACTGCTAGAACTGATAAATGAATTCAGGAAAATCACAGGATACAAAATCAATGTACAGAAATCCATTGCATTTCTAGACACTAATAATGAAGCAGCAGAAAGAGAAATTAAGAAAGTATTTACAACTGCATTTACATTACAATCCCATTTACAATGCATCAAAAATAGTAAAATATCTAGGAATAAATTTAACCAAAGAGGCAAAGGGCCCATAGTCTGAAAACTATATAACAATGATGAAAGAAATTGAAGTCAACACAAACAAATGGAAAGACATTCCATGTTCATGGATTGGAAAAAAAATATTGTTAAAAAGTCTATACTACTCAAAACAATTTACACATTTAATGAAATCCCTATCAAAGTACCAACAGCATTTTTCACAGACTGAGAACAAATAATCCTAAAATTTCTAGGGAACCACAAAAGTCCCTGAATAACCAAAGCAATCTTGAAAAAGAAAAACAAAGCTGGTTGTATCACAATTCCAGACTTCAAGGTGTAGTAATCAAACTTACACAAAGGTGTTTAATTATGTTACTTATACAAAAATAGACACAGGGGCACCTGAGTGGCTCAGTTGGTTAAAGCATCGAACTTCGACTCAGGTCATGATCTCATGGTTCATGGTTTGAACCCCGGGTCATTCTCTGTGCTGACAGCTCAGAGCCTGGAGCTCGGTTCAGATTCTGTGTCTCCCCCCCTCTCTTTGCCCCTCTCCTTTTCGAGCTCTGTTTCTCTCTCTCTCTAAAATAAACATTGAAAATTTAAAAAAATAGACACATGGGTCTATACCAAAGAATAAAGAGCCCAGAAATAAACCCACAATTATATGGTCAATCGATATTCAACAAAGGAGCAAGAATATGCAATGTGAAAAAGCCACTTCAATAAATGGTGTTGGGAAAACTGGTCAGCTACATGCAAAATAATGACACTGGACCAGTTTCTTATGTCAAACACAAAAATAAACTCAAAATGGATTGAAGATCTAAATGCGATACTTGAAACCATAAAAATCCTAGAAAAGAGCACAGGTAGTAATTTCTCTGGCATCAATCTTAGCAATATCTTTGTAAATATGTCTTCTAGGCTGGGAAAGACAATTAAAATAAACTACTTGGACTACAAGAAAATAAAAACCTTCTGTACAGCAAAGGAAATAATAAATAAAACTAAAGGAAGATCTACTGTTTGGGAGAAAATATTTACAAATGACATATGTGGCAAAGGGTTAGCATGCAAAATACATAAAGAACTTATATAACTCAACACCAAAAAAAGATAACCCATTTAAGAATGGGCAGAAGACAGGAGCAGACATATCTCCAAAAAGACATACAGATGGCCAAGAAATACATGAAAAGATATTCAACATTACTCATCATCAGAGAAATGCAAATCCAAGCCACAAAGAGATACCACCTCACACCTGTCAGGATGGCTAAAATTAACAACACAAGAAGCAACAGTTGTTGGCAAGTAGGCAGAGAAAGGGGAACCCTCTTGCATTGTTGGTGGGAATGCAAACTGGTTCAGCCAATGTGGAAAACAGTATGGAAGTTAACTCGGAATAGTTAAAAATAGAACTACCCTAAGATCCAGTAATTGAACTACTGGGTATTTGCCCCAAAAATACAAATACACTAAATCAAAAGGATACATGCACCCTTAAGTTTATTGCAGAATTATTTACAATAGCCAAATTATGGAAGCAAACTAAGTAGTATCCATTGGTAAATGAATGGATAAACAAAACACACACACACACACACGTATACATTCAGCCATAAAAAACAACAAAACCTTGCCATTTGCAACAACATGGGTGGATCTAGAGAGTGTAATGCTTAGCAGATTATCCAATCAGAGAAAGACAAACACCATGTGACTTTACTCATATGTGGAATTTAGGAAAGAAAATAAATGAGCAAATAAAAAATAAGAAACCAAAAAATAGATTATTTACTATAGAGAACAAACAGATGGTTACCGGAGGGCAGGTGGGTCAGGGCTGTGTGAAGTAGGTGAAGAGGATTAAGAGTAGACTTATTTTTATGAGCAGTCAGTAATATATGGAATTTTTGAATCACTATTTTGTAAAACTGAAATAAATGTAACACTGTATGGTAACTACACTGAAATTAAACAAAAAGATACATATGGCCTAGACCACCTGAGTTAGCCTCAGAATTAAGTTGGCCAGGGAGAATTCACAGTGTAGCAAGTAACAGAAAAGTTCAAGTTAAGAGTTGTCATCAGTGGGATTCCTGTGTGGCTCAGTTGGCTAAGCATCTGACTCTTCCTTTTAGCTCAGGTCATGATCTCAATGTTTGTGGTTTGGAGTTCCATTTTGGGCTCTGCAGCTGGTAGCATGGAGACGGTTTGGGATTTTGTCTCTCTCCCTCTCCTTCTTCCTTTACCCTGCTCACAGTGTCTCTGTCTCTCTTGACATAAATAAACTTAAAAAAAAGAAATTCCCTTAAAAAAAGAGTTGACATCAGTGTGCTACCCTATAATTTAGCTAATAGTAGCAGAAGGAAAACTCTCTGAAAGTTTGCACTCTATTTATATAAATAGATTCTCAGAGTATCCACTAACATACATTTCTGGCAGGTGCTCTCCGTTTTTGCTTTCTAGGTAAAATGTGAATATGATTTGAATACTTAAGGTACATTCCATTCTTTGTGGCATTTTGCTTAAACTAGGGAGGAAGGAGAGAAATGTGTGCTTAAACAATGCCACAAGTAAAATACAAATTAGCATCATTATAGGAAATAAATATTGCTTGTGAGGTGCTAGCCAATGAATTAATTTCTGTTCACATTTTATGCAGCCCAAATGTGGAAAAAGCACAGGAGTTCAGTGGTATTAATTTGCATAAAATAGGGAAATTCTACAGTCAAGTAAATCTCTAATGTTAAATTAATTATTGAAGACAAGTGTCCACTGCAATGATTCATTGGATATAGGTCAAATCTATACAAGATTAATCAACTGGTTTTTTGAAGTATGGGTGATATGTTTTAGGAAACATGTTTCTGTTAATTTACAAAATGAGGAGGAAGATAATTTAAATGTATCACTAGAATACATTATATCATATTGACCAGCTGCAATTGAGTGATTGATCTGCCCATCAACGGTTATTTTATTTCAATTGTAGTTATTAAGGACCTAACCAAGACTCTAGAAGGAAGAAAAATTTCCTGGATTCAATATATTAAAATCCTGGTGGTAAAATAGATAGGGATGTTTGGAATTAGTAAAAGCAATTCACAGAAAAATATAATATAGAGTAAGTTCATGTGAATACCAGGAAAGTCTTTGAGGAATTGGGCCTTGAAAAGCTTATTAGCATTTCAGTAGGTAAAGGTCGGAGTGTGACGTTTTTCCAAATTTAGTCAATGGCATAAACAAAATGTATAAACTCAAAACAATGTATAACTCATACAGGGAGAAATGTGAGGTGCACATTCAGAAAATAATTTTAATCTAATCTGGTACAAAATACATGATAAGGCTTAAGATAGAATTTGAAGACTGGTGGTACAAGTAGTGGTATATTGGAATTGGCCTCATGTGAGCTTCTGAAAATGACTCTTACCAGGTCTGCATTCAGTGACATTACCTTGTTAGCTTGAAACCGACCACAACAGGAGAATTCACACCATAGGATTTGTCAAATGCTGCAAATCAGGGCTATTGATTGATCGATTGATAAACACTTCTCAGGACACTACTGTGTTTAAGAATTTGAATGCTACAGTCAGGAAAATATTTATCTTAGAAGACAAGTGTGAGACATTGAAGAATTTTAGCAGGGTAATTATATGATTTGAGAATCATTTATCCAGAGCTGTACGTTAAAGCCACCGACATGAACAGGATTTCCAAGAGAGTAAGTATTTAGAGAAATAGGAGTTCTGAGGAAAGAATGTTGTGAAATATCTAAACTTAAAGGAGGGAAAGGAGCTAACCAATGAAATACAGAAAAAGAGTAGCCAGAAATGAAACAGGAAGATCAAAATAGAGCCAATTCGTGAAAGAAAGAAATAAAGAAGTTTTCAACAATGAAGTGCTAGTTGTAAAAGACATTAACGTCCAAGCATCCTTAAGATCTAGAAAAGTCCCTGGGTGGGGGGGATAAGAAAAATGACATGATAGGGGTCACATAGACTACTACTGTTCATTTACTAAATAACACATAGTTACACAAGTATTTTATGTATTGTGAAACAAAAGAGTACTCAGGATCGGGTGTAAAATGGGTTTTCCGAGAATGTGACTAAAGTCTAGAATAATCTCATTAAATTTTTTTAACATTTATTTATTTTTGAGAGACAGAGGCAGAGCATGAGCAGGGGAGGGGCAGAGAGAGAGGGAGAAACAGAATCTGAAGCAGGCTCTAGGCTCTGTGCTGTTTGTTAGCACAGAGACGAATGCGGGGCTCAAACCAATGAACTGTAATACCATGACATGAGATGAAGTTGGACCCACCCAGGTGCCCCTAGAGTAATCTCATTTTAAATAGAAATGCATATATAAAATAAATGGAAGAAGAGAATAAAAACTTCAAGATTCAGTGCTATCATGTTAAATACTATGTCTGAAATATGGTGTTGCTGTGGCTTTACCCTGGAATAATTCTTACTGTCACATGCTCTACTACTGACAATGAACCCTCACCAATCTTTTAAAAGACTTATAATTGATATTTAACATGTGTATAGTACAAAGCATTCTCATGTACATTATTTCATTTAATCTTCCTAACAACAGAGTGAAGTGTAACTTCCATTTTACCCATGAAGTGACCAAGGTTGAGAAGTATTAAGTAAAAAATAAATGAATACTAAGTGATTTGTCCAACATCTAACATCTGGCAAGTGAAGAGTGTGGAACCATAACCCAGGCCTTCTCATTCCAAGTCCCGAATAATATTTTTATGCAATATATGCTGTTTCACATCTTCCCTTGGTCTTAGTACTTATTTAATTGCAGGGCCAAGCTCTTTAATCTAATTAAAATGAAAATTATGACTTGGTACACTTTCTTGATATGTGAAGAATAACTGAGACATAGATTAGAATGTCTCCAGTGATCTGTGGATAAAACCTACTCCTTTCTTTACATTTTTTAAAATTTTATTTTTAATTTTTATTAGTTTCAGGTGTACAACATAGTGATTTGACAGTTCTATCAGTTATGCTATGCTCACCACAAATGTAGCTACCACTTGTTACTAAACAACACTATTATAATACCATTGATTATATTTCCTCTGCTGTACTTTTTATCCCAATGATTTATTCATTCCATAATTGGAAGCCTGTATCTACAACTCCCTTTCACCAATTTTTCACATCCTCCCACAGCTATGTCTTCTAACAATCATCAGCTTATTCTCAAAAGTTTGGGTATATTTCTGCTTTGTTTTGTGTTTAAGATTCCACATATGAATGAAATCAAATGGTATTTGTCTTACTCTGACTTATTTCACATAGCATAATACCCTCTAGGTCCATTCATGTTGGCTCAAATGGCAAGATATCTTTCTTTTTTATGGCTGGCTGAGTGTATGTATGTACAATGTTTGCATTAGTCTCTAGATTATTTTGTCTAGTATGAACATTTTAACAATATTAATTCTTCCAAACTATGCGCATGGAAGAATTTTCATTTGTTTTTATTGTCTTCCATTTCTTTCATCAATATTTTATAGTTTTCAGAGTACAGACCTTTCACTTCTTTGCTTAAGTTTATTCCTAGATGTTTTATTATTTTGGTGCAATGTATACATGTAACTATAAATGTGATTTCTTAATTTCATTTTTTGTCACTTTGCTATTGGTGTGTAAAATGCAACTTATTTCTGTATATCGATTTCGTATCCTGAAACTTTACTGAATTTATTTATTATTTCTAATAATTTTTAGTGGAATATTTAGGGTTTTTTCCTATACACTACATGTAATCTGCAAATAGTGCATTAGTTGCATTAGTCTCTAGATTATTTTGGCTAGTATGAACATTTTAACAATATTAATTCTTCCAAACTATGAGCATGGAAGAATTTTCATTTGTTTTTATTGTCTTCCATTTCTTTCATCAATATTTTATAGTTTTCAGAGTACAGATCTTTCACTTCTTTGCTTAAGTTTATTCCTAGATGTTTTATTATTTTGGTGCAATGTATACATGTAACTATAAATGTGATTTCTTAATTTCATTTTTTGTCGCTTTGCTATTGGTGTATAAAATGCAACTTATTTCTGTATATCGATTTCATATCCTGAAACTTTACTGAATTTATTTATTATTTCTAATAATTTTTAGTGGAATATTTAGGGTTTTTTCTATACACTACATGTAATCTGCAAATAGTGACAGATTAATGTCTTCCTTACCAATATGGATGCCTTTTATTTCTTTTTCTTGCTTAATTGCTGTGGCTTAGGACTTCCAGTGCTGTGTTGAATAAAAGTGATGAGAGTGGACAACATTATCGTTTTCTTGATCTTAGAGGAAAAGCTCTCAGTTTTTCATCAATGAACAGGATGTTAGCTGTGGGTTTCTCATACATGGACTTTATTATGTACAGGCATGTTCCCTCTAAGCCCACTTTGTTGAGAGTTTTTATTAAAAGTGGATGTTGAATGTTTTCAAATGTTTATTCCTGCATCTATTGAGATGATGGTATGATTTTTACCCTTAATTTTGACTAGGTGGTATTTCATGTAGATCGATTTGTGAATATTGAACCATCCTTGCATCCCTGGCATAAATCCCACTCGATCATGATGAATTATATTTTCAGTGTATTATTGAATACATTTTGCTAATATTTTGTTGAAGATTTTCACATGTATGTTCATCAGGGATATTGGCCTGTAGTTTTCTTTTTTTGTGGTGTCTTTGTGTCATTTTTATATCAGGATCATGCTAGTCTTGTAGAATGTATTTGGAAGCTTTCCTTGTTCTTCTATGTTTTGGAATAGTTTGAGGAGAAGAGGTATTTACTTTAAATGTTTGGTAGAATTCACCTGTGAAATCATCTGTTCCTGGACATTTACTTGTTGAGAGTTTTTTGATTACCAATTCAATCTCATTACTAGTTATTATTTTATTTAGATTTTCTAATTCTTCCTGACTGTTTTGGAAGATTTAATGTTTCTAGAAATTTATCCATTTTTTCTAGATTGCGCACTTTTTTGTCATAAACTTTTTATAGTAGTTTCTCATAATTTGTATTTCTACTGTGTTGGTTGTTAATTCTCTCATTTATGATTTAATTTTTGTGTGTCCTTTCTATTTTTTCTTAATGAGCCTGGCAAAAACTCATTAATTGTGTTGAGTAATTAATTTTATTAATTTTTTATTTCTTTTCCAAAGAATCAGCTCTTCGATTCCTTGATTTTTTAAAGTCTCTATTTCATTTATTTATACTTTGATCTTTATGATGACCTTCTTCCAATGTTGAGCTTTGTTTTTTCTTCTTATTTCATTCCTTGAAGTGTAAGTTTAGACTGTTTATAGGAGATATCTCTTGTTTTTTGAGGTAGGCCTGTATTTCTATACATTTACCTCATAAGTATTTTCATTGCATTGCAAATTTTGGACTATTCTTTTTTTCATTTTCATTTGTCTCCATGTGTTTTTTTTCTGCTTCCACTTTGATTGCTTCATTGACACATTGGTTGTTTAGTGTCATGTTGTTTGTGTTTTACCAATTTATGATTTTTTGTGTGTGGTTGATTTCTAGTTTCATAGAGTTGTCAGAAATAATGTATGGTATGATTTTAATCTTCTTAAATTTGTTGAGACTTGCTTTGTTTCCAAACATGTGTTCTATACTGGAGAATGCTCCATGTGTACTTAAAGAATTTGTATTCTGCTGTTTTAAGATAAAGTTTTCTGTATATATTAAGTCCATCTTGGTCTAATGTGTTGTTTAAATACAATACACTATTTCCTTACTTATTTTCTTCCTGGATAATCTATGTATTGATGTAAGTCGGGTGTTAAAGTCCCCTAATGTTATTGTGTTACCATCATTTTCTCTCTTTATGTCTGTTAATATTTTCTGTATGTATTTAGATGTGCCACTGCTGAGTACACAGATATCTACAATTGTTATATTCTGTTGTTTGATAAATCCCTTTATCATTATGTAATATCCTTCTTTGTCACTTGTTAGTCTTTGTTTTAGATTCTATTTTGTCTGTTGTAAGTATTTCTCCTCCGGCTTCCATTTGAATGGAATATCTCTTTCTATCCTTTCACCTTTAGTGTGTATATGTCTTTAGATCTGAAGTGAGTCATATAAATGGGTCTTTTTAAAATCCATTTCTCTATCCTATGTCTTTTGATTGGAGGATTTATATCATTTACATTTAAAGTTACTATCCATAGGCATCTATTTATTGCCATTTTGTTAATTGTTTTATGGTTGTTTTGGCAGTTCTATGTTCATTTATTATTCTCTTTCTCTCTTTCCTTGTGATTGATGACTTTCTTTCCTACTATGCTTGCCTTTTTTCTCTTTGTTTTCTTTCTTGTGCATGTGTGTGTGTGTGTGTGTGTGTGTGTGTATCTGTTATAGGTCTTGGGTTTGTGGTTACCATGAGGTTCATATATAACATCCTAAGTATACAGCATTCTATATTAAGTTGATGGTCATTTAAGTTCAAACACATTCTAAAAGAACTTCTTTGTTACTCTTTCCTTCCATCTTTTTTGTATACATTGTCATATGTCACATCAATTTATTCAGAAATTTCTTGCTTCTAATTATTACCCTTATTATTTTCACTTAAATAAGTCCCTTTAATAATTCTCATAAGGCTGGTTTAGTGGTAATAAACTCCTTTAACTTTTCTTTTAATGGGAAACTTTTTATCTCTCCTTCAAATCTTTACAGTAAAGTATTCTTGGTTGTGGGATTTTTTCCTTTCAGTACTTTGAATATATAAGGCCACTCCTTTCTGGCATGAAAAGTTTCTGCTGAAAAATCAGCTGATAGCTTATAGGCTTTCCCTTACAGGTAACTTTTTGCTTTTCTTTTGATGCTCTTAAAATTCTCTCTTTATCTTTAACCTTTACATTTTAATTGTTATGTGCCATGGTGTGGACCTTCTTGGGTTTATCTTCTTTGGAACTCTTTGTGGCTCTTGAGCCTGGATGTCTGTTTCTTTCCCTGGATTAGGGAACTTTTCAACTATTATTTATTCAAATAAGTTTTCTGCCCCTTTTTCTCTCTCTTCTCCTTCTGGGACCCTTATAATGCAAAAGTTTGTCCAAAGGATCACTTAATCTATCCTTATTTTTTAAAAAATTCTTTTTTCTTTTCACTGTTCATCTTGGATGTTCTACATTATCCTGTCTTCCAGATCGTTTCCATTTTCTGCATCTGCTAATCTACCGTTGATTCCATCTAATGGATTTTTCGTTTCAGTTATTGTATTCAACTCTGGTTATTTTTTACATTTTCTATCTCTTTGTGTAAGTTCTCGGCAAGTACTTTCACTCTTCTCTCCAGCCTGGCTAGCATCTTTATGATCATTACTTTAAAGTCTTTTTCAGACATATTGCTTACCTCCATTTCATTTAGTTATTTTTCAGAAGTTTTGCTTCTTTATTTTGTTTAGAACATATTCCTCTATCTTCTCATATTGCTTGACTTTCTGTGTTAATCTCTATGAATTAGTTCGAATAGTTACTTCTCCTAAACCTGAAGGAATGGTCTTGTGTATGGTAATCTCCTGTGTAGACTTTGTCTGTTTACTCTACCTGGCTATCTGGAGCTTTGTCTTGTGTGGGCTGAATGTCTCCAGGCACTCCTTGATGGGGCTGCCCTGGTTGGATGTGTGGAGCTTAAGCAAACATGGGCTGGAGAGTTCCTAGGGATTTCTGTACAGAGTGCTTTGGCAGAACAGCTGAAGCTGAAGTGGGTGCAAACTGGGGTGTATTGGCTCCCAGGGTTGTCTGTGCAAATGGCATCCTAGCAGGTTAGCTGAAATGGATGCAATCCATTGGGTCTTCAATCTTCACACAGACGGCACTCTGGCAGGAGAGCTAAGCCTGAAGTGGGCATAGGCTGGGCATTCCCTAAGCTTTCTGCACAGATAGTACCCTATCATCAGGACACCTGAAGCTGAAGTGGATACAAATTAAAGGGTCTTAGGTTTATCCAAGCAGAGGGAACACAGGCAAGAGGGATTAAGCTGAAGTGGGTGTAAGCTGGGATGTACTGGGGTGCTCAGTATGGGGGAGGAAACTCTAGGGGGACAGCTGGATCCAAAGCTTTTAGCCAGATGGTCCTAGAGCTCTCTGTGTATGAGGTACCCTAGCACGTCAGCTGGAATTGAAATGGTGTGGACATGGAATATTCTGGGGTGCTTTGCACCTGTGTCTCCTTGGCAAGATGGCTGGAGTTATACTGAGCACTGGCCAGGGATGTTTAAGTGCGCATTACATTGGGGCCACCTTGGTAGTCTCGCTGAGGCTGCTCAAATCCCGCTCCTGTCCATACTATTAAGGTGGAGGGGGTACATGAATTGTGGAGCTTGCCAACCCCTCAAATCTTGAGAGAGTTCTAGCAGCTGCCGTGCTACTTGGCAGGGTTCTAGAGCTGGCTCCTTTATATTCTAGTTGCCCTTTTCAACTGCACCTTTTTTCCGCCGTGTGCCCCAGTGCAGATAAATCTGCTCAAGACCCCTCAGCACTCTCTTTCCGCACTACAGTTCACAGCATTGGGTATGAAGGTTCCCTTTGTTACCGTGTCTCCATCTCTTTTGCCTTTATGTGGTCTATATTTTGTTGTGCAGAAGCTGTTCAGTCATCTTTTAGTTCTTCTTCAGGAGGAATTGCTCTATAAATAGGTGTATATTTGTTATGTCCATGGAGGAACTGAATTCAGAGTCTTCCTACATTTTCACCTTAGACTGGAAGGTCTCTAGTTCTTCTTGTGAATGATTTGGGGCAGGGAAATTTACCTCTCTGGGCCTCAGGTTTTTCATATGTAAATGAGAAATTTAATGTGAGGATTTAATGAGATAATCCATGCAAAGCACTTAGAACAATGCATGGCACATAGTAAGGTCTTTTTTTTCCTTTTTTAAAAACATTTTACATAGTAAGTTCTTAATAAATACTCCTACTTTGATTATTGCACTGTGGAAAGCAAAGGCCATTTACTGATACTTAACAGTTATTGTGTGTTTGTAGTGTAGGGCTGAGATCTTTCTGGATTGATGGCATTCTGATAAATAAGTGCTGGAATTTAGTAAAATTGTTTCATGTAAGGTATAACAGTAAGTTTTATGAATAAGTCAGTGATTTGCACTCATTATATTATAATTTGACTTTAGCGAAATGTACATATCCCCTCTTTGTAAAGACTTATCATTTAAAAAGTAGTACTCACAAGTTTTTGAAATAGCTATTAAAGTCAAAATTACAATTAGAAGCCAAAATAACAGGAAATAAAATTAGTGCTGTCAGCACAGATCCTGAAGTGAGGATTGAACCTAAGAACTGTGAGATCATGACCTGAGCCAAAGACAAATGCTTAACTGACTAAGCCATCCAGGCGCCCTGATTATTTATCAGTTTTGGAAACAGGGTACCTGTTAATAGTGAAGATACACAAGTCTTGGCACACAATATAGAGAATGTCAATACATCTTTGCAAAAACAGTTTTACGTCAATTTTACACACTCTCAAATTCTTATCTCAAAGCCCAAGCTGTTAACCATATCTTTCAGAAATCATTATATACTACATCTAATAAATTTCCCAAAGGTGATTTTATAAGAGAAAATTAAAAAAATAATAATTGCTAGAAAATCTACTTCACCCCTGTCCATAAAACACAAAAATATACTCAAGGGATTGAAAAAAAACTACTTCATTTTTTCTATTTTGTATTCCTTTATATTGTAGGTACCTCATAATTTGTCCTTGTTTTTCAGATGTCCAATCTAAAGAAGTGGTTGTTCATTTTGACTATTCTTCAGAACTAAGAATCTTTTTCTCTCTTTCTGTCATAAGCAGAACAATACCCCTACTCTGAAGATGCCCAGATCCTAATTCCTGAAACCTGAGAATATGTTACCTTACATGGCAAAAAAAAAAAAAAAAGAATTTTATAGATGCAATTAAACTTAAGGATATGAGATAAGGAGACTATTCTGGATTATCGCAATGGGCAGAGTGTAATCACTTGAGCCATTAAATAAGAAGGTCAGAGAGATGTAACATGAAAAGGTCTAAATTCACCAGTGCTGACTTTGAAGATGAAGGAAGAGGGGCATGAACCAAGGAAGGTAGATGGCCTCTAGAGACTTGGAAAGACCTCAAGGGACAGCCAGTGAAAATGCAGGAAACTTAGTCCTACAACCAATCACAAGGAATTGATTCTGCCAGTAATCCGAAAGATGAAGATACAGATTCTCCCCAAGAGGTACTAGAAAGTAAAACAGATTGCCAATACTTTGATTTTAGTCTACTGAGGTCCAGTAACAAAGTTTTGACCTATAGGAATATAAGATAATAAGCCACAAAATTTTTTAATTTAGTATTTAATTTAGTATTTAATTAGTATTTAATTTAGTATTGTTTAAGCCACTAAATTTGAGGTATTTTGTTATAACAGTAGAAAATTGACTTACTCTTTATAATAAATCCTTTCATGCAGGAAATCACCTCTAAAGATTTTGCTTAATTTTCCCTGAAAATATGAATAAAGATAAATAAAACTTGAACCTCATAAGGATCATCTTTCTGTTATCTGTGACTATAAAAAATGCAACCACCAAAAAAGAAAATGTGGCCATTCTCCTTTGTTATGTGCTTCACTGAGGAAAATAAAACCTAATCATCTGAGTTGGATCAATTAAAATATATGAAACTGCAGATATTTTAAAACAAGTAGGGATCTAATCCATATGCTTAAAAAGAAAGGTTTTATTGTCTGAAATTCAAGTTCAGTCTACATATCTGGAAAAGGAATCTTAGCTAAGTATTTTGAGGCAGAAGCAGCTACACTGACAAGATGTGGATATTTAATTACACTGATATACATCAGTGTACATACATGAGAGATTGAAAGGAGACAATTGATATGCATCTATTTCTATTTGTTTTTTTAGGGCTCAAAAGTCTGATTTTAATGGTTTACCAATAATTATGAAAGAGTCCTAGTAATAATAATGGAGAAATCATATCTTTAGAACTCATTTTTATTTTATTTTCTTAAATTTATATCTTTATTTTATTTTGAGAGAAGGAGACAGAGAGCGGACAGGGGAGGGGCAGAGAGAGAGAGAGAGAAAGATACAGAATATGAAGCAGGCTCTAGGCTCTGAGCTGTCAGCACAGAGCCCGATGAGGGACTTGAACCCATGAACCGTGAGATCATGACCTGAGCTGAAGTCGGATGCTTAACTGGCTGAGCCACCCAGGCGCCATAGAAGTCATTTTTAAGACAAACAATACAACCCTTCATATAAATAATTCTAAATGACAATGCAAAAAATAGTCTCAAATTCATTAATTTGAGACCAACACTGAGACACCACATATTCCTGTTTTGCAGATAAGGAAATAGGCTTAGAGAGATTGTGTAGTGTGTCACTGGTTAATTATTTCACTATTACATTCAACATTATCAAGGGACAATTATGACCGGATACAATAGCTAGTATGTAGGAAATCTGTAACAAGTACTTAGATGTAAGTTTCCCACTCTACTAGTTTGCTTCTGAGAGTATTTTTTTTAAGTGGAAGGTTGACATCTTAACAAAGATTGTGTCTTTCTTACTTTGAAATAGCAACGTGCAGATGAATCTCTAATCTTTCTACCCATCATAGAGAATAAAAAACTATCAATTTTCCCAATTGTCTGGGAGTTGTCTTCCCAACTTCAAGGACTAGCAAAGCACTTATGAATGAAAAGCCTACAAAGAAAGAATTTGAAGGGGTGAGGAATAAACTTGCCTTTTTCTTATTTCAACACCCACTGAGTAACAAGATTCGCAAGCCGTTATAAAAAAAAAAAAAAAGAAACCTTTGAGAGTAACTGGTTGTAGATACTAATTTAGAGATATAGGGTCTTTTAGTTATTGTTTCCACTGAGCTAAGTAATGGCTTTCAGGTCATAGTTGTTTAGGGTAGCTTTGGCGATTTTATGAGGCGACATAGTCACTTCTTTTTGATCCATTTGTAGTTACATGATGTCTTGAATTCATGATAGTTTTAATCTTTCATTTGTTTGCTCATCTGTTTTTACCTTTAGCAAGATTTTTAAAGTCCTTTAAAAATAATTTCTTTTATTTCTCTTCCATCTATGTTCCTTTTAATTTCTAATGCCTCAGGCATTTCTTTCGCTTGGCAGTATATTAAATACGTGGATATAGATATAGATAGAATAATACCAAGCTTAACGCAGACTTATGGGTCTATCAAAATGTAAATATATGAGCATTTTTTTTCCTAATAGCATCCTATATTTTAAAATAGGATAGTTCGGGGGCCCCTGGGTGGCTCAGTCCATAAAGCTTCCACCCTTATTTCAGCTCAGGTCATGATCTCATGATTTGTGGGATGCAGATACCGATCAGG
The DNA here is from genome assembly GCA_028646485.1 of Cryptoprocta ferox. Lineage (NCBI taxonomy): Eukaryota > Metazoa > Chordata > Mammalia > Carnivora > Eupleridae > Cryptoprocta > Cryptoprocta ferox. The sequence continues at coordinate 46,891,239 of CM053579.1, forward strand.
CTCTGCACTGAGAGCTTAGGATTCTTTCCCTCTCTCTCTGCCCCCTGTCATCTGCTCTCTCTCTCTCTCTCTCTGCCCCACCCAATCTCTCTCTCTCAAAAATAAATAAATAGGGACACCTGGGTGGCTCAGTGGGCTAAGGGGCTGACTCTTGGTTTTGACTCAGGTCATAATCTCAAGGTTAATTAGATCTTAGATCAAGCCCCGTGTCAAGTTTGCACTGACAGTGTAGACTCTGGAATTTTGTCTCCCTGTCTCTCTGCCCTCCCCCCCCCCAAAATAAATACCCATTTAAAAAATAAATAAACTTTAAAATATAGTATTTAAAGCTGTTCCTGTCTCTATTAACTTTTTGTTTATTAAACTAGCAATTGCTTTCTATGAGGAAACATATTCTGTCTCACAGAAAATTTATGCTAAAATTCTGTATAGACTAAAACAATAAGAAAAGCAAACACATTAGATAGTGTTTTTAATGCAGCATGTTGAGTACATATTTAATCAAAGGAGTGAATTAGAGATTAAATAATTGAAATAATAATTGGCACTACAGTTTCTCTCTTCAGTGGCTCTCGATTTCTACATCTTTTTCAGAACAGTGAAGATTAGCTTTTCACATACTTTTTCCTTTTATATTTCTCTCAGTAGTGTCTATTTTGTGAAGATTTCAACAAATAAATCCAAGAGTACAGATGTCTAATATGTATTCTGTATTCACAGAGGTAAACCATTAGTCATGTCAAGGTTATTGAATGCAACCAAGATAAAGCACAAGAGACTCTTGAATACTGAAAACAAACTGAGGGCGGAAGGGGGTAGGTGAAAGGGGAAGGGGGGTGATGGTCATGGTGGGGGATACTTGTGGGGAAGAGCACTGTGTGTTATATGGAAACCAACTTGACACTAAATTATAAAGTTTAAAAAAAGATTATAAATGTAAAAGACAGTTAATGCAATGATGTAAAAATATTGCATCTTCTTTATTATTTTTTAATGTTTTTATTTATTTTTGAGGGAGACAGAGAGAGACAGAGCGCGAGCAGAGGAAGGGCAGAGAAAGAAGGAGACTCAAAATCTGTAGCAGGCTCCAGGCTCTTAATTTTCCTTCCCTTACCTTATGTTTACCTATAGTGTTTATCAAATTCCACATATAAGTGAAATCATAATATCTTTCATTCATTCTCTGACTGAATTATTTTGCTTAGCATACTACCTTCTAGTTCCATCCAGAATGTTGCAAATGGCAAGATCTCTTTCTTTTTCATTGCTGAGTACTATTTGAAGGGGCACATGCACACCAATGTTTACAGGAGCATGATCAACAATAGCCAAATTATGGAAAGAACCCAAATGTCCATTGACTAATGAATGGATAAGGAAAATGTGATACATATTTCCTAATGTTGCTTTTAGAATTTAGTTTCCATAAAAAGACATGCATGCATGTGCATGCACACACACAGACACACACACACACACACACGCACACACACATTATGGCTTTTTCATCATTTAAGAAAGGCTCAGGTTAAAGAAAACAGAAATAAACTCTGTTATGCCCAGCTTGTTTCATGTGTTATTACTGGTTTTACAAATGACAATTTAAATAAGTTTTTTGGAGAACTATAACAAATCTGCATTACAGGTAAAAATATTTTTTTAAATCTTATTTTCTTTAATTATTCTTTTTAAATTATAGTTTATTGTCAATGTGGTTTCCATATAACACCCAGTGCTCTTCCCCACAAGTGTCCTCCACCATGACCATCACCCTCCTTCCCTTTCCTCTTCCCCCTTCCGCACTCACTTTGTTTTCGGTATTCAAGAGTCTCTCGTGCTTTGTCTCCCTCCCTCTCTTTACTCTTTTTCCTCCTTCCCCTCCCCATGGTCCTCTGTTTGTTTTCTCCTGTTAGACCTATAAGTGAAAATATATGGTATCTGTCCTTGTCCGCCTGATTTATTTCACATAGCGTGACACCCTTGAGATCCATCCACTTTGCTACGAATGGCCAGATTTCATTCTTTCTCATTGCCATGTAGTATTCCATTGTATAGGTAAACCACATCTTCTTGATCCATTCATCAGTTGATGGACATTTAGGCTCTTTCCATGATTTGGCTATTGTTGAAAGTGCCGCTATGAACATTGGGGTACATATGCCCCTATGCATCAGCATTTCTGTATCCCTTGGGTAAATCCCCAGCAGTCCTATGGCTGGGTCATAGGGGAGTTCTATTGATAGATTTTGAGGAACCTCCACACTGTTTTCCAGAGTGGCTGTACCAGTTTACATTCCCACCAAGAGTGTAGGATGGTGCCCATTTCTCCACATCCTCGCCAGCATCTATAGTCTCTTGAGTTGTTTATTTTAGCCACTCTGACTGATGTGAGGTGGTATCTCAGTGTGGTTTTGATTTGTATTTCCCTGATGATGAGTGATGCTGAGCATCGTGTCATGTGTCTGTTGGCCATCTGGATGTCCTCCTTGGAGAAGTGTCTCTTTATGTCTTCTGCCCATTTCTTCACTGGATTATTCGTTTTTCTGGTATGGAGTTTGGTGAGTTCATTACAGATTTTGGATCCTAGCCCTTTATCCGATATGTCATTTGCAATTATCTTTTCCCATTCCATTGGTTGCCTATTAGTATTTTTGACTGTTTCCTTTGCAATGCAGAAGCTTTTTATCTTGAGGAGGTTCGAATAAGTCATTTTGGTTCTTGAATCCCTTGCCTTTGGGGATGTGTCACGTAGGAAATTGCTGCAGTTGAGGTCATAGAGGTTGTTTCCTGCTTTCTCCTCTAGGGTTTTGATGATTTCCTGTCTCACGTTCAGGTCTTTCATCCATATTGACTTTATTTTTGTGTATGGTGTAAGAGAGTGGTCTAGTTTCATTCTTCTGCATGTTGCTGTCCAGTTCTCCCAGCTCCACCTGCTAAAAAGGCTGTCTTTTTTCCATTGGATTCTCTTTCGTGCTTTCTCAAAGATTAATTGGTGGTACATTTGTGTGTCCAGTTCTGGACTCTATAATCTATTCCATTTATCTATGTGTCTGTTTTCGTGCCAGTACCATACTGTCTTAAGGATCACAACTTTGTAGTAGAGTCTAAAGTCTGGGATTGTGATGCCCCCATTTTGGATTTCTTCTTCAGTATTACTTTGGCTATTCAGGGTTTTTTGTGGTTCCATACGAATTTTAGGATAGTATCTTCTAGCTTTGAGATGAATGCTGGTATAATTTTGATTGGGATTACATTGAATGTGTAGATTGCTTTGGGTAATAATGACATTTTAATGATGTTTATTCTTCCGATCCATGAGCATGGAATGCTTTTCCATTTTTTTTGTGTCCTCTTCAATTTCCTTCATAAGTTTTCTATAGTTTTCATCATACAGATCTTTTACATCTTTGGTTAGGCTTATTCCTAGGTATTTTATGTTGTTTTTTTGTGCAATTGTGAATGGGATCAGTTTCTTGATTTCTCTTTCTGTTGCTTCATTATTGGTGTATAAAAATGAAACTGATTTCTGTACGTTGATTTTGGAACCTACAACTTTGCTGAATTCATGGTTCAATTCTGGTAGCCTTTTGGTGGAGTCAGTCAGGTTTTCCATGTAGACTATCATGTCGTCTGCGAAAAGGGAAAGTTTGACTTCATCTTTGCCAATTCTAATGCTTTTATTTCCTTTTGTTGTCTGCTGATGTGAGGACTTCCAGCACTATGTTAAACAATAGTGGTGAGAGTGGACCTCACTGTCGTTTTCCTGATATCAGGGGGAAAGCTCTCAGTTTTTCCCCATTGAGGATATTAGCTGTGGGCTTTTCATAGATGGCTTTTATAATGTTTAAGTAAGTTCCTTCCATCCCGACTTTCTTGGGGTTTTTTATTAAGAAATGATGCTGTATTTTGTCAAATGCTTTTTCTGCATCTATCAACAGGATCAAATGGTTTTTATCTTTTCCTTTGTTAATATGATGTATCACATTGAGGGATTTGCAAATATTGAATCAGTTCTGTAACCCATGAATGAATCCCACCTGATCATGGTGGATAATTCTTTTTATATGCTGTTGAATTTGATTTGCTAGTATATTGTTGAGGATTTTTGCATCTGTATTCATTAAAGATATTGGCCTGTAGTTCTCTTTTTTTGTTGGGTCTCTGTCTGGTTTGGGAATCAAAGTGATGCTGGCTTCGTAGAATGAGTTCAAAAGTTTTCCTTCTATTTCTATTTTTTGGAAGAGCTTGAGAAGAATGGGTAGTAACTCTTATTTAAATGTCTGGTAGAATTCCCCTGGCAGGCCATCTGGCCCTGGGCTCTTATTCATGGGGAGATTTTTGATAACCGATTTGATTTCTTCACTGGTTATGGGTCTGTTCAGATTTTCTATCTCTTCCCGTTTGAATTTTGTGCATGCATGTGTGTAGATGAATTTGTCCATTTCTTCTAGATTGTCCAGTTTTAAGGCATATAATTTTTCATGGTAATCTCTGATGATTGTTTGTATTTCTGAGGGATTGTTTGTAATAGATCCATTTTCACTCATGATTTTGTCTATTTGGGTGTTCCCTGTTTTTTTTTTTTTTTTTTTTTTTTTTTTTTTTTTTGAGGAGCCTGGCTAGAGGTTTATCAATTTTGTTTATTTTTTTCAAAAAACCAACTCTTGGTTTCATTGATCTGCTCAACTGTTTTTTTGGATTTGATATTATTTATTTCTACACTGATCTTTGTTATTTCTCTTCTTATGCTGGCTTTGGGGTTCTCTTGCTGCTCCCCTTCTAGTTCCTTTAGGTGCTCTGTTAGATTTTCAATTTGAGCTTTTTCTAGTTTGTTGCAATAGGGCTCCATTGCAACGTACTTTCCTCATTGGACTGCCTTTGCTGCATCCCAGAGAGTTTGGATTGTTGTATTTTCGATTTGATTTGTTTCCATACATTTTTTAATTTCTTCTCTAATTGCCTGATTGTCCCAATCATTCTTTAGTAGGGTAGTTCTTAACGTCCAGGTTTTTGGAGGCTTTCCAGACTTTTTCCTGGGATTGATTTCAAGTTTTATAGCATTGTGAACTGAAAGTGTGCATGGGATAATCTCACTTCCTTTATATTTACGGAGGGCTGCTTTATGCCCCAGTATGTGATCGATCTTGGAGAATGTGCCATGCACAATCGAGAAGAAGGTGAATTTCCTAGCTTCAGGATGTAGAGTTCTAAATATATCTATCAATTCCATCTGTTCCAATATGCGTTCAGATCCATTGCTTCTTTAGTGATTTTCCGTCTGGTTGATCTATCCATTGCTGTAAGTGGAGTGTTAAAGTCCCCTGTAATTAACACATTCTTATCAATAAGATTGTTTCTGTTTTTGATTAATTATTTTATGTATTTGGGTGCTCCCAAATTCGGTGTGTAGACATTTATAATTGTTAGCTCTTTCTGATTGATAGAACCTGTAATTATAATTCCTTCTTCAACTCTTGTTATTGATTTAAATTTAAGTCCAGTTTGTCCGATTTAAGTATGGCTACTCCGGCTATCTTTTGACTACCGGTTGCGTGATAGATATTTCCCCTTCCCCTTACTTTCAATCTGAAGGTGACTTCAGGTCTAAAAAGAGGCTCTTGTGGATAGGAAATAGATGGATTTTGTATTTTTATCCATTCTTCTACCCTGTGTTGTTTGATTTGAGCATTCAGTCCATTGACATTCAGTGTTATTATTGAAAAATGTAGGTTTGGATTCATTGTGTTCTTTGTAGAGTTCATGTTTGTAGTGGTGTCTCTGGTACCTTGTATTCCTTGCAACATTTTCCTCGTAGAGTCCCTCTTAGGATATCTTGTAGGGCTGGTTTGGTGGTGATGATTTCTCTCAATTTTTGTTTATTTGGGAAAACCCTTATCTCTCCCATTTTGAATGACAGGCTCGCTGGATAAAGGATTCTTGGCTGCATATTTTTCCAATTCATCACATTGAAGATTTCCTGACATTGCTTTCTGGCCTACCAGGTTTCATTAGATAGGTATATAACCACGCCGATAGGTTTCCCTTTGTATGTTAGGGCTCTTTTGTCCATAGCTGCTTTGAGAATTCTCTCTTTATTTTTATATTTTGCCAGTTTCACTCTGATATGTCGTGCCAAAGGTCGATTCAACTTTCGTCTTATGGGGATTCTTTGCGCCTCTTGGATTTAAATGTCTATTTATTTCCCCAAATTCGGGAAGTTCTCAGCTATAATTTGATCCAGCACCCTTTCAGGACCTTTTTCTTTCTTCATCTTCAGGAATTCCTATGGTAAGGATATTGTTCCATTTGATTATATCACTCAGGTCTCTAATTCTCTTTTCATGCAGCTGTATCAATTTCTCTCTCTTTTTCTCTGCTTCCTCTTTTGTTATAACTGTGTCTTCTAATTCACCTATACTCCTCTCTGCCTCTTCATTCTGTGCAGTGGCCGCTTCCATTTTATTATGCATCTCATTTATAGGATTTTTTAATTCGTCGCCGCCATTTTGAATGTCCCTAGTCTTTGTATCAATAGATTCTTTGATGCTTTTTTCAAGTCCAGCGATTAATTTTATGACAGTTGTTCTAAATTCTTGTTCAGTTAGGTTGCTTAAATCTATTTTGAGCCGTTTTGTGGCTGTGACTTCTTCCTGGAGTTCTTTAGAGGAGAGTTCTTTCGTTTTCTCATTTTGGCTACCTTTCTGTCTCTTGTCATTTTTCAAACTCGTTATGCACTGTGAACCTGTTAGTATTGCTCTATTAAAGGAGGCTCATTGACTGTCCAGGGCCTGTTATTTCAGGAAGTGTTATTTTAATGGTGTCTCTTGGTTTCTCTTGTTGTGCCTTTGATTATTTTACTTCCCTTGTCAGTGATATTTGGGACTCTTCACCCTGTGTACTTTGGCTTTTTTCTTGAGGTAGCCCTGAAAAGGAAAACAGACAAACACACAGGGAACAAAAGCATGCAAGCGCACAGACAAATCAAACAAACAAGCAAACCAAAAGGGGAAAGGAAGTAACGAAAAGGAAAGCAAAGGAAAGAAAACAAAAGAAGAAAAAAGAAAAAAAAAATACAAGGGGCAGGGGGACAGAGACAGCAAAAGACTATGGACGGGCTAAAAGCATATAACCAGCCGAGGGGGGAGATAAGAATGAGATAAGGAAAAATATATCTGGATGGCAAGAGAAAAAATGGAGAAGAAAACAAAACAAAACAAAAAAAGGCCGCTCTCCCATGCGCATGGGTGTGGTTTGGTGTAGGTTGGTCAGGTCTCGGGGGCTGCTCTCTGAGTCCCCGCTTTGGTGGCTGTAGGGAGAATAATGGCGGTGCTCCAAGCTCTGCTTAAACGAAGCATTGCAAGCAGCTCTTTTATGTCCCATCTCCCTGTGCCTCGGGCGAGCCAAATTGTATTTTCCAAGCTCTGCCTTGCTTCCAAATCCTAGTCCATGCACTTTAATACTACCACAGGAGAGGATATGCACTTCCGCTGGTGGCTGGCCTCCCAGCCAGGATCGTGCAGGGGTGGGGGCTGCCTCTCCTGATGCCTCTGTCGCCTGAGGTGAGACAGACTTATGCTGGCATCCAGCTTCCTAGCCAGGATCGTGTAGGGGGAGGGAGCTGTTTTTCCTGGTGCCCCCTGGAATGGGCGCTGCTGCTGCTGCACCCAAAGAAAAATTTGCCAGCTAGATGGGACGGATTTCTCTCCCTGTGCCCCATGGTTATATATGGGATGACAATATCTCGTTCCGTTCTGGGGCGAGGTTTTTTATCTCTTCTTTAGAGACAGTTCTATGAGCATTTTCAGTCTCTGTTTCTCTTCTCCTTGTCTCTCTGGGGCACAGTGCACTCTCCCTGTGTTGGGCTCGGGCTCCCACCCCTCCACAGCTTGGGGGCCTGGCCCATCCTCCAATTTCCCCAGTTCGGACTCACTCACTCAGGCGTCTTTGAGGTTATCATCTTTTTGGAGTCTGTGTGTTCTCTTCCCCGTCTTGCAGATCAGAGTATTATCTCTTCCGTCCTTCAGAGTTTAATAGATGCGGGCGGGCGAAGTTTACAGAGCTCCTTACTTCTCCTCCATCGTGCCCTTCCCTTCGCAAATATTTTTTTTTAAATATAAAAGTCTGTTTTATTGATCAAACAGGTCAGATGGTGTCAAAAATGTTGCAGTTGACCCTGACAGATTTTGGTACAAAGGAAAAAAGACCTCAAAAGAGGTTTCTAAAAAGTATAAGCTACTAGGTTCATCTGCCTTTTGGTAATTGTCAAATTATTCCCAGAATTGGTCTTCATGGTAACCACATCCTTATAAACAGTGTTAGATTCTGTTCTAACATGATTTTCAGATATGGGTAATAGGATTTGAGGTAAAGTTAGTTTATTTCAACCTCTTTGTCATTTTAATCTGCAATGTTAACTTACTTATTAACATTAAAGGATTTATTTGCTATGATATTCCTAAATGGGAAATAAGAGTAGCTGATCTTTAATCTGACGATATGATTTTGGGGCAACTGGGTGGCTCAGGTGGCTCAGGTCATGATCTCATGGTTCATGAGTTCAAACCCTGCATCAGGCTCTGCTCTGACAGCTTGGAGCCTGGAGCCTTCTTTGGATTCTGTGTCACCCCTTTTCTGTATGAACCCCCCCACCCCAATCATGCTCTGTCTCTCTCACTTTCTCAAAAATAAACATTAAAGTTTTTTAAATATATGATTATAATAGAAATAGATATAAAGATATACATTTACCAGCAAAGACATCCTTGAGGACAAATATAAAATCATGCCTTGAAATATTTACCTCAAAAATGGCATGAAAATAGTCTGTAGCTCATAGATCACAACTAATCCAAAATAATAATAGGCTAAACATTTTCCAGCTATTATAAAATAACATTGCATTTAAAAAATTTTAAATTTAATGTATACCTTGGATTCTCAGGTCATTGCTTATATCTTGTTCACCCATCTGGATGTTTTCAGTTTAATTCTTAAAAAATTTTTAGAGAATAAAACCCAGAAATTAACCCAAAACTATATGGTCAACTAATTTTCAACAAAGCAGGAAAGAACTTCCAATGGAAAAAAGACAGTCTCTTTAACAAATGGTGTTGGAATAACTGGATGGCATCATGCAGAAGAATGAAACTGGCCATGTTCTTACATGATACACAAAAATATACACAAAATGGGTGCAAGAATTAAATGTGAAACTGGATGCCATCAAAATCCTACAGGAGAACAAAAATAGCCACTCTGGCCTTGGCCAGAGCAACCTCATACTAGACACATATCTGGAGGCAAGGGACACAAAAGCAAAAATGAACAATTGGGACTTCATTAAGGTAAAAAGTTTCTGCACAGCAAAGGAAACAAAAAAAAATGAAAGTCAGCCTATGTAATGGGAGAAGATATTTGCAAATGACAGATATGATAAAGGGTTAGTATCCAAAAATCTATAAAGAACTTATCAAACTTAACACCCCCCACAAAATATAATTCAATGAAGAAATAGCTAGAAGACAATGAATAGTCATTTTTCCAAATAAGATATCCAGATGGCTAACAGACATGAAAATGTGCTCAAAATGATTCATTATCAGGGAAATACAAATCCAAACCACGATGAGATAACACCTCACACCTGTCAGTAAGGTAAAAATTAACAACACAAGAATTGTTGTCAACAATGTGGAGAAAAGGGAAAACTCTTGCACTATTGACAGGAATACAACCTGTAGCAGTCACTGTGGAAAACAATATGGAGGTTCCTCAAAAAGTTAAAAATAGACTAAAGGCAAGATGGTGGAGAAGTAAGGAGCTCTGTAATCCGCGCACGCCCACATGGATTGAACGGAGAAGGACTGAAGGGATAAAAAAGTCGGATTTGCAGGTGGGGGAAAGAAGAAACAGACGCCAGAAAGAAGACAACCTCAAAGATGCCTGAGTGAGTGACTGTGATCTGGGAAATTAGGGGAAGGGCGGGACCCGGTGGTGCAGGGGGAAGAAGCCCCTGAGCCCAACACAGGGAGAGAACGCTGTGCCCCGGAGAGACCAGGGGAAGAGAAAGAGAGACGGAAAACGCAACCTAGAACCATCTCTAAGGGAGGAAAAACTCGCCCGTCTCCCCATATATAACTGCCGGGCGTGGGGAGAGAAACCCATCCCATCTGGCCGGCGACTTCTTCCTTGGGCACAGCGGGCTCAGCATCCACTCCAAGCAGCACCGCAAAAGGCGGCGGCACAGATAAAGGCGGAGGCGGTGTGAAAAGCGGTGGCGGAGGCGGCTCCGCGAAAATGGCAGCACAAGCCGGGCCGGGAGGCCTTCCGCCAGTGGGAACACATCTCATCCGCAGTGACGGTGTTGAACTGCATGGACTAGGATTTGGAAGTGAGGCAGAGATTGGAGAATACACTTTGGCTCGCCCGCCATACAGGGAGATCGGACTCAGAAGGGCGACTTGCAAACCTTGGTTCCGGCAAAGCTTTGAGGCGGCGCCATACTTCTCCCCGCAACCACCAAGGTGGGGCCTCTGAGAGAGCAGCCCCTGAGACCTGACCTGATGCCACACCACGCCCATCCACACAGGGGAGTTGTCTTTTTTTTTTTTTTTTCATTTTTTTTCCTTTCCTTTTTTCTTTGCTTCTCCTTCATTTCTGCTGCCATCCAGATATATATCCCGTAGCATATTCTTATCTCTCCTCTTGGCTGGTTATATGCTTTTGGACTGCCCTCGGACTTTTGCTCTATCTGTCCCCACCTTGTTTTTGTTTTTGTTTTTGTTTTTGTTTCTTTTTCTTCTCTCTGTTCCTCTCTTCTCTTCTTTCTTTTCGTTCCTGTCCTTTCCTTTTCTTTACTTCCTTTCCCCTTTTGGCTTGCTGGTTTGTTTGATTTGTCTGTGCGTGTGAATGCCTTTGTTCCCTGTATGCTAGTCTGTTTCCTTTTCAGGGATACCTCAAGAAACAAGCCAAAGTACATGTGGTGGAGAGTCCCAGATATCACTGACCAGGGAAATAAAATAATAAAAGGCACAACAAGAGAAAAGCGAGAGACACCATTAAAAGAACACTTTCTGAAACAACACGCCCATGACAGTCAATGAGCCTCCTTTAATAGAGCAATACTAATAGATGCACAGTGCATAACGAGCTTTGAAAACTGTCAAGAGACAGAAAGCTAGCCAAAATGACGAAACAAAAGAACTCTCCTCTAAAGCAACTCCAGGAAGAAG
>CM053579.1:46902969-46933374 GCA_028646485.1 Cryptoprocta ferox
ACCACCGGGACCGCCCGTCCCCTAATTTCCCAGATCACAGTCACTCACTCAGGCATCTTTGAGGTTGTCTTCTTTCTGGCGTCTGTTTCTTCTTTCCCCCACTTGCAAATCCAAGTTTTATCCCTTCAGTCCTTCTCAGTTCAATGCATACGGGCGTGCGCGGATTACAGAGCTCCCTGCTCTTCCGCCATCTTGTCCTTGTTTTTTAAATTTAAAAATTTAAATGAAGGTAATCCAATGAAAATTTCCAAGCTTTGCACAGTGGCATCATCATACCCAATGAGGTTTGTCCAAGGCATGATTATTGCTAGAAGAAAATTTCCAGTAACATATGTCCCTTTTTCCTCTCATTTATACTTAGAATCACTGAACAGCATAAAATTCATAAAACTATATATTTGACTTTCCTTTATGTATTTTAGCTTCATCATAAAGGTTATTTGTAATGAGTCTTGTATTTTACTTGGCCCAATACATTTGCCTCTCATTCAAAATAATATAATATTCAGGAAGATATATTTTCTATTTTAACCAGAATCAATAATCATTTCCCAACACCTAAATAGTATCACTTGGTCTGAAAGTTTTAGTGCAGTATCTAACATTCTCTCAGGAATAAAGAGAGAAAAACATTTGATTGGATAGAGAATATTTACATTATTAGAGTGTCAATATATAGCCAAATCCTCCTCTAAACTGAAATTAGTCAATTTTCATAAAAACAAATATTATAGTCTAAATGAGAAATATTTTAGATTCTGATGATCAAAGGAAGTTAAAATTATTAGCTTTTCATCTGTAGCCTGTGGACTACAGGCTTTTATGTTTGTCCCACTGTTTTTATAGAATTTATTTATTCTATAGAATTCCCACTGTTTATTTATTTATTGTCCCACTGTTTCTATAGAATTCCAGATTTGATCATCAGTGCTTCTCGCACATGTAAAGTTTTCAATAAATACATTCAACATGAAATGCAAAATACCAAAAACCTCTATTCCTGCTAGTGGTTTGGGAGGCCAGTGGCTCTCATGGACAGAGGATCTTGCTTTTTGCCTCTGCTTCCACATGGGTTAACCACAGTGAATAGTCACAACAGCTTACTCTAAGTAATCTCATAACTGTTTGTCAAAATATTTGAGTTATAACTAAAGTACCAATTTTGGTAAGTCATTTTGGAGACAGTCTAAATGGACATCACTGCCAGGAAAGCCCAGATCATACAGAGTTGGAAATATCTGCATACGAAAATTCAAAGAGAAATGCAAATTAATGAGATATGTATTGCACTGTCACCCAATTTTACAAGGCACAGAAAGAGATGGGCTACATGAAGTTTACTCTCATGGTATTTTTTTCATTTTTATGAAATTTCCACATAATATCAAAGCTTAGATTTTATAATTTCCATAGCTATAAATAATTTTTAAATCATGATGATATTACTCAAAACAGATGTGAAAACATATGTCCGCCACAGCTGCATAAACACCTTACTTGTCATATCTATAAAAATTAAGTCTTCTACTTTAACTTCATTTCCTTTTAATAACTCAAGTATATTGAAGAAAATATATTTTATCTTAATATCATTTATATAACTGGTAGAATTTGACATCGAAAATCTCATTTAAAAGAGAGTTTCCCACTATAAGTGGTGCAGTTTAATATGTCACTCCTTTCTATTAATGTCCTCTTCAGAATGTGTGACCAACCTATTTGATTGAAATGAGTAAAACTCCTATTCCACAGCATGAGATTCAGAAATGCCAGTATATACCACAGTGTATTTTATCAGTTACTGTACATCTGTACTAGCTCTCCAGCTGATTTTTCATAAGACACAGTAGTGTGTACTTGAGCACTGCAGCACACAGGCCAGTCCTAAATGCCATTTTTATGGGGATTTCAGTTCCAATAGAATCATATGTTTCTTGTATAGCTTCAGATTTTTCTAGGAAAGTTGCTTTACTACCACACTGTCTTTCAAATAGTCATGAATGGTGGTAAAGAGGAACAAATTGTTGCTGGGTTAAGAATTAAATTTCATTTTAAACTAGAATTTCATTACCTATGTAAGAGTTTGGGTATTTTAATATACTGAAACTGACTTCTTTCATTCTAACAAGTATTTGGAGATCAGTCATTTACATCTTTGAGCCCCAGAGGGTATAGCCTTTCAGCATTTGGATAAAAAATGACTAAACATGTTGCAAGGAAACCAACCATGGATCAATGAAATTAAAATTTCATTCCAAATTCTAACTAAAATGCTCATCTATATAATTAAGAAGAAAGTTCAGTCTAGAGAAGAGAGATAAATTTCTCCATTAACTCTTCAGCTCATGGAGTCTTTTTTCTATATATTGAGTATCTTTAGTAGACTTAGAAAAATACATCCTATACTGAAGTACAGACCACTTGATGACCTGATAAATTACCTGTTGGTTTATGCTCTTTAGCTTACCACTACTGTTAAACTCACGATGACAGCCATAATGTATAGCTAATAATCTGTGCCAATATGATTTTTTTTCTTTTAACTTTTAGTCTTTCAAAATTGTACTCAGTTTTCATATCATCATAGCATAACTTTGAAATTCTTACTCTTCCTACCTTGTTTAAACTCATATCCTTAAAAAAGCACGTGGATACTGTGCAGAGATGATACATGTGTCTCAGTGGATCAAAAGCTACATTGACATCATATCTATCAACAGTCCAGGTAAATACTTGGCTGGAGCAACTTGTTAAACTTTCATTTGAAATGCCCAAATTAGCATATATTTTAAAAATCTCTTTTGATGGTTGAGGGGAACATTTCTTCTTCATGACAGCAACTCGGTTTTTCAAACATAACTATCAAATGGTGAGTCATTGAAACATGGTTAACAAAGTGAATATATAATAAAAAGAGTCAGATGTCTCTGATCAGGCATAATAAAAGGGTTTAAAGTAAAGATTCCAACCACAGTCACAGAAAAATTTTAGGCTGATATGTAATTTAGAACATCAAATAAACAAGCCTCAGGAAAACATAATTTTTTTACTACTATAAGAATTTATCCAAAGACAGTATAAATATATTTTGTTTAGGAAATATACAGCACTGGAATGTTAATTCAGTTACTATCTAATATTTATATGTCAATCAAATAAACAAAAGTCATTTTACCTTTATTAACTCTTTGGAATTTTTTGATGGTTGGTCCATTTTCCTGATCAACAATAAGTTCTTCTCTATTGTTGGGCATCATGACTATAAATAGAAGATATAACTGAAAAATTTTCTTGCAAAATACCCAAAAGAAAGGCAATAAAGTATTACATAAATAGCTATTTTATTCCAATAACAACTAACATGAATTGTATACATCTCTACTTCTGAAACAGTGGAGACATTTGGGCTGATGATTATATAATTTAAAAATCAGTAAGCTGCTTTAATCATTTGAATTTTTAAAGTAGAATTAATATATGGCACATATATAATGGCCCACATATTTTCTTAAAATCATTTAAAATATTTCCTCTTTTAAAACTCATATGTAAATTAGCTGCTTACCTGCATAACTAATAATATATTCCCCAAAGTATTTCTGGAATTTATCTCTCAATTTCATGAGTTTAAAATAATTATGCACTTAACTCACTTTATAAAGCTTTTGTAAATACATACAGCAAAATTAAAAGGTGAAGTATAACTTTCTGGTAATTATTATAAATGCTCCTTCACAAAATTTCTATTGAATGAGAAAAACATGCCAATTTTCATACTTGGTCATTTAATTCAGTTTTGTTATATTTTATTAAAACATTATAATGCTCTATAAATAAAATATGATCACTTTAAACCAAAAATCATCAAATATTTTTATTCATCCTACTATCATTCTTGGATAACTGGTAATGTGCATAGAGAGCCTAATTACTGTCAGTGGAATTAGAAATGTTTTATGTGCTTAATATATTTTTAAGAATATTACATTGCTTTGGAAATATTTGATTTTACTTCTAAGTAAAATAAGATATCATTCTCTTACAATGATAAGAATGATAAGATATCATTCTCTTACAATGTTTCTATCACAAAGTATATTTCCCTATGTGCCCTGCTTTTAGCCAGCACTCAATAATCTCTCTCTCCCTTTTCTTTCTCCTCCCCCCTCATCAATACAAAGATTATTCTGACAGAATAATGTGTGTTTTGGTTTGTTGATTCATTAACGGTATTCTGGCTATATCTGCTTGTCTTGCTCAGACTCCCTTAAATCAGTTGCACAGTGTTGTAACAATCAGGTGGTGTATGTCCAAAATCTGTGACAAAGTAAAACTAGAAGATGTCACCTTTTCCAGGAATCAAACTTACTTCCTTAGGGTCACTAGCTACAAGTTCTAGCTCAGTGGTTCTTAACTCTGGCTGCATATTAGAATCTGATGAAGAGATACTGAAAATAAAAACAAAACGCTGCTGCCAAGCTCTATTCCAGACTAGGTAAATCAGATTCTGAGCATGTAGTCTAGGCATCCCTATTTGTAAATGCTCCACAGCCTTTGCAGTTATAATGGGGAGCCAGATTTGAGATTGATTGGGCATACTATGAGTCACAAACAATGTGTAATATTGACAGGCTAAGTGAGACTTGCATGAATTTCCACAAGGGAGAAATCATCTTCATCCTTCCCTAGCACAGATTCGGAACCTAACACCTCCACTAATCCCTCAAATTACTCTTCTCCCCCACCACCCCACCCCCCACAAAACATTGTTTTGGGGAGGCTTAAAGCAATCACTATTATGAAGTGTAAAATTTAGAGTACACGTAATGAACATCCTTATAGAGTAAGACTAAAAGAAAAGCAGAAATAATTTTTCCTAAATTAAATGGATTTATAGGAAATTGGATTGTGTAGGTATAGAAGATTAACAAAGATTTTACCTAGTTCACTTGGTTCCTAATTATTATATACTAAATGAGAATTTGTTACAACATGGTAACATCTGTATACCTGAGTAAAATCAGACAGCAAGGGATGATAAGCAATCAATGTAAAGCCACACAGAGAAAAATAGTGCTTATCCCTCACATTTCCTTAGCACTTTAAGTTTCTGAAGTGTTTTTCCACATATTATTTCATTTGACCTCACAAAAATCCAGTGCATTAGGGGTGAAAGTAATTATTTCCATATATTAGGTAAAGAATCTCATAATGGTTAAGTTACATACCCAAGTTACATTCTCATAGCTAGTCACTGCTAGAACTATGGCTAGATTCAAGTCTTCCATATGTCACAGCACTGCCAATAACATTATAGTATTTCTGGAATAGTATCTATGGTGTAAGACTCGTGAGATGAAAAGAAAAATAAAGGGAAAAGCATGTTAAATATTTTCGATTTAAATTATTTAAATTGTAGCAAATTACATAGTGATTCACTTTTTAATCACTCTAAATGATCAACTGTTTAAAATATATTTTATCTTTCATTATTCAAAGGATGCTGTGAATGTGGCAAGTATATTGTATCACATAAACTGTTAAATATCAACATATTGATATCTTCTACAAAAATCCCATCATATTGTTCCCATGGAATCCGGTGAAGTGACTCAGTAAATAAAGGCCTTTCCTGAGAAGAAACTTAAAACACCTTAAGTTTCATTTTGTTGTTTATATTGCTTCAGCAATAAAAACAAAAGACCACTTCAAAAAGCCATTTTTTATTATTAACTTTATAGTTTATTGTCAGGTATGTTTCCATATAACACCCAATGCTCTTCTCCACAAGTGACCTCCACCATGACCATCACCCCCTTCCTCTTTCCCCCTCCCCCTTCCGCCCTCAGTTTGTTTTCAATATTCAAGAGTCTCTTGTGCTTTGTCTCCCTCCCTCTCCCTCTTTTTTCTCCTTCCCCTCCCCATGGTCCTCTGTTAGGTTTCTCCTGTTAGATCTATGAGTGCAAACATATGGTATCTGTCCTTCTCCGCCTGACTTATTTCGCTTAGCATGACACCCTCGAGGTCCATCCACTTTGCTATGAATGGCCAGATTTCATTCTTTCTCATGGACATGTAGTATTCCATTGTATAGATAAACCACATCTTCCTAACCCATTCATCAGATGATGGATATTTAGGCTCTCAAAAAGCCATTTTTAAGGAGGCATCAGCTCCCAAGCTTCTTTCTCCACTTTCTATTGACTAATGAAGAATTTCCTGAAAGAATTTCTTTAAATTCCTAGTTTTGAGTGAGATACTTACCCATCCTTTCTGAATGGTGATACATCTGAGGAGAGCTGGACACACTGCTGCTGGGGTGGGAGGAAATCCGACTCCCAGGACAATGATTCTCTTCCAGAGAAGGAACAGGAGAAGGACTCTCTGGGATCCGTTCCTGACACAAAAGAAGACACAAAGGGAAATATCTGTGCTCCAAGTTTTTCATGTTGGTTGAGTCCGTAACATTTGAAATGTTGACCGCTCCCTTAACCCAAAAGCAGGCATGTTGATGATACATGGTCTTTAACATGTATCTTTAGACAAATACACATTTTTTTCTTGCAAAATTAATGGGATGTTATGAGGGTTAAATAAGAGAGGGTAAAAGGGATCACCACCATGCTGGATATATGTTAGAGGTTCAAGAAAGGTTAGTTTCCATTTCCTTTCTTAAAAAACTTATTAAATATTAACATAAGTACTCACTTAAGATCATTATTGTAAACTTTTATATTTATATAAAGTACATGCCGAAGCCTGGAGGGTGATCCTACTCCCCAAGATCTCCCAAAGATAAACACTTGAAAACCTAGGAATAAAACTCACAAATAGTGGCATGTGGTACACGTTGAGTCTTTCTGCACAAATAACAATAATGGAAACGGTATACACATACTCTATCAGACCTTAGAAATTTAAGTTGAATTCTGCCAGCAAAATGGTTTGGTATTCACAGTACACAATGATGGGTTTTCCAAACTAAAATTAAGACCTATCAATACTAATTGCTTAGTATTGTTTAGATGTTTATAGTTTTAAATAATTAATTTGAATAAAAATAAAACATTTATTTTACATAGGTCTACAATAACTATTAATAGTTCTCAAGAATTTTATGATTATGAATATTGTTGTAAATCTCTGAAGTTATTCATTATGCTTATACATCACAACTTGATGAATAAATCCAACAATCATTGAATTAATTTGATCACTAAAATAACCAAACTGCTGTGTTTATGCATATATGGAATAAATGTATTTATTTATGGGTAATAGACATGCTGGGACAGAGAATGTTTGTTCTATAAATATTTCATTCATCCTTAATAAATTTATTAAATGTTCTAATTATCTGTAATTACAACATCAGTATTCTAATCACCATAATGTTAAGAATTAATTTGTCAAATATGTGCTTGTACGTTTTCACATTGGTTTTGCCTGAGAGGCTTAAAATTTATAAATTCCCTAAATAAAACTGCTGTTTAAATACAAAAGTAAATAGCATGAGAGTTAAAACTTATTATTTCATTAGTAGAAGTTAACATTTTACAATGTCTATCACTGTGGTAGGCAAAATAATGGCCCCCTAAATGTCCCTTTCACAACCTAATGACAGAGACCTGTGAATATATTGCTTTACATGGTAAATGTATTTTTCAGATGTGAGTGAGAATCTTGAGATAAATAACACTTGGAGGCAGAAAGGGAAGGTCAAAGGGAGATATTATGGAAGAATAATCAGAGAGATGCAACACTTTTGGCTTTGAAGATGGACGAAGGGAACCATGAGCCAAGAAATGTGGGTGGCTTCTAGAAGCTGGAAAAGTCAGGGAAACAGATCCTTCCCTGGAAGCTATAGAAAGGAATGCAGCCATGCAAACACCTTGATTTTTGCTTAGTGATACCCATGTTGAATATCTGACCTATAAAACTGTGAGACAATTAATTTGCATTGTTTTAAGCCATGAAATTTGTCATATTGTTACAGTGGAAATGAAATACTAATATAGTCATCAATGTAGTAGGTTCACTTTTTACATGGTGTTTTATATTATTGTTTAGCAAATAATCTTGTGTGTGTGTGTTGATGTGTATTCTTTAAATACATATAGTATTCTTTAAATACATATAGTACATATTTTTAATCATGACAGTTTAGGTTGAATTTCACAACTAATGAACTGCTAGTCTTTTCAGAAAAAAAAGAATGTGGTAAAAGGGCTATATATATCTTGCTGTTTACTATCATACCATTACAGAGCAAGAGTGGGAGAGGGGCTGAGAAAGAGGGAAACAAAATATGAAGCAGGCATCAGACTCTAAGCTGTTAGCACAGAGCCTTATTCAGAGCTTGAACTCACAAACTATGAGATCATGACCTGAAGTGGGACACTTAACTGACTGAGCCACCCAGATGCCCCACCAATGCAAGAGTTTTTATATATAAGGTCAAAATTGTTTCTCTGCCTTTCACTGTTGTATAGCCCCAATGATTCTATCCCCAAATATGTGTATAAAATGTAGAACATTCAGTATTTGTCTTTGATTGTAACATTAGAAATTTTCTAAAAATATATGTAATTCAATGAACTACATTTTAAGTTTCATGGACATCTGAATGAATGGATAGGGACAAATTACAGCAGTTACTGAAGAAAAATAGAACTAAACCAACAAAATCACTGTATGGTGGCAAACAGGAATCATACACACTGTAATATATGTTTCCATAATAAAAATGGAAAATTTTTAAGTGATTCACAAAATCGATTTGGAGAAGCAAGAGAATCCAACTCTCAATGATACTTGCTCTTGTCCACTCTGCATAATAGAAAATTAAAACTTACTTTGAATTAAATTTTTTTTTTGAAAGAGCATCTACAGGAATAGGAAATGCTATGAAAATGAGACAAAATACAATATTATAAAGGAGGATCCCCCCAATATTTATTTTTATATTATTTTATTTATCTTTCAGAAAGAGAGAGTGAGAATGAGCATGGGATGGGGAAGGGCAGAGAGAGAGGAAGAGAGACTCCCAAACTGCTCTGCACTGTCAGCACAGAGCCTGATGTGGGGCTGGAACTCACAAACCATGAGGTCGAGGGTCCTGACGCTCAACCTACTGAGCCACCCAGGTGCCTCCCCACAAATGTTTAAAATTATCAAATGATCAAATAATATGAACTCAAATAGCTTTCTCTTCAACTCCTTCTTTGACATTTTTGACATCATATTAAGTAAAACAATAAACTAACTTTGAAAACTTGATTTAGAGTGACAGTAACATTTTGCATGAAGTTTTATTTCTGCTTTCAGATTTAATAGTCTGCACTTTCCAAATTCAGTCAAGGTTCAGTTCATTGTTATTGTTTTCCTAAGGTATCACAGAAATCAGACTTTTTTCCCCCATGTAAACTGTATTAGATAAGCTCAGTGCCTTATATTGATTAAGAGTTTGGTGGGGTTAATATATGTGTGTGGGGGTGCACGCGTGCCAGGGAATGTTTAATTTCTCTTAAAATAATTAATAGTTCTATGAACAATTTCTTCTCTTCAAGTAAACAGATCCATTTTTCATCCCTGTAATCAGTATGCATCTATTTAGCTACTTAACTGCAATGTGCTTTGGTTCATTAGGTGGCTACTGTTGTGTCTCAGCCTAGTTAAAATTTCACATCAAGTTAATCTGTTTTATTACAAATGAGAACACAAGTTATAATGTCCTCATTATTTGCCAAATACAGGGTTAATAGTATTTGCAAAAAATTAATAAGGGCATTTAAAAAGGAAAATTGTAACTCTAAAATTCCAATCATTTTAAGTCATTATGATGACTTAATTTTATTTGGCATTTATGACTTTTACAAGCCTGTTTCTCTTCATGTATTTCATTTGAACCCCATGGAAAACAGCTGTAGCTCTTCTGAAACACTACAGATCTTCTCCATATTCAAAGTAGCAGAGGGGAGACATTTCCAATATTGATACATACTTACCCAATCAAATCTCCAAATCAAATGTTATTAGTAAACTCATCTATAATAATAACTCAGATTATAGCATATATGTGTATAGTTCAATGCTTATACCTAAAAATTAAAAAAAATATAGAAAATTTTATTAACCAGTATATACTATCCCCTCTTATACTCTTACTCTTTGGGTGTGGTTTATATCATAAATGGTCAAAGGAGACATTCATCATATCAAATCATTTGAAAGTATAAAGATCAGGGTCAATGTTTAGAAAATTTGGTTTTATACATGGTTAACACAGTCAGTTTGATTTAGGATTTAGTTTATTGGCACTAAAGTATCAATTCTGCCCATTTTCATGCAGATCCTTTATTTCAACTCAATATATTTCTTTACACCCTTGGAAATATGGTAGTATACACAGAATGTATGAAATACTAATACATGCATGTTAAACATGTGTTTATATGTATGTATACATGTGTGTAGTTGCCTTTTAATAGCAACTGTATGGGGGGGGGAGTGCCTTACTGGCTCAGTCGAGAGAGCATGTGACTCTTGATCTCAGGGTCATGAGTTCAAGCTCCACATTGGGCATCAAGCCTACATATCAATCAGTGTTAAATTGTTGCTTCTGATATTTTATTGTGTTTCTTGTTATCAAGTATTCAGTATGATTATGTATTATGTAATTTGTCTTTTTGTTTTTATTTAATGTAATTCAACTCTCACTGTAATTATGAGTCCAAATGTTAATCTATTAATGAGAGGATTTAATGGCAATTCCCTGTGAGGAGAGGCTTTTGGAAGTTAATTTGAATGCTAGTTATTTTATTCATGCATTTGTCTTGATATTTCATATTTAATTGATGTGTTCCTTCTGTACTGTCACCGGAGTTCTGCAGAAACAGAATAAGTTGTAACTTGACAGAATTTAATAATAAAATCAAGGACAGGGAAATGAAAAGTTTATTTATTGTTGCTGCCAACTTTCCTTACCAGTAATCCTGAGGAAGAAATTGATGCTGAAAGTTGGTATCTCTGAATACTATTGGAAACATGACAACTTGTGGATCTTTATAAATCAGCTTAAGAATTAGTCTCTATTCTGCAATCATCAATTTACAATTGTATTAAAGTTAACAGATGAATATTGCAGGGTTTTCATGAATTTAGTAAAAATAAGCAGATTCAGGATGCAGCTAGAAAATGTAACCATGAAAGCGTCCAAAATCATAGGAACACCCTACCTGTGATCTATGTGATATTAAGACAAAGGACCCTCTCACCTCTTTAGTGTGATCAACTTGCTCTGGAAGAAGCTGACAGCTTAAGAGAATCAGTCATAATATCTGCTCATAGCATGCAAATGACCTCAAGTGGGAAAATGGATAGTTCAGTGGGAAAATGCATGGCCTCCAAATTATGTTTTGGACTTTGACCTCTGCCACCCACCCAAACACACACACACACACACACACACACACACACACACACACACACAATTCTCAATGCATCTTCACCACATGTTCTAAAGGATGGTAATTGCCTTGTCTTTCCATAGAGTATCTTTTTCAAGTTTTCATTTAAATTCCAGTTAGTTTACAGTGAAATATTAGTTTCAGGTGTAGAATTTAAAATTCAGACTCAACCAGTGATTTTTCAGTGAATTTTAATTATCATAAATCCCTGTGTTGACTAATTTTAATACCAGATGTTCACGTACTAATGCCACTGCCTTGTGACCATGTCCTATCAATTCATTAATTGCCAGCTGCTCGGCCAAACAAAAAACATAGCTAATCAGACAGTCCTGGTAAAGAGCCAAATAACAGCTTCCTACTTAAATTTCCTAATTTTTTATCAGAAAAAAACTATGGATCACTGATATTACAAAGTATCCCATGATGTATGGAATTGTTGAATCACTATATTGTATACTTGAAACTAATATAACACTGTATGTTAATTAACTGAAATTTAAAAAAAAAACTAAAAAAGAGCAACTTTGAATGAATAAAAAAATAAGGTATTTAAATGTCAAATAGGAAATAGATTTTCATACCAGTCAAGTATTTTACCTATTTTTGCTCTCAGGATTTTGCCATACTCAGTGATATAACTGAAGGATCAATAGCCTTGTAAGCTTAATGATCATAATGCAATTTCCAATTCCTGCTATAACTATATTAGTTATTAACCACAGATACTACTAGCTGAGCCAACAGTAAAGATATCTTAGCCAGAACTAAAAAATATGTGCTTGGAGTAACAATAGCCCCAAACTAATTTTTGATAAAACAAAAACAAACAGAAACAAAAAAACAAACAACATTTGTTTGCAACTTGTAATGTATTTTGCAGTTTGGGAATTAAATTTTGTAACACTAATGACCATTTATGTTAGAAATACTCACCGAAATTTAATATCCAATGAATCATTTTTAATTCATCCATACAACAAATGTTTATTAAGTACCTAATGTACCCATTGGGAATGGAAAGAAAGCCTATGGATATTTTCATATGACATATAGATGCTCATAGTTCAAACTAAAGACTAAATAATCCACATGTACATATTTAAATATTGATTTAAAATAAAATACAGATCAGATCAATTTTGACATTAGAATGGACACCACTTTCCAATACCCACCAGATCCCTAACTCTTCTTTTCTGCATGGAGATCAAAGCAGCCATGACAGGTGAATAATGCTCTGTAGAGGGAGGGTCCAATACCTGTATATGCATCTAATGGTGGGGGAACTTTTCGTTCTGGTACTGATAAGGGTTGCACAGAGGAATGTATCTAGGGGATGCTACATCTTTCTCAGCCTAGTTATTGGCCATGATATTAGTTTCTACTTATTAATATCTCTATATGGATCCTTGCATATAAAACATAATAAAATGATATTTGCTAATATATATTGAGTATTTACGAAATGCCAAACAGTGCTCTAAGTGTGTTGACAAGCTTTATCTCATTTAGTCTCATGTTAACACTATGAGGTAGGTGTAATTACTCTTATCATTTCATTGGAAGATGAGGCAAACTGAGATACAGATAGATTAATTAATTGGCCTAAAGTCACATAACAAGGAATGGTGGAAACCAGAACTCAAATACAGGCAGATAGTCTGACTTCAGAGCTCAGGTTCTTACCCACTGTGCAATACTGCCTCCAATGAAATCTGCTTCCTGATTCATCTAACTTCACTATCAATGATGGCTTTAACCAGAAAAAAGTATATAATTCTATACATCCTTTTGGGGATGGAACTTATGTCTCTCATTTTTGTGTGTTTGACACAGCAATGTGACACTGTGCTTTGCATATACTAAATCTTGCTAAATCAGTGAATTCTGTGTTCTTGCTCTTTCTAACAAAAATTATGATAATAATAATTATTACAGTAAGTCCATATTCAGCAATAACTATCATTTTTGGTCAACTGCAAGACATTGCAATATACTTGCTGATGTTTTAGCTTGTATTATCTTTTTCTGCAAAAATTACTTTTTCAGGACTTTTTGTCCACCCTACTTAATGCTCTAGAGCAGTGCTATCCAATAAAATTTTCTGCAATAATGCAAATGTTCTTTACTTGTGCTGTCTAATATAGTAACCACAAGTAACATGTGACTATTGAGCACTTGAAATGTTGCTAGTTGCCACAGAGTAACTGAACTTTTCATTTTCTTTAATTCATTTAAATTGAAATAGCCACATGTGGCTAGTGGCTACAGCATCGAACAGTGTTGCTATATTAGATACATTCCATGCATCTAAAACTCATTGTTAATTACAATGTTTACCTGGTTTATATATGTGGAGGTAGGGAAATTTATTAAACCATAAGCAAATATCTATATCTGTATATACATATATAGATATATTTTAGAAGTATATGCTTCTAAAAGTCATGTCACTTCTCAGATCTCTTAAAAACTATGGTTTTCTCTCCTACCTGTGAAAAGAAAATTTTAAAAAAGATGTCAGCAGTGGTGACTAGACAGCCATGAGCCATGTCTACTCCTCCTTGTGTTAGTTTTCACTATTTGAAGGCATTTACAGGAATTCACAACTCTGATTAACAAATGTTTTTCACACTAGGGTAGAAGTATTTACATACTGGTAAAAGACCCAAATGCAATCATGTTCATTCCAATTTGATACCATTCTATGTGAGAAACAAACTACTTATTCAATAATTTTTATAGAGATTTCTCAAACTTTTAATTAACATGTTTTTCTGATGAAATAGTAATTAGTAGGTAAACTTGTTTGAAAAGTTGTTGTTTGTTTTGTTTAATGGATATGGGAGAGATTGGCATGTAGAGTTTGATTTGATAAACATTTCATTTTTCATGTAATTCTTTAAAAAGAAAGTGTTGTTGGGGTGCCTGGGTGACTCAGAAAACATCTGACTCCTGATTTCAGCATAAGTCATGATCTCATGGTTCATGGGCTAGAGCTCCACATCAGGCTCTGAAGTGACAGGGCAGACCCTGCCCTGCTTTGGATCCTCTGTCTCCCTCTCTCTCTCTGCCCCTCCCCGACTTGCGTCTCCTCTCTCTCTCAAAATAATAGATAAAAACGTAAAAAGAAAATAAAAGAACATGTTGTCTTGGAGCTTGCTCAAATTAAGGCCAGTTGTTACATTTTCAGTAATTTTGTGAACCAGCTGTTAAAATGATGATAACTTGATATCAGTCAATGGAAATATTTACACCACAAAAGTTAGAAAATGTTATGTCAGAAATTTTCTTTTTTCTTTTTGTTTTGTTGTGCGTTTTCTTTTTTTTGTTGTTGTTTGTTTTGTTTTGTTTAGAACTCTAGTTTATAGGCATACCATTGGATGCAAGCCCAGATAAAAAAAAACATTGAATATTTATTTATTTTTTAAAAATTTTAAACGTTTTATTTATTTTTGAGACAGAGAAAGACAGAGCATGAGCAGTGGAGGGGCAGAGAGAAAGGGAGACACAGATTCCAAAGCAGGCTCCAGGCTTCAAGCTGTCAGCACAGAGCCGGATGCGGTTCTCGAATCCACAAACAGCGAGATCATGACCTGAGCCAAAGTTGAACCTTAACCAACTGAGCCATCCAGGCGCCCCAAAAACAATGAATGTTTAAATCCATTATAGGAATCTGAGGTTTATATTTCTTTCTAATGTTCAACATAATCTGACTAAGCAAATATTAAGTATATAAATAAGTACACTAAATGCTGAATTCATTTGAGCTTATGCACATTCAAAGAAACACAAGTAATGTCATATTATAAAAATACATATTAGGTAAATATGCACTCAATCACAGCTGTCTGCACCCCACATGGTTCCTTTTAAATATTTTTATGTCTTTTTTTATTTTGAAAGAGACAGAGAGTGAGTGGGGGAGGAGCAGAGAGAGAGGGAGACACAGAATCTGAAGCAGGCTTCAGGCTCTGAGCTGTCAGCACAGAGCCTGACGCGGGGCTTGAACCCACGGACTGTGAGATCATGACCTGAGCTGAAGTAGGCAGCTCAACCGACTGAGCCACCCAGGCTCCCCAACATAAAGAACGTGAAAAATTAGAGACAAACAAAGCACAGTAACAAATCATCTACTATTAAAATATGAAACCCAGAGAATGCAAGAAAATTCAAATCATTATATGTAGTTTCCATTCTTGTTATGACCCAGGAATGCAGGTCTTATAAAGTAGAAAACATAATCAACAAAACCGTGTTTTCAAAATAGTACATATAAGTTCATTTTGTCTATTTAAATTTTTAATCAAAAATTATAAAGATATTAATTCTGCTTATTGTTTGCCTCTCTCATTTAAATCATAAACCTTAAAAGCCACCTGATGCATAACAGGGACTCAATCACTGGAAAAAATATATGGATGAACCCATAAACTTTTTAAACCAGATATAAGTGGCTTATTCTGATTCAATGAGTTAACAAATGGGCTTACTAAGAAATGCTAATTTAGCTTACTGGAATTAAATGAGGAGTTAATATGACTTATACATTAACCTAAACAGTTTTCTGATGTAGACTCAAACAGAAGAAATGTAAACACAGAAACAAGGGTAAAGAAAGTGAGATCTATTTTGCAGGAAGGAAAATTAAAGTACAAAAATATTAAAATGGTTGCTTCCATGTCTTTAACCAGAAATGATAAGAGCTGAAAATTAAATATGTTTTGTAGGCCAGTCATTCATTAACTTGTTGTCCTCTATGGATAATCCTAATATTCAACGTACATACTGTAAGACCAGCTTCCACAGGAAATGGGATCATAGTCTCATGATCATCAGTGGCAAGGCACAGGCATCTGCTTAACACAAACTATGCTAAAGAATAGCAGATGTTTAGAAGGATATAGAACCTTGTTTTAACCTATGTTTTAAACATAATATGTTTTTTTTAATTCCAGTGACATTTTTAAATGATATGGAAAAAAGGCAAAGCTTTACTTGAAATTCAAAAAAAGATATGTAAACTATAATGATCATTTATTTTTTAAATGCTTATTTATTTTTGAAAGAGAGAGAGACAGATTACGAGCAGGTGAGGGTCAGAGACAGAGGGAGACACAGAATCTGAAGCTGACTCCAGGTTCTGAGCTGTCAGCACAGAGTCCAACGCAGGGCTTGAACTCATGAACAGCATGATTATGACCTGAGCCGAAGTCTAACGCATAACCGACTGAGCCACCCAGGCGCCCCAATGCTCATTTATTAAAAAAAAGAAGTTTAATGTTTATTTATTTTTGATAGAGAGCGAGAGAGAGCGAGCGAGAGAGCACAAGCAGGGGAGGGGCAGAGAGAGAGGGAGACACAGAATTCGAGGCAGGCTCCAGGCTGTGAACTGTCAGCACAGAGTCCTATGTGGGGCTCAAACCCAGGAACTGCAAGATCATGACCTGACCTGAGCCAAAGTTGGACATTTAACCTACTGAGCTTCCCAGGCACCCCAATCATAATAATTTAAACATATCAATAACTTTGGTAGCTGTTTCTGTGAACTTTCATAAATTTTAATATAACTAAGTGTGTATTTTGGTCTTTTTGTGTAATATATCCCAAACTTTCTGTGTATATTGTTTCTGATATACATTTGTTTTCTGCAGTTGAGTTATAAAATGCTTAAAGTAAGATACAATAGAAATACCAGCAGACCATTAACTATAGAGATGCTATCATAGGTGACATTATAATCACATTATATTGTATATTCTGTGAACTGAATATCTCCACCAAATATATATGTTGAAACTCTTTCCTTAATGTGATAGTATTTGGACATGAGGCTTTTGGGGGTGTAATTCAGTCATGGGATGGAGGAGCCCTCATGATGGAATTATGAAGAAGAGATATGAAAAAGTTTGCTTCATGTCTATCTCTGTCATGTGAGAACATAGTGAGAAAGTGGTCATCAGCATATTAGGAAGAGAGCTGTCACCAGGAATCAGAAGACAATTTGATCTAGTAATTTCCAGCCTCTAGAACTGTGAGAAATAAATTTATCATATTTAAGCCACCTGGTCTCTGGTATTTTGTTACAGCAAACCACTGAGCTAAGAAAATATAATACACAACAAAGAAGGTGAACCAAGCTATTGTGATTTTCATTAATTCATAATGGATTTATTAGAAAGAAATACAAAATAATAATTATGACATATTTTTTCAAAATGTTAAATGTTCAGGGGCGCCTGGGTGGCTCAGTCGGCTGAACGTCCAACTTCGGCTCAGGTCACAATCTCGCAGTTTGTGGGTTCAAGCCGCGTGTCAGGCTCCGTGCTGACAGCTTAGAGCCTGGAGCCTGCTTCAGATTCTCTGTCTCCTCTCTCTGTCCCTCCCTAGCTTACACTTTGTCTCACTCTGTCTCTCAAAAATAAATAAATGTAAAAAAAAAATTTTAATGTTAAATGTTAAGTTTTCTTATCCTATTTTGGAAGGTCAATTTACTCTAAAGGGTCAACATCATATAAAAGGTACAGTGACTTCAAATAATTTGTAAAACAAGGAGAAATACTAATAAAAATTCTATTTTTTATCCCAAAGTGCTGGGATATAAATTCTGTAAATGGAAGATGGAGGAAGATGATGGCAGAGTAAAAGGATCCTAGGCACCTTTTGTCCCATAAACACAGCTAGATAATAATGAAATCATCCTAAATACCCCAGAAATTGACATGAAGACTGACAGAACAAATTTCCCAACTACAGGCAGAGAAAAGGCTACATCAAAAAAAGATAGGAAGTGCAAATATGTGTATTAGGGGAGAAATGGATCCCAGCTGCTGCAGAGGGCAGGGTCCTGTGATCATGGAGAAGGGGCCATAAGAGAAGACCACACAGGAGAACACACAAAGAGAATATTTCTCCACAACCATTGGCTTACAAAATGAGCTGGGTTGAATCCCATGAGTTCTTGCAACCAGCCAGGCTGAAAGCCTGGAGTTTCAAAGTTTTAAAGCCTTGGCTGGGATAGAGCCTAGAGAGAACTGCCCTACTCCTGGAGAGAAGACAGGCAACCCAGGGCCAGACAGCATGGAAACAGTGATCTGAAGAATACCTTGGGCACACAGTAGGGAGATTATTCATGCCTATGGGAGAATGACCCTGAGAGTTAGTATTCACAGAGAAGCCTGCCTCTCCTGGAACAATGGAGCTGACTGGTGCCATTTCCCTCCCTCACACTTCAGCATAAACACAATGTTACCTGTAGGAAGCAGCTCAGCACCAATACTGGGTTCCTAACTTTCTTAAACCAAGCAACAGCTCCAGTTCTGTGGCAGGTCTTCCCTCCTCAAATAAGCTTGTCCCAGTTCAAACACAGAGTGCCCCTCCCCAAGAAGATGGGCAAAAACACTTGCCCACACCAAGTCTCCCAATCAGAAAGTTCTGCAGGGCCTCAGTTCTGGGGGGAAGTGGTGTCAGACCTCGTTTCAGAAGCAGACCAGAGCACACCTAATTAAAATTTAGCACATTCAGGCCAGGGACCAAACACCACAGCAGGCAAGGAGAGCCTCTGCAGAGGACTGGCCTGAAGGATAGAACAGCCAAAATAACCAGAACTCTAGCAAGACAGACCAGAGACACTTCCTGAGTGCCATAACTTGAGTACTACTTGAATTTTTCTTCATAAGGCCATTACTTTAAGGAGCAAAAGACATAACTGGCTTTCCTAAAACAGAGAAGGAAAAGAGACAAAATGCCAAGATGGATGAATTTAACCCAAATGAAAAAACAAGATAAGGCCACAACCGGCAATCTACGTAAAACAGTTATAAGTAACATGCCTGATGGAGAATTTAAAGGAACAATCAAGAACACTCCTTGGGCTTGAGAAAAGAATAGAAGATATCACTGAGACCATTAAAACATAGATAAAAGAGTTAGAAGAGAATAAATCATAGATGAATAATGCCATAAATGAGATTGGATACAGGCTTGATTCAATGAACAGCAACCTGGAAAGAGCAAAGGAACAAATAAGTGACATAGAAGGTAAAATTTTGGAAAATAATGAACCTGAACAAAAGAAAGAAAGCGAAATTAAGCAACACAAAAATAGACTTAGAGATCTCAGTGATTCCCTCAAATGTGATAATATTGGTATTATAGGAGTCCCAGAAGAAGAGAAAATAAAGGAGACAGAAAATTTATTTCAAGAAATAATAACTGAAAACTTCCCTAATTTGGGGAAAGAAAAAGACTTCCAGATCCAGGAGTCACAGGGAACTCCCACCAAAATCAACAAAAGCTGGCCAATACAAAGACATACTGTAATTAAATGTGCAAAATATAGTGATAAAGACAAAAAAAATCTTAAAAGCAGCAAGACAAAAGTAGACTAACTTACAAGAGAAAAGCTGTAAGGCTAGCAGGAGATTTCTCAACAGAAACTTGGCAAACCAAAAGGGAGTAACATTGAAATACTTAATGTGCTGAAGGGGAAAAATCTGCAGCTAAGAATACTCTATCAATTTGGCTATAATTCAGAAAAGAAGAACAGATAAAGAGTATCCCAGACAAACCAAAAATAAAGGAGTTCATGACCACTAAACTAGCCCTGATAGAAATTTAAAGGGGACTCTTTTAGTGGAAAGAAGAGATCAAAATTTATAAAATAAGAAATGATCAGAGAAATATCCAGAAACAATGAATAAAATGGTACTAATTACATATATATACATAATTACGTTGAATATAAATGGATGAAGCACTCTAATCAAAAGGCATAGGGTGTTAGAATGGATAAAAACACAAGACCCATCTATATGCTTCTTAGAAGAGATTCATTTTAGACATAAAGACACCTTAAAATTGAAAGGGAGGGGATGGAGAACCATTTATCATGCAAATGGGTGTCAAAAGAAAGCCAGGAATGAGAAAGAATGAAATCTGGCCATTCATAGCAAAGTGGATGGACCTCGAGGGTGTCATGCTAAGCGAAATAAGTCAGGCGGAAAAGGACAGATACCATATGTTTGCACTCATAGGTCTAACACGAGAAACCCAACAGAGGACCATGGGGAGGGGAAGGAGGAAAAAGAGTTAGGGAGAGGGAGGGAGACAAAACATGAGATACTCTTGAATGCTGAAAACAAACTGAGGACGGAAGGGGAAAGGGGAAAGGTAAAGGGGGGTGATGGTTATGGTGGAGGTCACTTGTGGGGAAGAGCACTGGGTATTATATGGAAACCAACCTGACAATAAAGTTAAAAAAAAATAAAGAAAGCCAGAGTAGCAATAATTATATCAAACAAACTAGACTATAAACTAAAAACTGTAACAAGAGAAAAAGAAGGGCACTATATCACAATAAAGGGGACAGTCCAACAAGAAGTAGAAATTATAAAGATTGATGCACCCAACATGGGAGAACCCAAATATAAAAACAATTAGTAACAAACATAAAAAAACTCATTTATAATAATACAATAATAGTAGGAGACTTTAACGTCCTACTTATATTAATGTACAGACCATTTAATCAGAAAATCACTAAGAAAACAAGGGCTTCGAATAACACTGGATCAGTGGACTTAACAGATATATTCAGAACATTCTATCTTAAAACAGTAACATACATATTCTTTTCAAATGCATATGGGACATTCTCCTGATTAGATCATACATTAGATCACAAATTGGGCCTCAACAAATATGAAAATCCTGAAATCATAATATGCACGTTCTTTGACCACAATGTTATGAATCTTCCCTCCAGAAGCAAGAATAATTTCAAATAAACAAACGCAGCTTATACCTAAAGAAGTTAGAAAAAGAACAGTAAACAAAACCTAAAGCCAGCAGAAGGATGGAAATAATAAAGACTTAGGGCAGAAATAAATGATAAGGAATCTAAAAAAAATAACCAATAGAATAGATCAGTGAAACCAAGAGATGGTTTTTAGGAAAAAAATAAAGTTGGTATACCTCTAGCCACACTTAACAAAGAGAAAAGAACATGACTCATATAAATACAATGAAAAATGAAAGAGAAGAACTAGCAAACAACATCACAAAAAGACAAAGAATATGAGTATATTATGAAAACTATATACCAACAAATGGGGCAACCTGGAAGAAATGGATAAATTCATAGAAAAATATATACTCCCAAAACTGAAAAAGGAAGAAATAGAAAACTTGAACAGATCAATAACCAGCAAAGAAATGAAATAAGTAGTCAAAAAACTTCCAACAAACTCAATTTCATGGCCAGATTGATTCACAGGTGAATTCTACCAAACATGTACAGAAGAGTTAATACCGTACTTCACAAATTATTCCAAAAATTAGAAAAGGAAAGGAAAGCTCCAAATTCATTCTATGAGACCAGCATTACCCTGATACCAAACCAGAAAAAGACTGCTAAAAAAGAGATCTACAAGCGAATATTCCTGATGAACATGCATGCATACTTCTCAATAAAATACTAGCAAACTGAATCCAACAATACATTTAAAAAATCATTCCTCACAATCAAGTGGGAATTTTTCCTGTGTTGCAAGAGTGGATCAATATTCACAAATCAATCAGTACAATATATCATATCAATAGAAGAATATGGATAAGAACCATGTTGTCATTTCAATTGACACAGGAAAATCATTTGACAAAGTACAACATCCATTCATGATCAAAATCCTCAACTAAGTAGGTGTAGAAGGAACATATCTCAACATAATAAAGGCCATATATGAAAAGCACAGATAATATCATCCTCAATGGGGATAAACAGACAGATTTTCCCCTAAGGTCAGAAGCAAGACACGAATGTCCACTCTCACCAATGTTATTTAACCTGGTACTGAAGTCCTAGCCACAGACATCAGAAAACAAAAGTAAATAAAAGGCATCTAAATTGGCAAGGAAGAGGTAAAACTTTCACTATTTGCAGAACACATGATACTATATATAGAAAACATGAAAGGCTCCACCCAAAAACTGCTAGAACTGATATACAAATTCAGTAAAGTCACAAGATACAAAATCAACATAAAAGAAATTGGTTTCATTTCTATACACCAATAACGAAGCAACAGAAAGATAAATTACAGAATCAATACCAATTATAATTGCACCAAAAAGCAAAAGAGACCTAGAAATAAACCTGACCAAAGAGATAAAAGACTTGTACTCTGAAAACAATAAAACATTGATTATAATGACATAAAGAAATGGAAAGACATTCCAAACTCATGGATTAGAAGAACAATTATTGTTAAAATGTCTATACTACCCAAAGAAATCTGCATATTTAATGCAATCCCTATTAAAATACTAACAAAATTTCTCACAGAGGTAGAACAAACAATCCTAAAATTTGTAGAGAATCACAAAAGACCCTGAAGAGCCAAAGCAACCTTGCAAAGAAAAACAAAGCTGGAGGCATCACAATTCCAGACTTCAATTTATATTACAAAGATGTAGTAATCAAAACAGTATGGTACTGGCATAAAAATAGACACATAGGCCAATAGAACAGAATACAAAACTCATAAATGAACCTACAATTACACGGTTAATTAATCTTGGACAAAGAAGGAAATAATATGCAACAGGAAAAAGGCAGGCTCTTCAACAAATGGTGTTGGGAAAACTGGACAGGAACTTGCAAAGAATGAAACTGGACTACTTTCTTTCGCCACACATAAAAACAAACCCAAAATGGATTAACGACCTAAATGTGAGATATGAAAACTTCAAAATCCTAGAGGAGAACACAAATAACCTCTTTGACATTGGCTGCAACAGCTTCTTTCTAGATATGTTTCCTTAGGCAAAGGAAACAACAGCAAAAATAAACTGTTGCGATAGCATCAAAATATAAAAGCCCTCACATAGCAAAGGAAATAACAAAAGTAAAAGGCAACCTTCGAAATGGGAGAAGATATTTGCAAATGACATGTCTGATACAGGGCTATTAAAAATGTATCTATAAAGAAGGTATAAAACTCAACAACCAAAAAAGGAATATTGCAATTAAATATGGGCAGAAGATATAAATAGACGTTTCTCCAAAGAAGACATACAGATAGTTAATAGACACATGAAAAGATGCTCAACATCACGCATCATCCAGGGAAGTGCAAATTAATACTGCAATGAAATATCTCTTCATATCTGTCAGAAGGAGTAAAATCAACAACACAAAAACAACAGGTGTTGATGAAGATTTGGAGAAAGAAATAACCTCCTGCACTATTGATGGAAATGCAAACTGGTGCAGCCACTTTGGAAAACAGTATGGAGTTTCCTCAAAAAGTTAAAAACAAAAGTACCCTATCATCCATTAATTGCACTACTATGTATTAACCCAAGGAATACAGAAATACTAAATCAAACGTATACACAATCAAAGGGATATGGTAGCATTGTCTACAATAGCCAAATTATGAAAACAGCCCAAGTCCAAGTACATCAACTGATGAATGGATAAACAAGATATGACATATATATATATATATATATATATATATATATATATATATATATATAAACTCTTAACTATAGAGAACAAAATGATGTTACCAGAGGGGAGAGTGCTTGATAGGTGGATTAATTAGATGAAAGGGCTTTAGGATTGCACTTGCTGTGATGAAGAGTGGGTGTTGTAAGGAACTGTTGAATTACTATATTTCATACCTGAAACTAATATTACATTGTCTGTTAACCAAACTGGAATTTAAATAAAAACGTAAAACGTTCTGTAAATGTAAATAGAGGAAATGTGTTTTTGAGTAGCTCCCATATCCCCCAAGTAGTATTATATGACAAAGTCTCAATACATAGTTTTGCCCACTGCCTGTGGGATTTTAATACATTAAACTTTGAAACTGTTCTTCACCAAGAAGCACATTGAAAACAAGTGCCTATTATAATAAATAGATCAACGGCTGTGTGAAATTTCTGTCCTTATAGCTTAGTATCATATTGATAACTCTTATTGAAAGGAGTGGCAAATATTTCAATATATGAACACCAATTTGTCAATTAATTTGACGTTTTTTATTATGTTATTTCCTATGAATTAGTTTTTTTAAAACCTGATACTGTTACTATTCTATAATAATACCTTTGCAAAAACAAAGACAGTCTGGCAATTATCTTAAAAGCCTTTCACTATTCACTGAAATATTAATCTCTTTAAAAAAATATTTTTTCTTCATTTCTACATCATCCACTGATGGAAAGCTACTTCTATAGATTTTTAGAAATGTTTTATCAAAAAGAATTCAAAATAAATATATTGTTTGTAACTGACTTTGGTCAAAATATCTGTATGAAAGTAGATTCAATTGTCTTCAGCAAATGGTTTCTACGTAATTTGGAAAGACTTAAATGAGCATGTTATCTAATATCAACTTCTAAAGAGCAGTATTCAATTTTATGTTTGTAAGGGTTTGACTTTTTTAAAAGTTTTTTTTTTACATTTATTTATTTTTAAGAGACAGAGAGAGAGAGACAGAGCATGACCAGGGGAGGGGCAGAGAGAGAAAGAGACACAGAATCTGAAGCAGGCTCCAGGCGATCAGCACAGAGCCCAATGCGGGCTGGAACCCACAAACCCTGAGATCATGACCTGAGCCGAAGTCAGACGCTCAACCAACTGAACCACCCAGGCGCCCCTACTTTTTTTAAGTCGCATATGAAATAGTCAAATCAGCAGTAACCAAAAATATAGTTATATTGTTTTAATATGTTAACAATATTTGGATTATTTAAGAAGATAATAATCCTTTCCCTTTCCATCATCACCACCAATTACCAAATGCTAGTCACGAGCTTCTCGTGACTCCAAGTGTCTCTTCACTCCAAATTTGTTGCAAAGCTACCAGGAGACCCATGCATTCAAAAAAATGTACCTGATTCAGTCTTAATAATTGTCATAAAATCTGATCGACTCCACCAGAAGCCTTCTAGAACTAATCCATGAATTCAGCAAAGTCGCAGGGTACAAAAATCAACATACAGAAAGGGGTTGCATCTTTATACACCAATAATGAAGCAACAGAAAGAGAAATCAAGAAACTGATCCCATTCACAATTGCACGAAACACCGTAAAATACCTAGGAATAAACCTAACTAAAGATGTAAATGACCTGTACGATGAAAACTATAGAAAACTTATGAAGGAAATTGAGGAAGACACAAAGAAATGGAAAAACATTCCATGCTCATGAATCGGAAGAATAAACGTTGTTAAAATGTCATTACTACCCAAAGCAATCTACATATTCAATGCAATCCCAATGAAAATTTCACCAGCATTCTTCTCAAAGCTGGAACAAACTATCCTCAAATTCGTATGGAACCACAAAAAACCCAGAATAGCCAAAGTAATACTGAAGAAGAAAACCAAAACGGGAGGAATCACAATCCCAGACTTTAGCCTCTACTACAAAGCTGTCATCATGAAGACAGTATGGTACTGGCACAAAAACAGACACATAGACCAATGGAATACAATAGAGAACCTAGAATTGGGCCCACAAATGTATAGCCAATTAATCTTTGACAAAGCAGGAAAAAGTATCATGTAAAAAGATAGCCTCTTTAGCAGGTGGTGCTGGGAGAACTGGACAGCAACATGCAGAAAATGAAACTAGACCACTCTCTTACACCATACACAAAAATAAACTCAAAATGGATGAAGGACCTGAATGTGAGACAGGAAACCATCAAAACCCTAGAGGAGAAAGCAGGAAATGGCCTCCTTGACCTCAACCACAGCAATTTCCTACTCGACACATCCCGAAAGGCAAGGGAATCAAGAACCAAAATAAACTATTGGGATCTCATAAAGATAAAAAGCTTCTGCACTGCAAAGGAAACAATCAAGAAAACTAATAGGCCACCAACGGAATGGGAAAAGATAGTTGCAAATGACATATCGGATAAAGGGCTAGTATCAAAAATCTACAAGGAACTCACCAAACTCCACACCCGAAAAATGAATAATCCAGTGAAGAAATGGGCAGAAGACTTGAATAGACACTTCTCCAAAGAGGACATCCAGATGGCCAACAGACACATGAAACGATGCTCAGCATCACTCATCATCAGGGAAATACAAATCAAAACCACACTGAGATACCACCTCACACCAGTCAGAATGGCTAAAATGAACAACTCAAGAGACTATAGATCCTGCCGAGGATGTGGAGAAACGGGCACCCTCCTACACTGTTGGTGGGAATGTAAACTGGTACAGCCGCTCTGGAAAACAGTGTGGCGGTTTCTCAAAAAAAAAAAAAAACCAACCTATCAATAGAACTCCCCTATGACCCAGCAATAGCACTGCTGGGGATTTACCCAAGGGATATAGATGTGCTCATGCATAGGGGCACATGTACCCCAACATTCATAGCAGCACTTTCAACGATAGCCAAATCATGGAAAGAGCCTAAATGTCCATCAACTGATGAATGGATCAAGAAGACATGGTTTATATATACAATGGAATACTACATGGCAATGAGAAAGAATGAAATCTGGCCATTTGTAGCAACGTGGATGGACCCTGAGGGTGTCATGCTAAGCGAAATAAGTCAGGCGGAGGACAGATACCATACGTTTTCACTCATAGGTCTAACAGGAGAAACCTAACAGAGAACCATGTGGAGGGTAAGGGGGGAAAAAGAGTTAGGGAGAGGGAGGGAGGCAAATCATGAGAGACTCTTGAATTCTGAAAACAAACTGAGGGCTGAAGGAGGAGGGGGAAAGGGGAAGGGGGGTAATGGTCATCAGGAGGACACTTGTGGGGAAGAGCACTCAGTGTTATATGGAAACCAACTTGAAAATACACTATGAATAAAAAAAAGAAAACTAAACAAATGTACTTTTGAAAAGCCATAAATATGCCTCTACTTAAAGTATTTTTTATTATTTCAAAGCAAGTATTACAATTCCATTACTTTTTTAAAATTTTTTAAGGTTTCCTTTATTTTCGAGATATATAGAGAGAACGAGTATGAGCAGGGGAGGGGCAGAGAAAGAAGGAGACACAAAATCTGAAGCAGACTCCAGGCTCTGAGCTATCAGCACAGAGCCTGACACGAGGCTCACACCCACAAACCGTGAGATCGTGACCTGAGCCGAAGTCGGACACTTAACCAACTGAGCCACCCAGGCGCCCCATACGATTCCAATATTTTAAACCATGCTTTGTTTCTTAATAGTTCTCCAGTGTTTTGTGGGATCACATTTACTTAAGTAACTACTCAATTTCAAAATTATGGGAAACTTATTCCATCTTTAAATATGTTCATGGATGATGTTTTTCCCTGAAAAATAATTCTGTTTCCTGGTTTACACTCGGATCAAACATTCAAACAACAAAGTTCTGATTAGGTAGGATAGATTAATCTACTGAGGGACACAATCTTTGCAAGAAGCATACTTCTACTTGGCCATGGAAATATACATGGAGCTTAATAAAAATTTATCAATTTTTCTTGACCTTTTCTACAAAGGTTATGTTACACATTTTCTTCATTGTTTTAAAAAATCCCCAAAACTGGAAGTTAATTTAAAATAAAACAAGAATGTCCAGAGTTTCACATTTCCTCTGCCTTTTTATCACACACCACCATGTACATCTATTACAATCATATCAATATTATCAAGGTCCAGTTCAAATCCAACAACTGTAATTCTTTTTGAGATCCCTTCCTTTTCTTTTTGCCAAGCTAGGTATAATTCCTCCCTCCACTAAATTCCTATAATACTTGGTGATGCTTTATGCCATTCATCACAGTTTGTCTTGTTAGTACAAATTAAATGGATACTTGTAGTTTGTGAGTACTGAAAGACAGGGATTATATCTTCTTTATCTCTTTCCCATAATGTCCACTACAACATCCATATATCAAGGATATGATATTTGTTGAATATAAAAAGGAACAAAGAGACAAATCAATGGGTTGCCCTTAGTAACTATACTTTTGATCCTATATAGCCTTATATTATCTCTTTGCCAAAAGAAAATAAATATTAAAGAGCCAAGTTCACATGATACTTGGAAAGAGGGCAGAGAGATTCTATGCCAAACTAATAGAAAAAAGGACAGATTATAAAATTCTATTTGTGTTTCAATAGCCAATGGTGATGAAATTTTGAAAATATAGTATTCTAACGATGATAATTATAATGCTATAAATTATCATAAATATTTGTTTAATGTTTCACAGTTTTTAAATTTTTTAACGTTTATTTATTTTTGAGAGACAGAGACAGAGCGTGAGTAGGAAAGGAGGGGAAGAGAGAGAGGGAGTCACAGAATCTGAAGCAGGCTTCAGGCTCTGAGCTGTCAGCACAGAGCTTCAGGCGGGGCTTGAACCCACAAACTGTGAGATCATGACCTAAGCTGAAGTTGGATGCTTAACTGACTGAACTACCCAGGTGCTCCAAGGTTTCACAGTTTTTAACCTCTATTTTACTCACATTATCTATGGACAACCAATGAAGTAAGTGGGCTAGATTATTACTATGACATATCATTTACAGTTGAGAAAACAAGTTCATGCAGGTTAAATGTCATATCTAAGGTTATTCAGCTAAATGGCAGAATCAGAATTGAACCTTAGTTCTTTCTAGCTACAAATCCTGTATGGTATATACTACTCCACAATTGCCCTCCAAACACCAAAAAGATGTACAGTGTTTATTTCACCCAGTGATGGTAGTGATTTTTATACACTACTGTACTCTGCCATTCACTTCTCTATGCTTCCCACACACTGTGCTCATGACTGCAAGACATGAAGCTGGAATTAAAGGTGAGATCTGTGGTCATGGAATAAAAACAAACAAGAAATACCCTAGCGGGCATAGTCAGAAATAAAATTCTTCAATACTATCTATATGCTAAGCAACTGAGTCAATGAGCTGTGTGTTTATACTGAAGATGCAGTGGTATTGCTAATATTTTCTCAAATTTACATGTAATTAACACCTTTTTCCTCTTCCAAATCATGATTCTTACCTTTATAACAGAAGCCCCAGCTCTGGAGAGTGGACTGTGAATCTGGGCTGCAGCAGCCATGTTGGCAATATTATTGAGATGGTTCATCTGATTCATTGCCATGGCAACTGATGCAGGAGGTAAGCTGACTGGAAGTAGGGGATGAGGCATCATCATAAATGGCAGATCCAATCCTAAAAGAGACAGTGTACGTTAAATTATTGTATTTATCACATTGTTTGGACAAAGAAAACCACATCAAAATTGATACTATGAAGTAGTAAAAAAAAAAGTATTTGAATTCATTCTTGTTGACTTTATTTAAGTTTTATTATATCCTAGTATCTCTTTGGGAAATTAATGGTACCTAGGATTTAATATTGCTTTATAACTTTAAAAATATTTCTATATCTGTAAACTTTTATTTATCAATATTCCTTGTTCTTACTCCGAAAATATTTATAAGATGAACTTAATTTATTCATAAAAACAAATAAAATCTTTAAGCCAAACATCATTTTTTAACAAGAAGTAACTTTCTTTTTTAATCATTACAATATATTGATGTGTTAGTAGCTTCTAACTTAACATCTTCTTTAGAAAATATACTAGTGATGCTGGCAAGACAGGATGCATATTGTCTAGGTTTCAGAATTATTGAAGGAAATAAGACTTGGAATACGGTTTATGCCTTTGGTGATAAATCTCTAAAATGAATGCTATGAATGACATATCGGATAAAGGGCTAGTATCCAAAATCTACAAAGTACTCACCAAACTCCACACCCGAAAAACAAACAATCCAGTGAAGAAATGGGCAGAAGACATGAAGAGACACTTCTCCAAAGAGGACATCCAGATGGCCAACAAACACATGAAACGATGCTCAGCATCACTCATCATCAGGGAAATACAAATCAAAA
>CM053579.1:46933874-46954185 GCA_028646485.1 Cryptoprocta ferox
GAGAAGAAATTAAAAAATATATGGAAACAAATGTTAAGGAAAATACAACAATCCAAACTCTCTGGGATACAGCAAAGGCAGACCTAACAGGAAAGTATATTGCAATCCAGGCCTATTTCAACAAACTAGAAAAAGCGAAAATTCAAAATCTAACAGAGCACCTAAAGGAACTAGAAGGGGGAGCAGCAAGAAAACCCCAAACCCAGCAGAAGAAGAGAAATAATAAAGATCAGGGCAGAAATAAATAATATAGAATCCAAAAAACAGTTGAACAGATCAATGAAACCAAGAGTTGGTTTTTTGAAAAAATAAAATTAATAAACATCTAGCAAGGCTCCTCAGAAGAAAAAGAGAGAACACCCAAATAGACAAAATCATGAATGAAAATGGATCTATTATAACCAACCCCTCAGAAATACAAGAAATCATCAGAGATTACTATGAAAAATTATATACCAACAAACTGGACAATCTAGAAGAAATGGACACATTCCTAAACACACATGCACTATCAAAATTCAAACGGGAAGAGATAGAAAATATGAACAGACCCATAACCAGTGAAGAAATTGAATCAGTGATCAAAAATCTCCCAATGAATAGGACCCCAGGGCCAGATGGCCTTCCAGGGGAATTCTACCAGACATTTAAAGCGAAGTTACTACCCATTCTTCTCACGATATTCCAAAAAATAGAAATAGAAGGAAAACTTCAGAACTTATTCTACGAAGCCAGCATCACTTTGATTCCCAAACCAGACAGAGACCCAACAAAAAAGAGAACTACAGGCCAATATCCTTAATGAATACAGATGCAAAAATCCTCAAGAAGATACTAGCAAATCGAATTCAACAGCATATAAAAAGAATTATCCACCATGATCAGGTGGGGTTCATTCCTGGGTTACAGGGCTGATTCAGTATTCGCAAATCCATCAATGTGATACATCATGTTAACAAAAGAAAGATAGAAACCATATGATCCTGTCGATAGATGCAGAAAAACCATTTTCTTTTTCTTTTTTTTTTTAAGTACAACTGTAGTGCTATATACTTCCCTCTTAGGACAGCTTTTGCTACATCCCCAAAATTTTGGACCATTGTGTTTGCATCTTCATTTGTTACCATATATTTTTTTTATTTCCTTTTTGATTTTCTGGTTGACCATTCAGCATTTACTAGCATGCTGTATAATCAACATATATTTATAGTGTTCCCAGTTTCTTCCCCTTAGATTGACTACTAATTTCATAGCATTGTGGTTAGAAAAGGTGCATTGTATGACTTTCTTTTCATATTTGTTGAAGCATGTTTTGAGTCCTAATATGTGATGTATTATGGACAATCTTCCATGTGCACTTGAAAATAATACATATTCTGTTGTTTTAGCATGTAATGTTCTGCTTACATCTGTTAAGTCTATCTGGTCCTGTGTGTCATTCAAAACTTTTGTTTTCTTATTGATTTTCTGTTTAGATGATCTGTCCATTGATGTAAGTGGGGTGTTAAAATCCCCTACTGTTGTTTTATTATTATCAGCTCCAATTTGTTTGTTATTAATTGTTTTATATTTGGGTACTCACATGATACATGCATAAATATTTACAATTGTTATATCTTCTACTTGGGTTGTCCCCTTTATTATTTTATAGTGCCCTTCTTTGTCTCTTACTAACATTTTTAAAAAGCTAGTTTGTCTGATATGTCTAATATCAATATAGATACCTTGGCTTCCTTTTGATATCTATTTGCATAAAAAATGTTCCTCTATTCCCTCACTTTCAATCTTCCAGTGTCTTTAAGCAGAAAATTAGTATCTTCTGGCAGCATTTGGATTGGTCTACTTTTTTATCCATTCTGACACCATATGACTTTTGATTGGAGCATTTCATCCATTTACATTCAAAATAATTATTGATAGATAAGTATTTATTGCCATTTTATTTCTTGATTTGTCATTGTTTCTGGAGATTTTCTTTGATCCCTTCTTATCTTTCCTTCATGTTTTTTGATTTTTTATTAGCTATATATTTGAAGTACTTTATCTTTATTCTTTGCATGTTTATTAGTAATGTTTTATGCATGGTGAACTTTGGGTTTGTATGTACCTTCTCCCACAAATATCAATCTATATTCATTTGATGGTCATTAAATTTTGAAGCCATTCTTTTCTCATATTTCCTCATGTTTTAGGTATATATTATTATATTTTATATCCTTTTTTGTGTGTGATGTCCTTGACAGACTTTTAAAGAAATATTCATTTTTACTGCTTTGGTGTTTCCTACCTTCATACTGTCACTTTTTGCCTCTGCTTTCCACTAAGTATGCCCTCTTTGATAATCCTTTCAGGGCCAGTTTAATGGTCATGAACTCCTTTAGTTTTGATTTGTCTGGGAAACTCTTTATCTCTCTTTCTATTCTGAATTATATCCTTCCTGGATAGAATATTCTTGGTTGCAGATTTTTCCCATTTAGCACTTTGAATATGTAATGCCACTCTCTTTTTGGATTGCCAAGTTTCTGTTGAGAAATCTCCAGCTTGCCTTATGGGTTGTCCCTTGTAAGTTAAGGACTTCTTTGTCTTGCTGTTTTAAGATTTTTTCTTATCACTGTATTTTTGCAAATTTAATTACATTATGTCTTGGTATTGGCCTGCTTTTGTTGAATTTGATGGGAGTTTTCTGTGCCTCCTGGATCTGGGCATCTGTTTCCTTTCCCAGATTAGGGAAGTTTTCAGCTATTATTTAGTCAAATAAATTTTTCTGCCCCCTTTTATCCCTCTTCTTTTTCTCAGACTTGTATAATATGAATGCTATTATGTTTGATAGAGTTCCTTAAGTCTATTATCTTTTTCCATAATTCTTATTTCTCTCTTTTGCTCAACTTCATTGCTATCCATTACTTTGTCTT
The DNA here is from genome assembly GCA_028646485.1 of Cryptoprocta ferox. Taxonomy (NCBI): domain Eukaryota; kingdom Metazoa; phylum Chordata; class Mammalia; order Carnivora; family Eupleridae; genus Cryptoprocta; species Cryptoprocta ferox. Next base: position 46,936,787 of record CM053579.1, read on the forward strand.
TTAGGCCATTAATTTGTTTCTCTGCTTCTTCCAATCTGCTATTAATTGCATCAAGCATGTTCTAATAATCGTTTATGGGACACTTCCTCTCTGATGTATTCTTTTTTAACTTTTCTCTCTGTGGTAAAGATCTCACTGATGTCTTCTATTCTTTTCTCAATCCCAGTGAGTTTTCTTATCATTGTTGCTTTAAATTTTCCATCAGCCACATTAATTATATCTTTTTCACTTAGGTCTCTGGTTGTGGCCTTATCTTGTTCTTTCATTTGGGTTGAAATCTTCTCTCTTGACATTGTCTTTGTCTCTGCCTTCTTTGTGTTAGAGAAGGGCATTATATGCCTTTTGAATTAATGGCCTTTTGAAGAAGAAGTTACATATCATCAAGGGCCTGGTGAATCAGGGAGTGTCTCTAGTGTGTGCATTATGTGCTTTGCTCTTGTGTTTTGGCTGCTTTTTCCTTCAGGTCGGTCATCTGCAGAGGCTCTTCTAGCCTCCTGTGGTGTTTGGTTCCTGGCTTGAATGTGGTGAGTTTAAACTAGGTGTATTCTGGTCTGCTTGTGAAATAAGCCCTACCACCACCTCAAACAAAACTGAGGCCTTGCAAAACTCTCTGAGGGGGGGGGGAAGAGGTGATGTGGACAGGGGTTTGTGTGGGACTTCTGGGAAAGGGGCCCTCCAGGCTGGGACTGAAGCAAGTGTGACAGAGTAGGGTTGTTCCACCATAGTGGAGGTGATGGTGCTTGGTGTAAGCATGTTAGTAACCCAGTGTCAGTGCTACATTGCTTCTTGAAGGTGGCTCTATGTTGATTCTGAGAGACTTGGGATGGATATAGCACCACCCAGCTCCTTTGTTTCTGGAGAGATGCCTCTGAGTGCTGACTCTCAGGGATGTGCTTGGAGAACAGTGAATATTTCCCAACTGTGTGCCCCAGGTGCTCTTCAGATCACTGATTTCATGCTGTCCAGACCTGGGCTGTTTGCCTGCTTTCTCTTCCAAAGCAGAGCAGTGCTCTCCAGGCTCTATTCCAGGCACACCCACTGACCATTAATACTCCAGGCTTTAAGCCCTGCTGGTTGCAAGAACTCTCAAAACTCAGTCCCTCTTTTTTCCATGCCAATGGCCATGGGGAAATATTCTCCATGTGCATTCCTTTGTGTGCTCCTCTCTCTTGTGCCTTTTTCCAGAACCATGACTTCCTCCCTTCGGCAGCAGCTGTGATCTGTTTCTTCGTTAACCCTTATTTCTGTACTTCTTATCTTCTTTGATGTGGCCTATTTTCTATCTGTATTAGTGTAGTTTTTTTTCTGTCAGTCTTAAGGTGATTTCTGTGGTATTTAGGATGATTTGATATTTATGTAGTTTTGTTTGTGGGATGAAGTGAGACTAGGGTTTTCCTAGTTTTCTACCATCTTCTAAATTCCATATAAGTTCTTTATATATTTTGGATATTTACACCTTATGTGGTATATCATTTCCAAATATATTCTTCCCTTCAGTAGGTTGCCTTTTGTTTTGTTGACCTTATAATTGTGGGGTTATTTCTAGGTTCTCTATTCTGCTCCTTTGATCTATGTGTCTATTTTTGTTCCAGTATCATTCTATTTTGATTAATAAAGCTTTGTTTTGTACCTTGAAACCTATAATTGTGATACCTCCCGGTTTTTGTGTGTGTGTCTCATGATTGCATTAGGAAATTTGTATCTTTTGTGGTGATGCAACAATTTTAGTATTATTTGTTCTAGATTTGTAAAAAGTGCTGTTGGTATTTTGATAAATATTTCATTGAATCTCTAGATTGCTGTGGGTAGTATGGACGTTTTAACAATATTGGTTGTTCCAATCCATGAGAATGGAATATCTTTCCAATCATTTGTGTCGTCCCCAATTTCTTTCCTCAGTGTTGTGTGGTTTTCAGAGTACAGATCTTTTACCTCTTTAGTTAACTGTATTTCTAGGTATATTATCCCAATAGGTGCAACTGTAAATGGATGGTTTTCATAACATTTCTTTCTGCTCCTTTGTTATTAGTGTACAGAATTGCTACCAATTTCTGGGCTTTAATTTTGTATCCTGCAACTTTACTGAATTAATTTATTCTAGTAGTCTTTTGATGGAGCCTTTAGGGATTTCTGTATTTAGTATCATATCATCTGAAAACAATGAAAGTTTTACTTATTTCTTACCTATTTGGATATTTTTAAATTCCTTTTTCTTGTCTTATTATTGTAGCTAGGACTTCCAGTTGATAAAAGTTACGAGATTAGACATCGTTTTTTGTTCCTAATCTTAGAGGAAAAGCTCTCAGTTTTTCATTAAGATGTTGGCTATGGGTTTTTCATTTATGGCCTTTAGAATTTTGAGTTATGTTCCCTCTATACTCACTTTTTTTGAGAATTTTTATCATGAACAGATGTTAAATTTTGTCAAATTCTTTTTCTGCATCTATTGAAATGATCATATTATTTTTATCCTTAGTTTTGTTGATGTGGTGTATGACACTGATTGATTTGTGAATATTGAAACATCTTTGCTTCCCTAGAATAAATCCTAGTTGATCTTAGTGAATATTCCTTTTAATCTATTGTTGAATATGATTTGCTAGTATTTTGTTGACGATTTTTGCATTTATGTTCATCAGGGATATTGACCTATAATTTTCCTTTTTTTTTTTTTATCGTGTCTGTCTGGTTTTGATACAGGATAATGCTGGCCTTGTATAATGTATCTGAAATTTTTTCTCCCTCTTCTATTTTTTGGAATATTTTGAGGAAAATATGCATTAACTCTTATTAAATGTTTGGTAGTATTCACCTGTGCAGATATCTGGTCTGGAAGTTTTATGTTTTGGTAGTGTTTTGCATACTGATTCAATTACATTGCTTGTTATCTGTCTACTCAGATATGAAAATCCCTCTAGATTTGAAAGTTTTGAAAGAGTGTATGTTTGTAGGAATTTATCCATTTATTCTAGGTTGTCCAATTGTTGACATATAATTTTTCATAATATTATTTTATTATTTTTGTATTTTTGTTTCCATATATATTTTTACTTCTTCGATTACTTAGCTAATGCACTGGTTGTTTAATATCATGTTTAAACTCCATGTATTTGTATTTTTTTCTAGTTTTATTCTTGTGATTGATTTTTAGTTTGTTATTATTGTGGTCAGAAAAGATGTGTGATATGATTTCAATCCTTTTTAAATTTATTGAAGCTTGTTCTGTGGCCTAACATGTGATCTTTTCCGGAGAATGTTGCATGTGCACTTGAAAAGAATGTGTATTCTGTCATATTGGAATGGAATATGGTATGTATTTATTATGTACATCTGGTCTAATGTATCAAAGACATTGTTTACTTATTGATTGTCTACCTGAATGATCTATCCATTGATGTAAGCAGGGTGTTTTAGTCTCACACTATTCCAGTATTAACATCTATTTTCTTTATTTTTGTCTAATTTTTGCTTATGTTTCTACGTAGTCCAATGCAAATGCATAGATATTTAAAATTGTTGTAACTTCTGGTTGTATTGATCCCTTTATTATTATTTAATGCCCTTCTTTATGTGCTGTTTAATATCCATGTATTTTTGGATATTCCAGCTGTCTTTTTGTTATTAATTTTTACTTTAATTCCATTACAACTAAGACCATATTTTGTATGATTTCTATTCCTTGAAGCACCTGGAATGTAATCTATCATTTTTCCCCTGTGCAAAAAGGTGCTTTTCACAATACCCATGGGTAGAGAAAGATGCATTGTGATTGTGAGTAGTGATTGATTATATACTTTCAAGTTGGAGGGGGTAGAGATAAATGAAGTTTCTAGAGGGATTTTCATATGTTAAAGAAGACTTACAGGATCCTGGGGGTCTGGCTATTGTAAAGTTAAGTTTGCTTTTTGCCTCTAGCATATCTAGCTTGGTGAATGTTCTATGTAAATTTAAGAAGAATGTATATTCTCCTATTGTTGGATGAAATATTCTATAAAATTCCATTAAATTAAGTTGATTAATGGTGCTTTTCGGTTCATTTATATCCTTCTTGAATGTCTACCTCCTGAATATGTCCATTTCTGATAAAAGAGTATTGAAGTCTCCAAGTAAAAGAGTGGATTCATCTATTTCTTCTGGCAGTTCTATCAGTTTTTACCTCACATATTTTGACACTCTGTTAATAGAAGCAAACATATTATGGCTTGTTAATGTCTTCTTGGAGTATCGAGCTCTTTATCATTATGTAATACCCCTCGTAGCCTTTACAGTTTTTCTTGCTCAGAAATCTACTTCGTCTGAAATTAATATAGCTACTCCTACCTTTGATTAGTGTTAACATAGTATATATTTCTCCATTCATTTATTTTTTGATTGGAACATTTAGTCCATTTACATTCGGAGTGATTATTGAAAGATATAAATTTAGTGCCATTTTGTTACCTGTAGAGTTGGTGTTTCTGATAAAGTTCTCTGGCACTTTCTATTCTTTGTTGCTTTTGTCTTTTTTTTTTCTCCACTCAAAGAGTCTCCCTTAAAATTGCAACTTGCAGGGCTGGATTAGTGGTCACTATTCTGAATGACACCCTTGCTGGATAAAGAATTCTTGACTGTGGTATGTCCGGGTGGCTCATTTGGTTAAGGGTCCAACTTTGGCCCAGGTCATGATCTCACAGTTCATGATTTCGAGCCCCACATCAGGCTCTGTGCTGACAGCTTGGAGCCTGGAGCCTGCTTCAGATTATGTGTCCCCCTCTGTCTCTGCCCCTCCCCCACTCACACTCTGTCTGTCTCTCTCTCTCTCTCTCTCGAAAACAAACGTTAAAAAATATTAAAAAAATAATTCTTGGCTGCATATTTTCCCCATTCAGTACATTGAATATTTCCTGCCACTCCCTTCTGGCCTGCTAAGTTTCAGTGGATAGGTCTGCTGTTAACCTTATGTGTCTACCCTGTTGATTAAGGACATTTTGTCTTTAGCTGCTTTCAGAATGTGATCTTCATCTTTGTGCTTTGCAAGTTTCACTATGGTATGTTAAGGATATTGTCCTGTTCTTGCTGATTTTGAGGAAAGTTTTCTGTGCCTCTTAGATTTGAATGCCTATTTCTTTCCCCAGATTAGGAAAGTTCTCAGGTGCAATTTGTTCAAATAAACCTTCTGCCCCTTTTTCCTTCTCTTCTTATTCTGGGACTCCTATGATATGGATATTGTTTTATTTTATGGAATTACTAAGTTCTCTAAGTCTCCCCTCGTGATCTATTAGTTTCTTTCCCCTCTTCTTTTCAGCTTCATTGTTTTCCAAAATTTTATCTTCTGTATCACCTATTCTCTCCTCTGCTTCTTCAATCCCCATTGTGACTATATCCAGTTGGTTTTGCATCTCAGCTATAGCATTATATCAGCCTGACTACATTTTAGGACTTCCTTCTCTGTAGGAAGGGTTTCTCTTCTGTATTCTATGCTTTTTTCAAGCCCAGCTAGTAGTATTATGAATGTTATTCTAAATTCTTGGTAAGATATATTGTTTATATCTGTTTTGAGCAAGTCTTTGGCTGTGATTTCTTGACCTTCCTTTTGGAGAGAATTACTGCTTCTTGTCATTTTAGCTAATTTTTTGTCTTTTGCATGTTTTATAAGCTTGTTATGTTTCCTGCACCTGAGTGTAATGCTATATTAAAAACAGGCCATACACTACCCAGGGCCTGGAACATTAGGAAGTGCTTCTGGTATATGCTGTGTGCACTCTGCTGTTGTTTGTTCGTTGCTCTTTCCTACAGGGGAGTGTTTGGATCTTCAACTAGGTATGTTTTGATTTGTTAGTTAAACAAAAAAATGAAAAAAAGAAAAAAAAAACCAATCCCCAAAAAAGAGAAAAGGAGGGAACAACAACAAAAAACAGAGAATGAGGAAAAAAATACTATAAGACTGATTCCAAAGAAAAAGAAAAAAAAAAGAAGAAAAGAAAAAAGGGAAAGATTAAAGAAGGTTGATCCAAAAAAAGAGGAAAAGAAATGAAAACAAACAAACAAACAAGAAACTATGAGCCTGATTCCAGTAGAAAAAGAAAAAGAAAAAGAAAAAGAACGTGAGTGTAAGTTTATTTCCACTAGAACTGTGGGTGTCATTTCGAAGCACTTGATTTTCAGTACATTTGATGTATGTGGGGTGCTGGCTGTGCTTGTCTTTGGAGGAAAGGCTTGCTGCCTTGGCTCAGAGTCAGTCTTGCCCCAGTAAATGAGCAGTTGCCAGGCACAGGGGGGCGGGGTTTGATGTAAGGTGTCCCACCTCCACTGGGGGCTGCTCTGTTGCTCTGTGAAGTCTCAACATATTGACATTGGGGGAAAATGGCACCACCCCAATCTCTTGTCTCCAGACAGGGGCTCTCATGCCCCCTGCTGTTCAGGCAGGCTTCACAGAATAGCAAGGACAGTCAGCTCACCCAGCACCACAATTCTCCTACATTTTTCCTTGTTACGTGACTGATTCAAACCTTGAAGTTTTAAAGGACACAGTTCCACATGGACCCCCAACTCCTCTGGAGTAGAACCTCTGTATGCTGTGTCTAAAGTCCTTTGCCCTTTAATCAATATGTGTCTTTATATTTGAAGTGATTTTCTTATGGACATCAAATAGTTTGGTCTTTTTTGTTATCTACTCTGACAGTCTTTATTTTCTTATTGTTGTTTTGGTTTGGCTCTTTTGCTTGATACATGATTATATAAGAGGTATATTGCAAGTAATGACCAAAGCATCAACATCCATGGTCACTAGAGAACATGGGACAGTCTATGTCTATAATAATATATTTAGTCCAATCACATTTAAATTGATTATTGATAACTGGTAAGTGGTTATCATATTAGTGTTTTATATTCATTGCCATTGTTTTTTTTTTCTTTTTGTAAACCTTGTCTTTCACTCTTTTGTTGTGTTATCTCTTTTGTTTTGTTGTGTTGCTTTATCTCTTCAGACTGTGTTTTTTGCCTCTTTCACACCTTGTAATTTTTGTTTTAAAGCCAGAAGTGTTATATTAACTAAAGAGAACTGAAATAAGCATGCCTTTAGTGAGAGGCTTTATTTTAATCTGACTGAGAATTAGGTTATGTTTACTGTTTGCTGTAGCTGTTATATTAGTTGCTGTAAGTTCTTGTCCCCCCATTATCTTTGGTGGATCCTAGAGAATACAAATTCAATTCAGTCTGAGGATTTCAGTTCTTTCAGTTGTAATCCACTGTTCTTATACAGAGCCCTATTGTGGTTGTGGTAAAACATGTAAGAAGGAGAAAAATATGATCAGGTTTCAATCTGTGAGCCTGTGTCCTTGGGCTATGACTTTCACAAGTGCTCTTTAGCTTTTATTCCCTCTTAGGTAAGACAGGAAGACTAGAGGGGGCTAGAGTTGAGTATTTCTTTCCCCATTGGTGTGGTAGAGACACCCCCCCCCCAAGAATGTGGTAAGAAAAGACCTCAAGATAATGGAAGGCAACCTGGTTATATGCATAAGTGACATCCCTCAGGACCTTATAACATGAGACCACCCAATCATACTGTATGTCTTTATGTTACCCATATACGGGAGACAAATAAGTAGAAAATGCATGAAAAAGCTACACCACCCAGCGTTCGGGGCTCAGTTTATTGGGTAAAAGCCCTCTGAGCCTGTGTCAACATGAATAAAGTTGCTTCCTGGAAAGAAAAGTCTCCGTGTCATGACTCTCTGTGCGAGAAGTCTGTTACATAGAGGGTGCTAAAGGGGCTAGAGATATTCCCTTACATCAATGGCCACAGGGTGGTGGATTTTAATATATCCTTTCCCCCACATCAATTAGGTTCTAGTAAAACAAAGTAGTTTAATTCTGGTAAAGTAGTTTCCTTTGATGGCAAGCCTTTCTTAAGGAGAACAGAACAATCTGGGCATATTTTGAAATGGGTATTTTTCTTGCGCCCCAACCAGAAACATGAGGGGAATTTTCTCATGTCTTCGCCCTGAGAACCTGATGGGGTTCCTGGAGATAAAACTCATTAAAGTGTAGGGATCCACTAAGGATTGGCCCCCAGGGTTTTTTATCTTTCAAGCTAGGTTCACATTGAATCTCCAGCAATTTAACTGTTTCTACCAGGCTCCAAATGTGGCTTATGTTCCCTGTAAGATCTGATTCTCTGTTTCTGCCTATTTCTCCAGTATTGGAGATAACCCTGCCCTGTGAATTCAATCTCTGATAGATTTAAAAGACTTGTTGACCATGCTTTGAGGAGGAGTGACAACTTCTAAATTCTTTAAATGTCAGACCAGAAACCAGAAGTCTTTTAAGTTCCTCTACTTTATGAAATAAGTCTATTTTAATCAGGCTTTTTTTTTTTTTTTACTTCTCATAACATAGTATTTATAACTTTTCTGACGTTAATTTATTTACTTTGCTTAACATTCCATTTTATAGGAACTTTCACATTTGAGTTTATAATATCTTTAATGTAAGACCCTATAACTTATTTTACACGCTTCATAACTGATGAATTTCATTAAGATTTAAAATACTGTGTTAAAATATCTCAGAATTCCTCTGTTTTGTTGTTTTAATCTTAGGGTTTAGTGAGAGAATGAACATCTCTGGGAAAGGAAAAATGGAAGTTTTCTCTCAGATTTCTGCTTATAAGTAAAGTAAGATTTTAGTTCAGTAATGTATATGAGTCATTTTTCTGCAGAATGACTTCTGAGTTTTTTGAAGTTCCTAAAAACATCATCTAAACCTGAATTTGTATACATTAGCTGTAGTTTGATTACTGAGTAATAATACTTATAATTTATGCAGTACTTACTATATACAAGTCACTGCTAACCATTTTATTATTTTTAGCTCTCACAATAACCTTACTAAATGGGTATATTTTTATTCCTACTTTACAGTTGTGGACACTGGACTTGGAAAAGTTATGAGAATTCTCCAAGGTCAAACAGTAATATGGAATTCAAAAAATGTGGATTTCAAACCCAAGTTTATGTGACTATAGCTAACTTTCTTAATTACTCTGCTACATGGCCTCTTGATCTATCTCTACTCTATAAACCCCACTCTTCCAAATGAATCCCTATTTACCCTTCTAACTTCAAACTGTTAAACCTTATTGAAGAAAAATATACTAGCCCTGCTAGCCCAAGTTGTCCAGTTGGTCATGCGTGGTATTTTTTTTCAAAACACCAAATTTTGAAATGACATTATACATACTATTGGTCAGTAGGTTGTTCTGCTGCAGTGGATTGAGGGTAGAAGCACCCCCAAGACCTGGCTGGCTAGACAGGGTTGCATGAGTAAGTCCATGTTGGGGTCCAGGAGCAACAAGAGGAGACTGCAACTTATCCTTATCCCAGGAGGATTCACTTCCATCTGAAAAACATTTGTATAAACAGATTGCAATTTGACAACTTTCCATGAGAAGGCTTTGTGAAAATTCCCTTTTTAGAGTTGAATTTATTAGTCTTATTTCTTAAGAAATTATTATTAAGTGTAGATAAGTCATTTTAATAATGATTTCAAAAACTTTCAATAGCCTAGGATTTAAGCTGCCTCTGAGAAGACTAAACAACACTCACTAATGGTATAGTTACAAGTAGTCTAAACAAATCTGGATCATAATGAACAGCTTTCAAAAGCACTAATATGTTGAAGGCAATTAACTGACCACTACTGCCTCCCATTCCAATGCTTTCACATACATGTATAAAGTTTTAATGAAGAACAGTGGTTATTAACTCAAAAAGAGCACATTTATTTGTAAGACCATGACAACATGTAAAAATATGTGGTAAAAAACAAAATGATCAGTTACTTTCTTCTCAGATCTGGTCTTGCAGAAGCTAATCTCTTCATACACAGCAGGCTTTTGCACAAAAAAAAAAAAAAAAAAAACTGAACAAAACATAAAACCTTGTCCCCAAATTTGAAACTCTACTCTACTTTGATCTTCCCTGCTGGAGAATGAAGTAAAGTGTGTGTAAAGTCCAGACTACTATATTATTATAATGATCTATTTTACCTGGGACTTAGAATTCTGTGGAGACAGAACCATTGTTTAAAATCATATGCAAAACAAACACAGAATTATCTCTATGGCATCCTTTTAAGGGCAATGCTTTAAATAGAAGAGTAAGGGTTGAATTCCAATCGCTGCAGTAGAAAACTCTCTGACTTTAGAAAAGAAAATGGTTGTGTGGGCTGCCCCATCTATTTGCTTGATGTGGTTAATTCATTCAGGGGTAAGTTGTTCTATTCCCATTCTACTCTGAGACTGAGACATTACTATGTCCACTTGAATTACTCTATCTTATATACTGCCTAAAACACTGACCCTGTTTGGTAAAGGGGTTTGGGTCTGAGAATCTTGCACACTCTGAAAAATATGTGCATTTATTGTTTTTTTAAGACAGAAATCACATGCTCACATCAACACTGCTTTTATTTTCATTTCTTTGAATTCTCTCCAGTGCTTTGTTCATAAGGATACCCATTTTTTTTACATTTTAAACACTCTTCCATGTTGCTTCAGGCATCATATTTACAAAGTAAATATGTAATAGCTATAATGTAAAGGCTACATAGTAGTCTACTGAGTTAATGTACTATAATTTATTAAACATTAGATTTTGACTTTGGTGTAAATTTGTCACTATTTTAAATTATACAGTAACAACCACATTCATTTGAATTATTTCCTTAGAATCAATTGATTCCCTGGAGTGGGATTTCTGGGCCAAAGGGATTGAACATTTTTATGCTTTTGCTTTCATGCACCTTATTTACAAAAGCAGATTGTAGAGTTGTAGACTTTTTATGAAAATGCTTTAAGATCCAATTGGTATTCTTCCTGAAGATTTAAAATCTATTTAAGCAAAATATCTGCTAGAATCTCTAAGAGGTTTCTTTTTTAACCTTTCTATGCACTCATCTACTCTTACCCAGCTTTGGGTAAGAGTCCTCCTCCTCAGGACTCTTCAAGCTTCCTTGTGACTGAAATAAATCTCTAATCCTAAAGCGAGAGTCTTGGCCAGTTTCCAACTAAACAAGTTCAATACAAACAAAACAAAACAAAACAAAACAAAACAAAACAAAACAAAACAAAAAAAACATACACCAGGTTCTCCAGCAGTGTATATAATCCCTGACGGGTACCTGTCCCTGCCTATATTAACAAAGCTTTTTCAATCAAATGGGGAAGAAATAAGTAGCTAATTGCTCTGTTTTTTATATAAGCCATTCAGTTAGCATGCATGGAAGCTTAGAAGGTAAGAAATTTGGTTGAATATGATAACATAGCTTAATTGACCAAAAAGCATTCTCTTGATCATGTTGAAGCTTGGGGTATTCATTGAAAACATACCACAATCCTATGATTACCCCAGTGGTTCTCTCTTTTTCATCCAGATGTTTGCTGTTATAAAGTTACTGCCTAGGAGCAGAGAGGTAATTTATGGTTGATGCATTAATAGAATCTTACATTAACAAATTTGAAATTCCAATTAAAATCAATAAGGTTTTGTTATGCTTTAATGAACAGGAATGTTGAGGTGAAGGGAAGGATTTTAATAAATAATTCGAGAAACCACATTGCAAGAATCACAATTCTTTATAGTAACATTGCACGAATAAACAAGATTAATACCAGAAAATGCAAAAATTTGAATGATCAATTGCTGAGCAAAACCAGAACCACTCCATCATTTTAACACTATATCTAAGATATGAATTGCTTTATCATTCCAGAACTGTGAATTATAAAATCATGAGCAAAACATTGACAAAGAAAGGTAGAGTTAGATGACACTAAATTATATAATTGATATTAATATGTTATTGTACAATCACAGCAACAACAGCATAAAGCAATATTAGGATTAATATTCTGTCAATATTTTATAAACTGAAAATCTTTTTGTCCACATTTAATATTAAATGGTATATTACAGCTCAATACCCCACAAAACAAATAATACAATTAAAATGGAAAGAAGACATGAAGAGACATTTCTCCAAAGAAAGCATCCAGATGGCCAGCAGACAAATGAAAAGATGCTCAACATCGTTCATTATCAGGGAAATGCAAATCAAAACCACAATGAGATATCACCACACACCTGTCAGAATGGCTAAAATCAAAACCACAGGAAACAAAAAAAAAAGTGTTGGTGAGGATGCGGAGAAAAAAGGAATCCACTTGTACTGTTGGTGGGAATGCAAATTAATGCAGTCACTGTAGAAAACAGTATGAAGGTTCCACAAAAATGAAAAATAGGGGCAGCTGTGTGGCTCAGTCAGTTAAGTGTCTAACTCTTGTTCTTGGTCCAGGTCATGATCTTATGTTTCATAGTATTGAGCCCCATCTTCACTGATGGTGCAGAGCCTGCTTGGGATTCTCTGTCTAGCTCTCTCTCTCTCCCCTTCCTCCGCTTGTGCTGTCTCAAAATAAATTTTAAAAACTTAAAAAAATTATAAAAATAGAACTACCCTATGATCCAGGAATCACACTATTGGGTATTTACCCCAAAGAATAAAACAATACTATTTCAAAGGGATACATGTACCTGAGGTTTATAGCAGCATTATCTATAGCTAAATTATGGAAACAGTCCAAGTTTCCACTGATTGATGAATGGATAAAATTGTGATATATCATATGATTTCACTCATATGTGGAATTTAAGAAACAAAACAAATTAGCAAAGGGAAAAATAGAGGAAAAGAATCCAAAAAAGAGATTCCTAATTATAGAGAAGAAACTGGTGGTAGTTGTGGGGTGGTGGAGCGGTGAGGGCATGGGTTAAATAGGTAATGGGGATTAACTGTGAGGAGCACATGTTTCAAATAAATTTAAAAAGACTTTTTTTTATTTTTTCTATGTTATTTTTTTTTTTTTTGAGAGACAGAGCGCGAGCAGGGGAGGGTCAGCGAGAGAGGGAGATACAGAATCTGAAGCAGGATCCAGGCTCTGAGCTAGCTGTCAGCACAGAGCCCGATGCGGGGCTCGAACCCACGAACCGTGAGATCATGACCTGAGCCAAAGCCAGACGCTTAACCGACTGAGCCACCCATGAGCCCCTGAATAGAAATTTTTTAAAACTGTATTAAAGAATTCTAAGTGTATGCTTTATTGACAGTTTTGGTTTTTTTTTTTAATTTTAATTTTTTAATGTTTATTTGAGAGAGAGAGAGAGAGAGAGAGAGAGAGGTGGGGGGGGCAGAGAGAGAGGGAAACACAGAATCTGAAGCAGGCTCCAGGCTCTGAGCTGTCAGTACAGAGCCCAATTCGGGGCTCTAACTTGTGTGCTGCAAGATCATGACCTCAGCTGAAGTCGGACACCCAACCAACTGAGCCACCCAGGCGCCCCTCTTGACAGTTTTAGATGAATGTTTTCCAACAACTCTCTTCTTTATAATTGTTTTAAAAATGATAGAAAAGTGGTTACCAGCTAATCCCATCTTCACTGAATATAGCCGTAAGGAATTATCCTGCTCCCTGAAGGCAACTGTATATGAAGTGAATGTAGGACACTTTTATATTTGAAATATATGATGTATAAAACATTAGACTAATACCTAATATACCTTTTATTTTATTTTTATTTATTTATTTTTCATCATGGTAGGTTTGCTCTTTAATCTGCATCCCCTATTTTCCCCACCTACCTCTCCTCTGGTTTGTTCTCTATAATTGTCTGTTTATCTCTCTTCTCTCTCTCTCTCTCTCCTTATTTAGTACATCTGATTTTAACAACCACTGCCCTTAAAGCTAAAACATTATTTTTATCAATCTATTCTAGAGTCAAACATTTTGATCACTGTGTTGAGGGCTTGAATATCCACTTTCTTTTATCTATCTATCTATCTATCTATCTGTAGATACATTTGTGTACTAGAGGTGCCATAACAAAATATTATATATTATAGACTGAATACTTGTGTTCACCCTAATTCATATGTTTAATGTTAATCTCCAATGTGATCATATTGGGGGATGGAACCTTAAGAAGTGATTAGGTCATGAATGGGTTAAATGCCTTTATAAAATAGATGCCAAAGAGCTCCTGAGACCCCTTATGCCATGGGAGGACACATGAGCCAGAAAGTGGGTCCTTACTAGACACTGCATATTCTAGACTATGATATTTTTTTATTGTGGATTTTTGTTATGGCAGTCCAAAATGACTAAAACAACACAGAACAGACAGTTAAGCAACCAAATTTATTTTCTTACAGTTTTAGAGGCTAGAAGTCCAAGATCAAAACATCAGCAGGTTTGGATTCTCCTGAGGCCTCTCAACTTGTAGGCAGCCACCTTCTCCCTGTTTCCTTATATGGTCTTTCCTCTGTGCACACATCTTTGGTAATTCTTTGTGTGTCAAAATTTCTTCTTCTTATAAGGACACCAGTCATATTGGATTAGGACTCTCATTTTGACTTAAACACATCTTTAAAGATGCTATCTCCAAATATGGTGCATTGTGAGGCACTGATGGTTAGTGTTTCAACAAATGAATTTTGGAGAGACACAATTGAGCACATAACACTAGAATATGCACCCTTTACTGAAACAGATCTTATTAGCTTTCTGAGGCAATGTTTCTAATAAAGAGGGGGAAAACTGGATAGCATTTCAACAATGCATGTCTTAGAAACCAAAGAGGCAGTGGTTTAGAGAAACTTCATTAAAGCCTTCACCTTTACTTCAAAAAAATATATGTTACAACAGAGTCACTTCCCGTCAAAAGAAAAAAGCCTCCAAAAAAGGCAACATTGAAACAACAGCTTACATAACACTGGGGGAAAGCGGAGACAGATCTGTCCATACTGATATTGGAGCATGAAAATGAGGGAGTTGGCAGGTGCTATTTTCCTCCCCCTCCCCCTAGCATAAACACAGGGCAACTTGCAGGAGGATAGGTGGCACAGACACGTGCTACCTAACATATTAACAATGCACCAGCACATGACTTCTTCTGAGGACTTATCCACTCCAAACCTGTTAGTCTCAGCTCTGGGCTCAGGAAAATTTTTGTTATAACTGCACACACACCACATACAGCAGCCAGGTGCATAGCTGCCACCATGTGCTCTGCCAAGTCACCTCTCAGCACCAGCTCACATCACTATGCCATGCCCAGCTGTACCCAGCCATTGCCAAGCTCAGGACACAGCCTTGCACCCACAGCAACAATGGTGTGCAGAACCCCAGTAGCCACAGTGTTTGGAGGGATGCAGCATAGGACTAGTTGCTCAGCACAAATTGTGCTAACAATTCTGCCCCACTGCCAAATTCCCCAGCATGCATACCCGCTCAAAGCTGGCCTGCCTGGGTCCCATTAACACCACAGAGAGGAAGCACAGCCTACAACAGGCAGACAGACATTGCAAATGATTGCACTGAATGGAAAAGTAACTCAGACACAACAGCAGGACATAAGCAACACACCTAGGACACTCTTCTGAAGTGCTAGGTTCTGCTGAACAGGGGACACTGCACTGCAGAGAATTCCAGGATCTCTTCTGCGTAAAGTCTCTACCTTCAAGAGTGGAAGGCATAAATACCTTTCTCAACACAGAGAAACAGACAGAGGAGCAGAAAAAATGAGTAGACAGAGAAATTTATCCCAAATGAAAGGCCATTGCCAGATATCTAAGTGAAACAGACATAAGTAACATGATAGAGAATTTAAAGCTATGATCATAAGGATACTCCCTGGACTTGAGAAAAGAGTGGAAGACATGAGTGACACCTATAGCACAGAGATAAGAAATAACATGGCAGATATAAAGGACTCAGTAAACAATATGTCAACATGATTGATGAAATGAACAACAGGCTGGAAAGAGAGATATGAATTAATGACACAGAGTCATAGAAATGGAAATTAATCAAGCTGAACTAAAGAGAGAAAAAAATATGCAAAATGAGCATAGACATAGGGAACTCAGTGACCCCATCAAGCATAGTAACATTTGTATTATAGGAGTTCCAGAAGAAGAGAGAGAAAATGGGGCAGAAAATTTATTTGAAGAAATAATAGCTGAAAACTTCCCTAATTTGGGGAAGGAAACAGACATCAAGATCAAGGAGGCACAGAGAATCCTATTAAACTCAACAAAGGCAGACCCCTAACCAAAAGATATTGTAATCAAAATGGGGAAATATGGTGTAAAGAAAGAATCTTAAAAACAGCAAAAAAAAAAAAAAAAAAAAAAAGAAGAAGACAGTAACTTATTAGGGAAAATCCATAAGGCTAGCAGGAGATTTCTCAACAGAGACTTGGGAAACCAGAAGGGAGTGGCACGATGTATTCAACCTACTGAATGGAAAAAAAAAAAAAAACTGCACTCCAAAATGTTCTACCCAGTAAGGCTATTATACAGAATAGAAGGAAAGATAAATAGTTTCCCAAAGAAAACGTAAATGAGTTCATAACCACTAAACCAGCCCTGCAGGAAATGCTAAAGGGGACTCTTTCAGTGAAAAAGAGAGGCCAAAAGTGATACTGTAAATGTAGGAAATACAAAACTAGTAAAAATGAATATTTTTGCAAAAATAGTCAAAGAACTCACAAAATAAACAATATAAAATATAACAACATATACCTAAACATGGTTAAGAGAAGGGTAAAAAATGAGTTTAGGCTTAAATGATGATCAACTTAATATAGACTGCTCTATGCAAAAGGGGTTATATACAAACTTAATGGTAATGATATATCCAGAACAACTAATAAATATGCAAAGAATAAATAGTAAGAAATCCAAATATAGCACTAATGACAATCAGCAAACCACAAAACCGAAAAAGACAGGAAAGGGTCAGAGAAAATCTTCAAAGACAACTAAAAACAAATAATAAAATGATAATAAACACATATCTATCAGAAATTAATTTTCAATGTAAATGGACCAAATACTCAAGTCACAAGACATAGGATGAAATAATGGGTTAAAAAAGAAAGAGTCATCTAGTTCTGCCTAAAAGAGACTCATTTCAGACTTAAAGACAATTGTAAAACGAAAGTGAGGAAATGGAGAAATGTCTATCATGGAAATGGATGTCAAAGAAAGCTGGAGTAGCAATACCTATATTGGATTAAATAGACATTAAAACAAAGATTTTAACAAGAGACAAAGAAGAAAACCATATAATAATAAGGAGGACAATCCAACCAGAAAATATAACAATTGTAAATATTTATGCACCCACATAGGAACAACCCAATACATAAAACAGTGAATAACAAACATAATAGAATGAAACCATAATAATACAATAATATACTATGGGACTTTAACACCTCACTTATATCAATGGACAGATCAGCCAAACAGAAAACCAACAAACTAAAAATTGACTTTGTTTTTTTTTTTTTTTTTTTTTT
>CM053579.1:46954685-47055130 GCA_028646485.1 Cryptoprocta ferox
TACTGAAAACAAACTGAGGGGGGAAGGGGAAGGGGGAAAGGTAATGGGGGGTGATGGTCATGGTGGAGGTCACTTGTGGGGAAGAGCACTGGGTGCTATATGGAAACCAACCTGACAATAAACTATAAAGTTTAAAAAAAAATAGAACTGATACATCAGTTCAGCAAAGACGCAGGGTACAAAATCAATATACAGAAATTGTTTACATTTTTATACACCAATAATGAAACCACACAAAGAGAAATATAAAGTTACTGATCCCATTCACAATTGCACCAAGAAACATAAAATACCTAGAAATAAACCAAACCAAAGATGTAAAAGATCTGTATGTTGAAAACTATAGAAATTTATGAAGGAAATTGAAGAACAGTCCATGCTCATGGATTGGAAGAATAAATATTTTTAGATATCAATACCACCCAAAGCAATCTAGACATTCAATGCATTCCCAATCTAAATTGCACCAACATTCCTCGCAAAGCTAGAACAAACTATCCTAAAATCCGTATGGAACCACAAAAGTCCCTGAATAGCCAAAGTAATAGTGATGAAGAAATCCAAAACGGGAGGCATCACAATGCCAGATTTAGCCTCTAGTACAAAGCTGTAATCATCAAGATAGTATGGTATTGGCACAAAAACAGACACAGAGACTAATACAGTAGCCTAGAGAACCCAGCAATTGGATCCACAAATGGATGGCCAACTAATCTTTGACAAAGAAGGGAAGAGTATCCAATGGAGAAAAGACAGCCTCTTCAATGGATGGTGCTGGGAGAACTGGATAGCAACATGCAGAAGAATGAAACTAGACCAGTTTCTTACACCATACACAAAAATAAGCTCAAAATGGATGAAGGACCTGAATGTGAGACAGGAAACCATCAAAACCCTAGAGAAGAAAACAGGAAACAACCTCTTTGACCTCAGCTGAAGCAATTTCTTACTCGACACATCTCCAAAGGCACAGAAATCAAAAGCAAAAAATGAACTACTGAGACCTCATCAAGATAAAAACTTCTGCACTGCAAAGGAAGCAATGAACAAAGCTAAAAGCAACTGACAGAATGGGAGAAGATATTTGCAAACGACATATCAGATAAAGGGTTACTATCCAAAATCTATAAAGAACTTATCAAACCCAATACCCAAAAATCAAATAATCCAGTGAAGAAATGGGCAGAAGACATGAACAGACACTTCTCCAAATTGGACATCCAGATGGCTAACAGACACATGAAATGATACTCAACATCACTCATCATCAAGGAAATACAAATCAAAACCACACTGAGATATCACCTCATGCTGGTCATAGAGGCTAAAATGAACAAATCAGGAGACTATAGATGCTGGTGAGGATGTAGAGAAATGGGCACCCTCCTACACTGCTGGTGGGAAGGAAAACTCGTGCAGCTTCTCTGGAAAACAGCGTGGAGGTTCCTCAAAAAATTAACAATAGAACTCCCCTAAGACCCAGCAATAACACTGCTAGGGAATTATCCAAGGGATACAGGAGTGCTGATGCATAGGGGCACATGTACCCCAATGTTAATAGCAGCACTTTCAACAATAGCCAAATCATGCAAGCAGCCTAAATGTCCATCAACTGACGAATGGTCAAGAAGATATGGTTTATATATACAATGGAATACTACATGGCAATGAGAAAGAATGAAATCTGGTCATTTACAGCAACATGGATGTAACTGGAGGGTATTATGCTAAGTGAAATAAGTCAGGCAGAGAAAGACAGATACTATATGTTTTCACTCTTTAGAAACTTAACAGAAGACCATAGGGGAGGGGAAGGGAAAAAAAGTTACAGAGAGGGAGGGAGGCAAACCACAAGAGACTCTCAAATAATGAGAAGAAGCTGAGGGTTAATGAGGGACAGGGAAGAGGGGAATGTGGGTGATGGGCATTGAGGAGGGCACATGTTGGATGAGCACTGGGTGTTGTATGGAAACCAATTTGACAATAACTTATATTTTTAAAAAAGAAGAGAAATAAAAAGAATATTATGAAAAACTATAAGTCAACAATTTGACAACCTGGAAGAAATGGAAAAATTCCTAGAAACATATAAACTACCAAAACCAAAACAATAATAAATAGAAAACTTAAACAGACAAATAACCAACAAAGAAATGGAGCCAGTAATCAAAAATCTCTCAACAAACAAAAGCCCAGAACCAAATGGCTTTACAGACAAATTTACAGACAAAAGATTTAATGAAGAATTTATACCTTTTCTTCTCAAACTCTTCCAAAAAATAGAAAAATAAGATAGACTTCCGAATTCATTCCATGAGCCTAGCATTACCCTGATACCAAAATCAGATAAAGACAATACAAAAAGGAGAACTACAAGCCAATATACCCGATGAACATACATATAAAAATTGTTAAACGAGTATAAGCAACCCAAATAAAAAAAGCACTAGCAAACCAAATTCAACGATACATTAAAAGAATCAATCACCACGATCAAGTGGGATTTGTTCTTGTGTTGTAAGGGTGGTTAAATGTGCATAAATCAATCAACGTGTTATTTACCATCAAAAAGGGAAAGGATGAGAACCATGTGATCATTTCAATAGATGCCAAAAAAGCATTTGACAATGTACGATGTATGTTTATGATAAAAATCTTCAACAAAGTAGGTGTAGAGGTAACAGTCCACAACATAATAAAGGTCATATATGAAAATCCCACAGCTAATATCATCCTAAATGGCGAAAAAATTAGAGCTTTTTACTTAACGTCAGGAATAAATCAAAGATGTCCACTCTCCCCTTTTATATTTAACATAATATTGGAAGTGAAGGCCAACACAATTAGAGAATAAACAGAAATAAAAGGCACCCCAATCAATAAGGGAGAGGTAAAACTTTTACTATTGGCAAACGAATTAATGCTTTACGTAGAAACCTCCAAAGACCCCACCAAAATGATGCTAGAACTGATAAATGAATTCATTAGTTACAGGATACAAAATCAATGTACAGAAATCTGTTTCATTTAAATACACCAATAATGAATGAAACAGCAGAAAGAGATGTTAATAAAACAGTCCCATTTAAAATTGTACCCAAAATATAAGATTCCTAGGAATAGGCCTAACCAAATACCTGTACACTGAAAAGCATAAAACACTTATGAAAGAAACTGAAGATGACACAAATAAATGGAAAGGCATTCCATGCTCATGGACTGGAAGAACAAATGTTGTAAAAATATATAGTGCTCAATACAATCTACACATTTCATGAAATTCCTATCAATACACCAACAACATTTCTCACAGAATTAAAACAGCCCTGAAATTTGTATGGAACCAGAAAAGACCCCGAAGAGCCAAAGCAATCTTGAAAAAGAAAATCATAGCTCGAGGCATGACAATTCCAGACTTCAAGTCATACTACAAAGCTATAGTAATCATAACTCTATGGTACTGGCAGAAAAATACACACAAAAATCAATGGAACAGAATAGAAAACCCAGAAATAAACCCACAGCTATATGGTCAGTTAATATTAAACAAAGCGGGACAAAATATCTAAAGGGAAAAATAACGACTTTTTAACAAATGGTGTTTAAAAAAACTGGACAGCCATGTGCAAAACAATGAAACTGGACCACTTTCTTACACCATACACAAAAATAAATGGTTTAAAGACTTAAATATGAGACTTGAAAACATAAAACAATTCTAGAAAAGAACACAGGCAATAACTTCTTTGACATTGGCCATAGCAATTTCTTTCTAGATATGTCTCCTGAGGTAAAAGAAACAAGAGCAAAACTAAACTATTGAGACTACATAAAAATTAAAAGATTCTGCACAGTAAAGGAATCAATGAACAAAACTAAAAAGAAACTATGGAATGGGAGAAGATATTCACAAATGACATATATGATAAACGGTTAATATCACAGAAATGTAAAGACATCAAACTCAACATCCTAAAAAATAATAATCCAGTTAAACATGGGTAGAAGACACAAACAGACATTTCTCCAAATAAGACACCCAACATGACCAACAGAACCATGAAGCGATATCATCATCACATATCAGGGAAATGCAACTCAAAATTACAATGAGATATAACCTCACACCTGTCAAAATGGCTAATGTCAGCAACACAAGAAACAGCAGATGTTGACTAGGATGTGAAGAAAAAGGAACCTGCATGCATTATTGGTGGGAATGCAAACTAGTGTAGCCACTCTGGAAAACAGTATGGAGGTTACTCAAAAAGTTAAAACTAGAACTTCCTTACCATCCAGCAATTGTACTCCTGGGTATTTACTCAAAGAATTTACACTAATTCAAAGGGATGCATGCACCCCTATGTTTATAGCAGGATTATTTACAGTAGTCAAATTATAGAAGCAGCCCAAGTGTCTATTGGATGATGAATGGATAAAAAAAATAAGATGTATATATGTACAATAAAATATTATTCAGCCATCAAAAAGAATGAAATTTTGCCATTTGCAACAACATGGATGGAGCTACAAAACATTATGTAAAGTGAAATAAGTCAATCAGAGAAAGACAAATACCATATGATTTCACTCATATGTGGAATTTAAGTAATAAAACAAATGAGCAAATGGAAAAAACAGGCAGTGTAATCAAGAAACAGACTCTTTTCATAAAATGTCCATTTATTTATTTTGAGAGAGCACGTGAGCAGAGGAGGGGTAGAAAGGGAGGGAGAGAAAGCACTCCAAGCAGGCTCCATGCTGTCCAGAGCCCAGTGCAGGATGCGGGGTCCAATCTCATGAACAATGAGACCATGCCCTGAGCTGAAATCAAGAGTCAGAGGCTTATCCTACTGAGCCACTCAGGTGCCCCAAGAAACAGACTCTTAATTATGGAAAACAAACAGTTGTTTACCGGAGCCGAAGGGGGGGATGGTTAAATACCTTATGGGGATTGAGGGGTAAATTTGTCATGATGAGAACCAGGTGATATATGGAATTTTTGAATCACTATATTGTACACCTGAAACTAATATAACACTGTATATTAAGTATCTGGAATTAAAATAAACACTTTTTAAAAAAGGAATGTGCAGCAAATCCTCATGAATTGAATAAATGATTTCAGTGTTTCCATACCACCTACTTATCATTATTTGAGCTTAATATGTATTAAAACTAAAGGTATGAAATTGAGATTGTGACTGCATTAATACTGTAGTTAATTAATTAATTCAATCCCAACATTTCCAATGAGAAAGCTAGAGAGAATTACATTTTGTAATTTCTCACATACTATAAATAATGAGAATCAATGTAAGAATAATAAAATTATGAATTATAGGAAATGTTAATTTGACAAAGCATTTGTAAACTTTTTGTTTCCTTAGTTAAAAACTCTTAACCTTGCCATTTTTAATGTTTTTCTTTAAAACCCATTGTAAAATGTTAAGGTTCCCAGATGATTATTTATTTTTGCTGCTTTTTCCTGTGGAGGATATGGCCAGAGGACAGAGATCTCTGAATCATAGGGACTTTGCAATAGACACAATTTCAGAGATGGAAAGGACTTTTGCATCCATTTACATGAAAATAATATTTAAAAAGGAACAGGAGTATAACATGTGTAGGGCAATGCAGTATTTTAATTCACCAAAATTTTGCCTATTTAGTATTCTTCCAACCCCCATTCTTCCAACACATCTAATAACAGAATGCTTATTTTAGTTAGGTTTGTGAAAAGTAATGGAATATATTATATGTTTCAAACAAATTATCATAGGCCTACAAACCAAAACCCAAAAGTATTTCAAATGAATATAAAAGAAATACATCAGTAAGGCTCTAAATACAAATACCAGTCACTGTTATTAAACCTAGCACTCATTTTATCAGAATACTGGTCCTCAATTTCTTGATGTGCTTCTCTATTAAGAATAAGTAAAGGAAGCAAATAAAACATTGACTTAAATCACAGTAAAGGATATCTAGATAATTTATTAATCAATGTTCATCATCCCTCACTTACGGATTAGTAATCATTTACAAATTCATAGGCTACTTTTTCTGTGAGTTTGAGTTTCTAAGACTACTAGGTTTAAGTCAGTCATATTATAAGGGTTTCATATTAAGAAAGGATCTCTGTCTTCTGATTCAAGTTGACTCCATCTCTTGAAGTTTAAGGAGAACAATATAGTAGGAGTTGCTACTATAGATTTGAAAGCACAAATTTAAAAGCCAAGTATTATGAGAAAATATAAGTTAATTAATAGATCCAAAATATGGGTTTGGATATGAAAACTGTAAATGTTTATAACAAGATGACCTTAGATTCAGCTTTATGTAGCTACAAAAAATATAAAACTCAGATTAACTGAAAATATGGACCTAAATTGATTATGCTTTGGGTAATCTTATACACATAGGGCACGGAGCAAGCAGCCAAATTGAAGGAAGTCAGAGTCTATGTATCATATGATCTATGTCAAGCTTTATTTCATTCATATTTTGTTTAGCTAGAGTTCTTGCTGAATGCACATTGCTTGATGAATCAAAACAGTATGTACCTTTTTGTAAAAAAAAGGAACACAGCAACACAAAACAAAATTAAGTCATAATTAAATCAGCAAAAGCATCATTGTTTTCTCTAAATGATAGGATATGTATACATGTATGCGTATCTGGATAGATTATAATCTATAATATAGATAGACATACAGATAGATAGTGTATATACCATATATAAAGTGAATAAAATAAAATGACTTCAGCTCCTCAGTTGTACTAGTCACATTTCAAGTGCTCAAATGCCACATATGGCTAGTGACTACCATATTGAGGAGAGTAGGTATTGGTCATTGCCTTCACTGCAGAAAGTTATGTTAGTGCTATTCTAAAGGATAATAAGTCACTGATCAGTTTTTTGTAAAACAGTTTAATACACAGAGGTATCTAAGCATCTTCATTTCAACATATCCAATAGTAAATTGACCACTATTCAATGAAAGAGATCTCAATTCTTTATTCTATATGGTAGTTGCATAATTTAATTGTTTTTAATAGAAAGTTTTGAGTTCCTCATATGTGTCAGGTACTATTCCCAGTTACTGAGAGTACAGAGATAACAGTCTTTGCCCTCAAAGATCTCTGTCTAATAAGTACCACTGCCATCCCTCTATTTCTTCAGTCCCTGCTAAATTGGCCAACATCCTGGAATCAACTTTGCATTGGTTTTCTTTCCATTCCCACTGCTATCACTTTCATTTGAACCCTCCTTACACTTTCCCTTTATTATCTCAGTAGCCTCTTAACTTACTTTCCAACTTTGATGATTTTCTTCTCCAAGTGACCCTTGTCACTGCTACCAAAATAAACTATCAAAAACAAAAATAAATAAGGAGAAGTATTAGAAAGGACAATTGGAAAATAGAAGAAAAAACTGAGCAGAGCAGTACCCACAAAGCAAGAATGGCATGCCTTAGTTCCATAGCCACAAAGTTTACATACAATAAATATTAGCAGAAGAGAGTGAGTATGGACTACCATGCTTTGCAACTGCTATACCAATGTATCAGGATTGCTCTAATTAAGAAAAGTAAACAGCTGTACACTGTTATCATCATCACCCTAAAGGATATGGAGTCAAGTCCTAAGCTTGAAAATTAAGAGTTATTGAATAACTTTATATCTGGATTTCATGGGAAACTATTACTTAAAAGTATACTTAAATAATTAAAAATTAAATATTCATTACTAGCTTATCCACAGAAATTGCACCTGACTGATACATCATTCTAAAAGTTAGGCTGACATGTTCCATTAAGTGTAAAACTCAAACAAAGTCCCAGTAAATTTGTTTCTAAATTTAGATGCTGCAAGATATACATATTACCTGTGTGCCACTTTAAAGCATAGTGGCTAAATCCTGAACATCGTGTTACTGTGTTTCAAAGATTAGTTAGGATATATAAGGAATTAAATTACATGTAATAAAGCCACATTGCTCTCCTATATGACCCGCTGAGTATGATGATAGGGTTGGAGAAACTCTTGCAAACTGTTTGTATAACGTGAAAAAGACTCTGGTTAAAATAAATTTTGCTATAGACATAGGAAGAAAATGGTATTTTTGTCTGGTATTATTTTGCAATTCCAAATGGTAAACTTATCTTAATCACTCTCCTATGAACCCAACAAATTTTTAGATTGCCCTTGTATCTATTCTGGTATAATTCTGTGTTTTCTGAAGCCAAATTAAAGAAAAAATGTCCTTAAGTTTCATATAAATTGTTCATTATGACTAGCACATAACTTTCTTGTATATTACAAGACACTTTTTTTTGAAGTCTGGATTCATTTCTTGCTGGTATAAGTAGTACAAGTTAAATATCCTCAAAAACTAATACAAGTTCAAGCTATTGACTATACTTTCTTATCTAAATTTGAGGTCCTTTTGTAAGCATGTAGTCTGTCTAAAAGACAACTGCATTATCAAGTCACTTGCAATAAATAATCATATCATATCAACATCTGTCATTTCCATTTTTCTGTCATATTTCTGAAACATGGAATATCACCTGCTGAGAATAAATGCTAAGGATTTATTTTTAAAAAGATGGGTCCTAGAATTCATAACCTGTGACATATGATTTAGTGAAAGATATCTTAAATTTGAGGTCTCTGAGGTGAGGTATGCATATCCCAAAAGAGGCAAAAGATAATTTATGAAGATAGAGCAAGATATTAAAATTTCAATTTTTATTTTTAACTAAAAAGAAAGGATTACATAAGATATGGATCATCACTGATGCCCTCACCAGTCAAATACCAAAGGTATGG
The DNA here is from genome assembly GCA_028646485.1 of Cryptoprocta ferox. Classification (NCBI taxonomy): domain Eukaryota; kingdom Metazoa; phylum Chordata; class Mammalia; order Carnivora; family Eupleridae; genus Cryptoprocta; species Cryptoprocta ferox. The sequence goes on from CM053579.1 coordinate 46,963,524, forward strand.
CAAAGGAGAAGTGGGAGTTCACAGCAGAGCAAGTGGCTGGCCATTGGTAATTCCAATCTTTTCAAATTAGTGTTTTAATCTTTTTTGGGGAAAATGCCCAATATTGGAGTTCTTGGTTCACATGGTACTTATATTTTTAATATTTGGAGGAACCCCCATATTATTTTCCAAAGTGGCTGTATCAGCCTGCATTCTCACCAACAGTGTACAAGGGTTCCTTTTTCTCCCTATCCCCACCAACCTTTGTTATTTCTTGTCTTTTTGATTCTAGCCATTCTGACTGGTGTGAACTGATATCTCATTGTGGTTTTGATCTGTCTTGTGCTGATGATTAGTGATGTCAAGCATCTTGTATTTTGTCTGTTGGCTGTCTGTATGTCTTCTTCTTCGGAAAAATGTCTATTCAGGAATTCTGCCCACCTTTTTTTCTTCCAAATTTTTATTTAAATTCCTGTTAGTTGACAGAGTATAATATTAGTTTCAAGTACAGAATTTAGTGATTCAGCAATTACATACAACCCCGGGTGCTCATCACAAGTGCCCTCCTTAATCCCCAACATATATTAACCCATCGCCCCTCTCACTTCCCCTCTGATAATGGTCAATTTGTTCTCTATAGTTAAGAATCTGTTTCTTGGTTTGCCTCTCTCCCCGCCATGTTCATTTGTTTTGTTACTTAACTTTCACATATGAGTAAAATTATATGGTATTTGTCTTGACTCTTATTTCACTTACTATAATACTCTCTAGCTCCATCCACATCATTGCAAAGGGCAATAATTCATTCTTTTTTATAGGCATGATTATTTGGGCCCTTTTCATAATTTGACTATTATTGATAATGCTGCTGTAAACTTTGGGGTACATGTACCCCTTTAATTCTGTATTTTTATATCCTTTGGGTAAATACCTAATAGTGCAATTGCTGGATCATAGGGTAGTTTTATTTTTAAATTTTTGAGGAATCACCAAACTATTTTCCAGAGTGGCTGCACCAGTTTGCATTCCCACCAACAGTGTAACAGGGTTCCCCTCTCTCCCTATCCACGTCAATACCTGTTGTTTCCTGTGTTCTTATTTTTGGCCAGTGGAAATCTATGAGGTCATATCTCATTATAGTTTTGATTTGTATTTCCCTGATAATGAGTGATGTTGCGTATCTTTTCATGTGTCTATTGGACATCTGGAAGTCTTCTTTGGAAGAAAATATGTCTATTCATGTTGTCTGGCCATTTCTTAAATGGATTGTTATATTTTTGGGTGTTGAGTTTGATTGAGTTCTTTATAGATGTTGGATACTAATCTTTTATCATAAATATCATTTGCAAATATCTTCTCTCATCCTGTAGGCTGCCTTTCAGTTTTGTTGGTGGTTTCCTTCACTGTGCAGAAGCTCTTTATTTTGATGAAGTCCTAATAGTTTGTTTTTGATGCTGTTTTCCTTGCCTGAGGAGGAATATCTAGTAAGAAGTTGCTAGAATGTCAATGTCAAAGAGGTTACTACCTGTGTTCTCCTCTAGGATTTTGATATTTCCTGGCTCACATATTGGTCTTTCATCCATTTTGAATTTATTTTTATGTATGGTGTAAGAAAGTCACCCAGTTTCATTCCTTTGTGTGTTCCTGTTCAGTTTTCCCACCATCGTTTGTTGCAAATACTGTCTGTTCTCCATTAGATATTCTTTCCTGCTTAATTGAAGATTGGTTGATCGTATAGTTGTGGGTTCATTTCTGGGTTTTCCATTCTGTTCCATAGATCTGTGTCTTTATATTTGTGACAGCTTTGTAATATAGTGGGAAGCCCAGAATAGTGATGCCTTGAGCTTTACTCTTATTTTTCAAGATTGCTTTGTCTATAAGGGGTCCTTTGTCATTCCATACAAATTTTAGGATCATTTGTTATAGCTCTGTGAGAAATGCTGTTGATATATTTTTTCTTCCAAGATTTTATTTAAATTCTAGTTAGTTAACATATAGTATAGTTTTGGTTCCAATAATAGAAGTTAGTGAGTCATCACTTACATATAACACTCAGTGCTCATCACAAGGACCCTCTATTTAGCACATCCCCCATCCACCTCCCCTCGAGCAACGCTCAGTTTGTTCTCTATCATTATGAGTCTCCTATGGTTTGCCTCCCTCACTATTGTAATCTTATTTTATTTTTCCTTCCCTTCATATATGTTCATCTGTTTTGTTTCTTAAATTCCACAGATGAGTGAAATCTTATGGTATTTATCTTCCTCTGACGTATTTCACTTAGCATAATACACTCTAGCTTCATCCATGTCGTTGCAAATGGCAAGGTATCATTCCTTTTGACGGCTGAGTAATATTCCATTATATATATATATTATATATATATATATATATATATATATATTATGTATATATACACATCTTCCTTATCCATTCATCACTCGATGGACATTCAAACTTTTTCCACAATTTGTCTATTGTTGATAGTGCTGCTATAAACATTGGGTTACATGTGCCCCTTTGAATCAACAATTCTGCATCCTTTTGATAAATATCTAGTGATACAATTGCTGGATCATAGGGTAATCCTGTATAACTTTCTGAGGAAATTCAACAATGTTTTCCCCAGTGGCTGCACAAGTTTACATTCCCATCAATTCTCTGCTTATTTTCCAGTGTACGTTGTTTCCTGAGTTGTTAATTTTAGCCATTCTGACAGATGTGAGGTTCTATCTCATTGTGGTTTTAATTTGTATTTCCCTGATGATGAGTGATCTTGAGCATTTTTTCATCTGTCTGTTAGCCATTTTTTTATCTTCTTTGGAGAATTGTCTTTTCACATCTTCTGCCTATTTCTTAAGTGGGTTGTTTACTTTTGGGGTGTTGATTTTGATAAGTACTTTATAGATTTGGGGTACTAGCCCTTTATCTTATATGTCATTTGCAAATATATTTTCCCATTTCAGAGTTAACTTTTAGTTTTCTCATTGATTCCTTCACTGTGCAGAGCTTTTTATCTTGATAAAGTCCCAATACTACAATTTTGTATTGTTTCCTTTACCTCCAGAGACATGTCTAGTAAGAATTTGGTCTGGCTGAGGTTTAAGAGGTTGCTGCCTGTGTTCTCCTCTAGGATTTTGATGGTTTCCTGTTTCACATTTAGGTTTTTCATTCATTTTGAATTTATTTTTGTGTATGGTGTAAGAAAGTGGTCAAGTTTTATTCTACATGTGGCTGTCCAGTTTTCCTATCATCATTTGTTGAAGAGATTGTCTTTTTTCCATTGCATATTCTTTCCCGCTATGTCAAATATTAGTTGAGCATATAGTTATGGGACCATTCGTGGGATCCCTATTTTGTTCTATGGATATATGTGTCTGTTTTTGCACCAGTACCATATAGTCTTGATGGCTATACTTTGTAATACAACTTGAAGTCCGGACTTGTGATGCCTCCTGCTTTTCTTCTCCTTTTTGACATTACTGTGTCTATTCTGGGTCTTTTGTGGTTCTATACAAATTCTAGAATTGGTTGTTTAAGCTCTGTGGAAAAAAGCTGGTGTTATTTTGATATGGATTGCATTGAATGTGTAGAATTCTTTGGGTAATATAAACATTTTAACAATTACTGTTCTTCCATTCCACGAGCATGGACTCTTTTTCCATTTCTTTGTGTCTTCTTTGATACCTTTCACAAGTGTTTTATATTTTTCACAATATGGATCTTTTAACTCTTTGGTTAGGTTTATTCCTAGGTATCTTATGGTTTTTGGTGCAAACGTAAGTGGTATCAATTTCTTGATTCCTCTTTCTGCTGCTTCATTATTGGCGTATAGATATGTCACAGGTTTCTGTACATTGATTTTCTATCATATGAATTTAATAAATTCATGGGTCAGTTCTAGCAATTTTGGGTGGAGTCTTTTGGGATTTCCATATAGAGTATCAGGTTGTCTGCCAAGATTGAAAGTTTGACTTCTTCCTTGACAATTTTGATGCATTTTATTTATTTTTTTGTTTTATTATTGATGAGGCTAGGACGTCAAGTATTATGTTAAACAGTGGTGAGAGTGAACATCCTTGTCGTGTTTCTGTTCTTAGGAAAAATTATCTCAGTTTTTCCCCATTGAGGATGATGATAGATCTTGTATTATATATTTATATAATATATATTTTATATTACAATGACCATTATATTTTGAGGTAAGTTCCTATTTCCCTACTTTGTTGAGGGTTTTCATCAAGAAAGGATGCTGTATTTTGTCAAATAATTTTTTTGCATCTTGAAAGAATAATATGGTTGCTATCCTTTCTTTTATTAATGTGGCATATTGTATTGATTAATTGGTGCATATTGAACTATCCTTATAGCCCATAAATAAATCCCATCTGATCGTGGTAATTATTTTAATGTACTGTTCCTTTCCATTTGCTAATATCTTGTTGAGAACTTTTGCATTCATGTTTATCAGGGAAATTGGTCTGTAATTTTCCTTTTAATGGTGTCCTTGTCTGGTTTTGGAATAAAGGTAATACTGACCTCATAGAATGAGTTTGGATGTTTTCCTTCCATTTGTATTTTTTTGAACAGTGTCAAAAGTATAGGTATTAATTCTTCTTTAAATATTTGGTGGAATTCACCTGGAAACTCATCCAGCCCCGGTATCTTGTTTGTTGGAAGAATTTTTATTATCAATTCAATTTCTTTACTGGTCATGAGTCTCTTCAAGATTTATTTTCTTCCTGTTTCAGTATTGGCAGTTTATATGTTTCTAGGAAATTACCCATTTCTTTCAGATTGTCTAATACGTTGACACATAATTGTTCATAATATTCCCTTATAATTATTTGTTTTTCTGTGTTATTGGTTATGATAGCTCCTCTTTCATTCATGATTTTAAATATTTGGGACCTTTTCTTTTCTTTTTGAAATGTGTGGCTAGGGGTTCATCAATTTTGTTGATTTTGTCAAAGACCCAGCTCCTAGTTTCATTGATTTTTTTACTGTTTTTTTTAAAATTTTTATATCAATAATTTTCCTCGTAATCTTTATTATTTCCTTCTTCTGCTGGTTTTGGGCTTTATTTGCTGTTTATTTTCTACCTCCTTTAGGTATAAGGTTACTTTGTATTTGAAACTTTTTGTTTTCCTTCTTTAGTAAAGCATATATTGGTACATACTTACCTCTTAAGAACACTTTTTCCGCATCTGAAAGGTTTTGGACTGTCTTGTTTTCATTTTCATTTGCTTCCATGTATTTCTTTTATTTCTTCTTTAATTTACTGGTTAACCCATTCATTCCTTAGGAAGATGTTCTTTATCTCCATGTATTGTGATCTTTCCAATTTTTTTTCTTGTGGTTGATTTCAAGTTTCATAGAGTTGTGCTCTGAAAAGACGCATTATATGATCTCAAATTTAGTACTAGTAAAGGCTTGATTTGTGACACAGTATGTGATCTATTCTTGAGAATGTTTCATGTGCATTCATGAAGAATGTGCATACTGCTGCTTTAGGCTGAAATGCTCTGAATATATCTGTTAAAACCATCTGGTCCAGTGTATCATTGAAAGCCATTGTTTTCTTGTTGATCTTGTGCTTTGATTATCTGTCATTGCTTTAAGTGGGGTGTTAATATCTCCTCCTAATATTATATTATTATCAATGAGTTTCTTTAAGTTAGTTATTAATTGATTTATATTTTTGTGTTCCTCAAGTTGGGGGCATAAATATTTACCATTGTTAGATCTTCTAGTTAGATAGACCCCTTCTTCATCTCTTATTATAGCCTTTGGTTTAAAATGTAGTTTGTCTGATATAAATATGGTAATTCTAGCTTTCCTTTGATGTCCGTTAGCAAAATAAGTGGTTCTCCATCCCCTCAATTTCAATCTGTAAGTGTCTTAGGGTTTAAAATGAGTCTCCTGTAAGCAGTCTATCAACAGATCTTGGATTTTTACCCATCCTGATACCCTATGTCTTTTGATTATAGCATTTAGTCCATTTACATTCAGAGTAATTATTGATAGATATGAATTTAGTGCCACTGTATTACCTGTCAAGTAGCTGTTCCTATAGACTGTCTCTGATCCTTTCTAGTCTTTGTTGCTTTTTGTCTCTCTTTCCAGCTCACAAGGTCCCTTTTAGTAATTCTTGCAGAGCTGATTTAATGATCACAAAGTCCTTTAGCTTTTGCTTCTCTTGGAAACTCTTTCTCTGTCCTTCAATTCTGAATGACAGCCTTGCTGGATAAAGTTTTTTTTACTTCATACTTTTCCTGCTAGCACATTGTATATATCATGCCACTCCTTTCAGCCCTACCAATTTTCTGTGGACATGTCTGCTGCTAACCTTATTTGTCTAACCTTGTATGTTAAAGACCTTTTGTCCTTAGCTGCTTTCAGAATTCTCCCTTTACCTTTATATTTTGCAATTTTCACTATGATACAACTTGGTGTTGACCTGTTTTTGTTGATTTGAAGGGAGTTCTCTGTGACTCTTGGACTTGAATGCCTGCTACCTTCCCCAGATTAGGGATTTTCAACTATAATTTGTTCAAATAAACTATATGTCTCTTTTTTTCTGCTCTTCTTCTCTTGAGACACCTATGATAGGGATATCATTGTGCCTTATGGAATCACTGAGTTCCCTAATTCTATATTCATGATCTAATAGTTTTCTCTATTTCTCTTTTTCAGCTTCATATTTTCCATATTTTTCATCAATATCATCTTTTCAATCCTCTGATTCTTCCATCCTTATTGTGATTACACCTGTCAATTTTGAATCTCAGCTATAGCATTGTTTCTTTCATCCTGTGTAGTGTTTAGGTCTTAATCTCTGAAGCAAGGGTTTTTCTGGTGTCTTCTATGCTTTTTTTCAAGCACAGCTAGAATCCTATGACTGTTTTAAATTGTTATTCAGATATACTGTTTATATCTGTTTTGAGAAAATCCCTGGCTCTGGATTCCTCTTCATCTTTCTTTGGGGGAGAATTCTTCTGTCTTGCCATTTTGTCTAAGCTTCTATCTTTTGCATGTTATCTGAGAGTAATGTTATATTAAAAAAGGGTTACACTGCCTAGGGTCTAGAGCTTCATGAAATGTTTCTGCTAAATGCTGTGTGCTCTCTGCTGTTGTGATTTGGCTGCTCTTCCAGGTCAGTCCTCTCTAGAGTTCCTCCTTGCTTACAGTGGGGAATGTTTGGACCTTTAACTAGGTGTGTTTTGATTTGTTTGTTAAAATAAGCCTGATTTTTTAAAAAGCTTGATCCAAAAAAAGAGAAAAGGAAACGGAACAACAACAACAAAAACAAACAGACAAAAAACTACATGCCTGGTTATAAAGAAAAATAAAGCAAGGAAGAAGAAGAAGGAGGAGGAGGAGGAGGGGGAAGAGGAGAAGGAGACATAAAGAAGCCTGATCCAAAAATGAGAAAGGGAAATGAAAAACAAACAAACAAGCAAACAAACTACTTAGCCTGATTAAAAAAAAGAAGGCCTGGTTTTATTTCCACCAGAACTGAAGCTGACGTTTGGAGCACGCTATAGTCAGTAGACTTGGTGCATGTGGGGGTACCTGTGTTGGTCTTCTGGGGGAGAGGCCTGTTGTGCTCACAATCAGACTTGCCCTTGTAAAGATGTCTCCCTGTGGAGCAGGGTTTGGTGTAAGTGGCTTCAGTCTTGACTCAAGGTGCCGTGTTGCTCACTGAATTCTGACCCTGCTGGTGATCAGTGGAAGATGTGTCACTCTACTCTCTTCCCTGTGTAGGGGAGCTTGTATCCATCACTGTTCAGGTAGCCCTCACAGACAAACAAATAATTTCCCTTCTGTGCCCAGATTGTTGACAGGCCCAGCTCCACGGCTGTCCTGTGTTTTATCTTTGGCTCTCAACTGGGATTCAAAATTCCAAATCTTAAAGGAACCCCCCCCCCCATGGTGCAGACCCACTCACGCCCTTCCAGAGGAGTGTCTCACAGCACTGTGCCAGGTACCGTCCTGTCCCACAAAAGCAGTCGCATGGCCCCATGGGCACTTTGAACTTATGGTGAAGCACAATGAAAAGGTGCAACCACGTTATCTGCACTTTGCATGTGCCTCTGTCCCCTGCTGTTGAACAGCTGCTCAAAGGCACCAGCCAGGTCTTTTATCCTTGGAGAGGCAATATTCCCTATTCCAAATGCACTCCTGGAAGGGAAACATTCTCTTGCAGTATGACCCAGGGAATCCCCACACCACGCTTTATGCTGTTCATTCCCAGTCCTCCTCTCCTCCCCAGAATCACCACTGCCTGCCTTGAATTACTCCATTGAATCGCACAGACTTCCAAAAACTCAGAATTTCACCTCCACTGTTTGCAGAAACATGCAATAGTCGGTTATTCATGATTCCCCTGTCAATGGTTTTGGGGGAGTGTTTTTCTTGTGTGAACCCAGTACACTGCTCTCACTCCCCACTAGCTTTCTCTTCTCTGTGAATAGGGCTCCCATCCTTCTGTGGTACTGCAGCTTTGCTCTCACCCAATTTCCCTCTCCACACCATGTTTTCTCCCTCAAATTATGCAGATTGTTCTCTTAGTCCTCAGATTAATTTCCTAAATGTTGAAAAGTATTTGATGCTGATCTAGCTGTGTTTGAGGGACAAGACAAACTCAGGATCCCCCTTCTACTCTACCATCTTAACTCCTCCCCTGAAATGCTATTGCTTATTTTATAGGAATGGCACTGAACATGTAGATTGCTTTGGGGAGTATAGACATTTTAACGATATTTATTCTTCCAATCCATGAACATGTAATGTCTTTCTATTTCTTTGTGTTATTTTCAATTTCTTTCATCAGTGTTTTATACTTTTCAGAGTATATATCTTTTACCTCTTTGGTTATATTCATTCCTAGGTATCTTGTGCTTTTTGGGATAATTGTAAATGATATTGTTTCCTTAACTCTCTTTCTCCTGCTTTATTATTGGTATATACAAATGCAACCGATTGCTGTACATTGATCCTGTATCCTGCAACTTTACTGAATTTAGGAAGTTTTTGGTGGAAACTTTTGGGTTTTCTATAGATTATCATGTCATCTGCAAATAGTGCAAGTTTCACTTCCTACATGCTAACTTGAATGCCTTTAATTTCTTTCTGTTTCCTGATTGCTGTGGCAAAGACACATTGTAAAATAACAATGGTCAGAGTGGGCATCAGTGTCTTGTTCTTGACTGTAGAGGAAAAGATCTCAGTTCTTCCCCATAGAGGATGGTGTTAGCTGTGGGTTTTTCATATATGGCCTTTATTATGTTGAGGTATGTTCCCTCCAACTCTTTGTTGAGGATTTTTGTCATGAATGGATGTTATACTTCGTCAAATGCTTTTTCTGCATCTTTTGAAAAAATCATGTGGTTCTTATCCTTTCTTTTATCAATGTTGTGTATCATTTTGATAGATTTGTGAATATTGAACGACCCTTGCAACCCAGGAATAAATCCCACTTGATCCTAGGGAATGAATCTTTTAATATACTTTTGTATATTATTAATTTTGCTAGTATTTTATTAAGAACATTTTCATCCAAGTCCATCAGGGATATTGGCCTGTAAGTCTCTTTATTAGAGGAGCCTTCTTACGGTTTTGGTATTTGGGAGTTATCCTTCCATTTCTGTTTTGTTTTGGAATAATTTTGAGAAGAATAGGGGTTAAATCTTTCTTAAAATTTTTGGTAGAATTCCCCTGTACACCCATCTGTCTCTGGACTTTGGGTTTTTGGGAGATTTTTGATTACTGATTCAATATCTTTGCTGGTTATTGGTCTATTCAAGTTTTCTATTTCTTTCTGCTTCAGTTTTGGTAATTTATGTGTTTCTAGGATTCATCCATTTTTCCATGTTGCCCAATTTGTGAACATATTTTTCATAATATTCTCTTATAACTATTTGTATTTCTGAGGTGTTGGTTGTTATTTATCCTGTATTTTTGTGATTTTATTTATTTGGTTCCTTTCTCTTTTCTTTTTGATAAGTCTGGCTGTGGTTAATCAATTTTACTATTTTTTTCAAAGAACTGACACCTGCTTTCATTAGTCTGTTTTATTATATTTTTTAACTGCCATAGCATTTATTTCTGCTCAAATATTTATTATTTTTGGCCTTAGAATTCGTTTGCTTTTCTTTTTCTAGCTCCTTTAGGTGTAAGTTTAGGTTGTTTATTTGATATTTTTCTTGCTTCTTGAGGTAGGATTGTATTGCTATGAACTTCCCTCTTAGGATTGCTTTCTCTGCATCCCCAAAATTTTAAACCACTGCATTTCCATTTTTCATTTGTTTCATGTAATTATTTTAAATTTCTCGTTGAGTTTCTGGTTGACTCAATCATTGTTTAGTAGCATGTTGTTTAACCTCTATGTATTTGTGCTTTATCTAAATTTTTTCTTGTTTGTGACTTCAAGGTTCACAGTGTTGTGGTCAGAAAATAGGCATGGCATGATCTCCATCATTTTGTACTTGTTGAGGCCTGATTTGAAACGAATTATGTGATCTAATATGGAGAATTTTCCATGTGTACTTCTACAAAATGTGTATTTCACTGTTGCTTTAAGATGGAATGTTCTGAATATATCTAAATATATCTATTAAGTCCATCTGGTCCAGTGTGTCATTCAAAGCCATTGTTTCCTTTTCAATTTTCTGCCTAGATGATCTGTCCATTGATGTAAACGGGTGTTAAAGTCCCCTACTATTATTGTTTTATTATTAACGAGTTCCTTATGTTTGTTATTAATTGATTTATATATTTGGGTGCTCTCATGTTCAGTTAATATTTACAATTGTTGGATCTTGTTGGATAGTCCCCTTTATTATGATATAGTGCTCTTCTTCATCTCTTGTTACAGTCTTTGGTTTAAAAACTAGTTTGTCTAATATAAGTATGGCTATTCTGGCTTTCTTTTGATGTTCATTTGCATGATAAATATTTTCCGTCCCCTCACTTTCAATCTGCAAGTGTCTTCAAGCTTAAAATGTGTCTCTTGTAGGTAGCATATGGATGTCTTGTTTTTTGTTTCTTTTTAACCCACTCTGACACCTTCTGTCTTTTTATTAGAGCATTTAGTCCACTTACATTTAGAGTTATTATTGATAAATATGTATTTAGTGCCATTTTATTACTGTTTTGTCATTGTTTCTGTAGATTTTCTCTGATATGTTCTTTTCTTTGTCACTTTTGGTCTTTCCTTCCTACTCAAAGAGTCCCCTTTAACATTTTTTTTTTGTGCAGGAGTGGTTTAGTGGTCACAAACTCCTTTAGTTTTTCTTTGTTTGGGAAACTCTTTATCTCTCCTTCATTGTGAATGAGCACCTTGCTGAGTAAAGTATTTCTGGATGCAGACTTTTCCCATGCAGCACGTTGAATATATCATGCCACTCTCTTCTGGTTTGCCATTTTCTGTTGAAAGATCAGCAGCTAGCTTATGGGTCTTCCTTTGTAAGTTAAGGACTTCTTTTTTTTTTTGCTGCTTGTAGGTTTTTTCTTTATTGCTATATTTTGCATATCTAACTACAATATGTCTTAGTGTTGGCCTGCTTTTAATTTTTAAAGGTTTATTCATTTTGAGAGAGAGAGAGAGAGAGAGAGAGAGAGAGAGAGAATCCTAAGCAGGCTCTGTGATGTCAGTGAAGAGCCCAATGTGGGGTTCAATCTCATAAACCATCAGATCATGACCTGAACCAAAATCAAGAGTTGGACACTTAACCAACCAAGCCTCCTTGGTGCCCCTGCTTTTATTAATTTTGGTAGGAGTTTTCTGTAACTCCTGGATTTGGAAATCTGTTTCATTCCACAGATTAGAGAACTTTTTAGTGATCATTTCCTCACATAAATTTGCTGTCCCCTTTGCTCTCTCTTCTTCTTCTGGGGCTCCTATAATACTAATATTATTATATTTGATGAAATCACTGAGTTCCCTAAGTCTATTTTCCCATTCCATACCTCTTCTTTCTTTCCTCTGTTCGGCTTCATTATTTCCCATTATTTTTTCTTCTACATCATTTATTTGTTCCTCTTATTCTTCCATCCTTGTGGACATTGCATCCAGTCTGTTTCAAATCTCAGTTATGACATTTTTTATTTCTGATTGATTCTTTTTTAACTTTTTTTTTCTATGTGGTAATGGCTTCTCCTGAAGACTTCTCCTGAAGTCTTCTATTCTTTTCTCAATTTTAGATAATATCCTTATAATGGTTTCTTGAAATTCACCATCAGGCGTATTACTTATATCTATTTTGCTTAGATCTCTGGCCAAAGCCTTGTCTTGTTGTTTCACTTGGGATGAATTCATCAGTCTTGGCATTTTGTGTACATCTGTCTCCTCTGTGTTAGATTAGAAAAGTCTGTTGTGTTTCCTGCTCTTGAGAGTGATAGCTTTATAAAAAAAAGAGGTCATACAGTGTCGATTGCCTGTCACTTAAGGGAGTGTCTCGTGTGTGTTCTACTTGCAGTCTCCTGCTGTGTTTTGGCTCCGTCTTTCAGGCCAGTCATCTGGAGAGACTCTCCTTGCCTGCCATGGGCAGTATTTGGCCCTTGGCCAGAGTGTGGCAAGTTTTAACTAGGTATGCTCTGGTGTGCTTGTTAAATGAGACCTGATACTGCTTCCAGTAGAAGTGAAGATTTGCAGAACTCTAGTTGGAAGACATGGTGTGTGCAGGGGTTTCTGCTGGTTTTCTGGGGAAAGGGGCCCACTGTGCTGGGACTAAGACAAACTTGACTGAAAGGGGGCAGAATTTCAAGAGTGCAGGGATGTTGGACCTGGGGTAGGCAGGTTAGGCATCCAGTGTTGGACCTGTGCTGTTTAATAAAGGTGGTTCTGTGTTTCTGCTGAGGGGTAGTGAAAGTAAATGGTGCCAGCTCCTTCTGTATCCCCGGAGAAGGGACCCAGTGCTTGCTATTGTTAGATAAGCTTTCTGAGAAAAAGGAATAATCTCTCCCCTGTGTTTCCCAGGCTTTTTTTCAGATGGCTGGTTTCATACTGACTGGCTCTGTGTTGTTTGCCTGCCTTCTCTCCAGGAGTAACACAGTGCCCTCTGGGCTCTATCTCAGCCAAGATTGCTGACTTTTTTTAAACTCCAGGATTTAGGAATGTGGTGTGGACAGGGACCTGTGATCGTCTTTGGGGGAGGGTCTTGCTGTGCTGGGACTGAGGGAAATCTGAGAAAGGCAGTTGTGCCAGAGCAAAGGGGTGTGTGACTTGGTGTAAGCAGGCTAGGCAGCCAGTATTGAGGCAGAGTTGCCCTTGGCAGGTGGCTCTGCATTCATGCTGAGGGGCGGGTGAGGGAAATGGCCCCAGCCAGCTCCTTTGTCCCTGGAAAGGCATCCCTGTGAATACTACCTCTCAGTGGTGCACTCCAAGAAGAGTAAATAATCACCACTCTGTGTGCCCTGGGCATTCCTCAGAGATGCCATCTGCCCCTGGATTGTTTGCCTGCCTTCTCTCCAGGAGCAGTGCAATGACCTCAGGGCTCTATCCAATCCAAGCCCACTGGCCTTGAAAAGTCCTATCTCCAAGTCCTGCTGGTTGCAAAAACTCATGAAAATCAACTCCTCTCATTTTCCCACCCAATGGCTTTGGGGAAGTATTCTCCTTGTATGTTCCCCTGTGTGATTCTCTCTCATTTTTCTCTGCCAGAGCTCCCTCCCCTCCACAGCATCTGAGATAGGTTTTCCCCCCCAAATCACATCTCCACACTTCTTAACTTCCTTGATGTGGCCTCCTCTCTCCCTCTAGTTGTACAGTTTGTCCTGTCAGTCCTAATGTTTATTCAGTATGATTTTATAGTTATCTAGTTGTGTTCAAGGAATGGGATTAGCTTAGGGACTTCTATTATCTTAGCTTCTTCTGACCACTTTTTAACTGTATTGTTCGTGGCATTTTTTTGATGTTGACTTATGGGTTCCATTATTTTTAACTAAACTAGCTCTTATTTAATGGACAACACAACGCAACTATTATGAAGATAATGCAAGCACAGGAGAAGAACAATAAAATAGCAGAGCTGATACTTTTACTTCTTGCAGGAACTCTTTGTCACCTCCATCAAGAGGTAAAAATATTGTGAGGTCTTTAAATTGGACAGAACATTTGAATTGTTCTCATAGATATTAGTAATATATATTTTAAAGTTTTTATACAATTAATAAAAAAAATTCATTTGTTAAAATCATACTTTTTAATCTTAGGTTCATCATTTAATTTTTATTTTGTGTACAAACATTAGCACATGTATATAGCTCATAATTCAACTTATGGATACTAAGAGAGCATGCTCACTGTGTATCTGATGGGGTGCATGAACAAAAGACTTAATCTGCATTCACAATATTAAATTTTACAACCCTCATTTTTTATTTTCTTACACACTAGATTTATGGTCTACAAAGCTACTGTTGACCTAAATTAAGTACTTCTTCTATTACATTGTTAATTTAACCAAAAATCAATAATCCTGCAGTTAATGAATTTGACCTAAAAGGAAAAGACATGACTGGCCACATGGAATGGAACAGAATAATTCATCTCTTTTTCTCTTCTAGTCCATCAATGGTGATATACACAATTATTATATGTATACCTTTGATTAATAGGTACAATATTATACACATATCATCTCCACAAGCATCAATACTTTCCTGTCAGAGTAATGTTTGCAAGTATCAAAACATTATTTGGGGGACCCATAAATTGGTCTCTAGACAATAGAATTATTTTTGTCCAGGAAGTTAAAATGAAGCCATTTTGATCTTTTTTTTTTTTTTCAAATAGAAGCGTTAATGATTACTCATACAACAGCTTTTCTTGTTAGGATACAAACCTGTCTATTTGTAAGCCCTCAACTGGTAAGGTTAGAGTTATTGTGTCTGACAGTAGTGATCTGGCAATGGTCTATGAAAAATAGTGTCAGATAGAAACAGACACAAAATAGAGAGGGAGGGACTATATTCTCCCCAAATTATAATAGCATAATAAAATGAAAGACAGGCATAGGGTTGAATTTTGGCTCCCCCAATTAATAGCTACAGGTTTTGAAAGAGTATTAAAGCCCTTTAAGTCACTATTTCCTGATATCAAATATAGAAACAATAATATCTACTTACTCTATGATTGTCATAAGGATTAAACAATATCTGTGGATATATTAAGCACTAAATAAATGTAAGCTATTATCATTTAAATTACTTTAGAATAAAAAAGACAAAGTAAAATGTTTTTAGTTATTAACATCATTAACTTGTCCATAGGATAAATACCTTTTCAACAGTACTAACAATATGATGAAGACCACCAGTGATTCTAAGAATTAAATAAATTATCCACAAAAGTAAAATTCCATTATTTTTGCAGGTAGCACATTTATTGGCATCACAATATGCATTTTAATACATTGTCTTTAAATGAACTGTATAATGCAGCATGTTAAAGGATTGAAAATAGAGAACTCGAGAAATTACTTTATTGGGATACTTCCAACAACATATCAAGTGGTTCAGCAGGTATAATTACTGCAGGCCTTGCCAAAGATTTGAAATGTGCCCATTAATTCAGCAATTCCCAATCTGTCCATCAGTCAGTCATACTTAAAATATATGCCTGTCACCATGTAGGTGAAGGAATACATCTATATTTATACAATAAAATTCCCTTGAATACTGAAATGTATACTCCAAATTTTTTCATAAAAGATATGCTAGCTACATCAAACTTTGTTTCAGAAAGCAGATGTAAGAAGAAGATAATAGTGGGCATTTCAGAAAGTGTATATTTTTTTCACACACAAAAGAAATCCCTGAGTATATTAAGGAGGTAAGTGAGATGTAAACAACTATGTATAGCATGATTTCCTTCTGTCTGTACAAAGGAGACTGAGTTTGCCTGGCAGACAGTAGGTATTAATACTAGAATTTCTTGAAAGAACATAAGAAAAAGCAAGATATTTAATAAGATGGAATAAACACTAAAATGAGAAGAATGTTATTAGGGAAAATAAATTACAACCTTTTTCAAAAATTTTCATGTAACTCTAAAATGAATGCAATATATGATAAAAATAGGAGAAGAAGGAAGCAGATAATTTAAAAGTGCAAAATACAGAAATGAGAGGAGGATTTCAGCAGGAAAAAATCATTTTAGTCAAATAAATACCAGAATATACACTAGAGAAACAAGATTATATTATAAGGCTTTTAGCAAAAGACTCAAATTCATGAAAACCTATAAAACTGGGAAAAATATAATAGTTTTAAATACAAGGCAGGAACCTAGCATAGTAATACAAGGGGAAAGAGACATATAATCTAAGCTGAGGCATTAGAGTGAATACACCAAAATCTATTTTAGATGAAAAAAGAGAGGGTCGAGGAACACAGCTCTTAAAAGATGAAAAGGAAAATAAAAAAGAAGGAAATGCTGTAGAAGACATAAATGAATAATTATAAAATGAAAGTAACAATAACAATGTAAAACTATAGAATTGACAAGAAACATTTACTAGGTCTGTGTTTCATAGTGCCTAGGGATGCATGAAATGAATCTGCTGATGATATCAAAGAGGTTCATAAATGCACTTTATCACTATGTTGAGTAATTAACACTACAACTGGTAGTATGGGTCACTACTTAGTAAAAAATTACAATATATGTCTAATATCTGTGGTAATCATATTTATTAAGCTTCTAAAATGTGCCAGAAAAATGTTCAAAGCACATTGAGAACTCGATATGTGCCAAACACTGTTCATCTAGTCCTCACAACAACTCTAACTGGTAGGTACTATAATCAGTCACACTTTATAGAGAAAAACTTGTTCCCAAAAAGATTAAGTAATTTGCCAAAGCTCACATAGCCATTAACCAAACAGTGAACCAAAACAGGCTCCAAAACATTCACATTAAACCAATATTGTCAAGATTGTTTGTACAAGGCATATTGACATCTATCCTTTTAACTGAAGCTTTGGTTGTGAAAGTGCACAGTACTCTTTCAACTCTAAGGAGCAAAATGAGGCACTTGTGAAGAAAATTGAAAAAGTGGTAGTTTCAAAGACAGGCTTATGACCCTAAGCTGAGATTTTTACTGAACAGATGTCTGAGTCATGAAATGGGAGCCCTTCAAAGTAAACCTCTCAATTGGAAGTAGGCAGAAAACCACGTTTGTATTCAGGTCCCTCTTTTAAAAGAAAATATTAAAATATAAGCTATGTATTCTATGCCTGGGTATTATTTTTTCTGTATTTTGATAACAAGGGTGAAGCTGTAAAGAATCAAGAGAAAAAAAAACAAGTTGATGCCTGAAAAGAAAAAAGAGTGGGAAAATAATGGCATTTCTTGAATGTCAACCACTTTTGAAAAAAGGACAGGCCATATAAAACCTAACGCCACAGTTAAAAAGAATAATTCAGGTGGAAAAGTTAGTATTACTGCATCCAATATTAATTGTCAAAACACTGTTTTAATCTTCAGAAAAAGATGCTAAAAGCCATGGGCTTAAAGTAATGAAAATATGTTTAAATAAAAATGCAACAAAAATATTTAAATAGAACTATATGGATAGGTTATTTTTTTTAATCTAAATTCCAACCTCTTTTTAACCAGCTGGAATTATTTTTCACGTAGTAAACTAGACAGATATTATAAATAAGACTGTTTTTGATGAAAAATAAAAGAACACATCCTTTTCAGAGCTGCATTCTTTTGATATCATATGTTTACCATATCATAAAGAAACAAATTTAAGAAAACCATACCAAGCATGATAGAATGGAGTCAGATATACATACATATTTATGAGTGTGAAACACATAATCTCAACCCTGTTTGAACTTGAGTCCTAGATAAAGAAATATCCTGTTTTAAAACCAAGAGAAATCAGTCATTATGAATTAAATAATTAAAATAAATGTAATTGTTGGGAAAGCCACTACGATTTTTTAAAGAAAATAACTGGGGAGTGTATTTAAGATATACACTAAATTTTCAAGTGATCAAAGAGAAGCACTGTTTATTTGCTCTCCAAACGGCTAATCAATGCACCATAGGCAGGATAGTTAAAAAAAAAAAAAAAGTGTCTGAGAGTTTGATTCCAGATTATTCTTTTTTCAAAGAAAGAAATAAAATACTGTATAAAAATAATTAATATGTTAATCATTTAGCTGCAAGTTTTTAGTACACATACACCTGCACATGTGTGTGTGTATATATATATATATATATATATATATATACATATACATATATATATATAAAACAGGCAAATGTTTCAAAAATATGGTTAAATATTCTGCAATAAGAACCAAATGATCCTTAATTTAACAAGTTTTAGTTTCTAAGGAGTAGTGCAAAAATTAGAAAAGTTTTAGAACATTTTAGTTATGTTTCAATATTCATTTTCAATTTCAGCAATATATGGAGATACAAAATTGATCTTAAAATTAATATAATTTAATATATATGGAATTTTTAAAACAAAAATTGAATTTTTACATTATTAAATTATTTGAATTTGTCTCTTCATGGTACATAGAGTGTGCTCAGAAACGAAGGAATAGAATTTAAACAAATGAGTCTATTTTGCCTATTCAGTTGCATAATTCAATTTAGATTTAAATGGGATTTTTTATTTATCATTCACAGCCTACTAAATCCTAACACATTACTACCATTAGGCTCAGATTCATTTCTGTAAAGATAAAAGGTTAAATATGCACTGGCAAACCACACAGGCTCAGCTTATTAGGGCTGGCAATGCAGCAAAGGTAGCAAAAAATGTCTGGTACTTTTGGCCAATTTGCAAACTTTTGTTTCCAAGGCTGACAATCTGGCATGATGAAAACATTTGGGAAAAAAAATATCATCTATGCCTCACACTGAAAGCAAAGTATTTTTGTTACATTTTAAAACTAACTTCTTGGGGCACCTGGGTGGCTCAGTTGGTTGAGTGTCCGACTTTGGCTCAGGTCATGATCTCGCAGTTCATGGGTTCGAGCCCCACCTGGGGCTCTGTGCTGACAGCTCAGAGCCAGGAGCCTGCTTGAGATTCTGTATCTCCCTCTCTCTCTGCCCCTTTCCCACTTATTCTCTCTCTCTCTCTCTCAATCTCAAAAATAAATAAACATTAATAAATTTTAAACTAACTTTTCAAAATTTTATAAAATAATAGTACCTCCAGAGTTATTGAAATTTTAGTATTATAGGCATCTTAAAAGTTTGGATTTGTCTACAACATTTTTTGCATTAAGCTGTCAACAGTAATAATATGTTTTTCCCAGGCTGTAGAACAGACAACAGCACAGAACCAAACTCTAAATAAAAGCAGGATGAACTTTTGATAGATCAGTGTCAGGACAATTTATACTTACGCTTTCACACAAATTTCCTAACCTGACCCAACTTAGCAGTGTACAATACAAAGTAGCCTTGGAATTTGGGTTTCAAATTAGGAAACCTCAAGAGTAAGTTTGGGGATAAAAGACTACAAATTATTTTCCATGCTCAATTAACAACTCAATTCATACATGATTACTTCATGCAGTCTAGATACATTTTATAAAGTGAATATGCAATATTTAAACTATTGAAGAAATTGAGATGAGAAGGAATATTTCTGGGATGTAACTTGCATAGGTCAGTGTAGAAGATAGACAATGATGTAAAATACAGTTGTCTAGGAGTAGCTTAAGAAGAAGTGTATAAGGAGCTCCCGAATGGCTCAGTTGCTTAAGCGGCTGACTTGATTTTTGGCTCTGGTCATGATTTTAGGGTTCTTGGGATTGAGCTCTGCATCAGGCTCCATGACAACAGTGCAGATCCTGCTTGGGATTCTCTCTCTCCCTCCCTCTCTGTCCTTACCCCGTTGATGCGCTATTTCTCTCTCAAAATAAATAAATAAAACTTAAAAAGGGGGAAGTATATAAAAGGACATAGATAATTGGAACCATGGAAGCAGGCAGCTTCATAGTTTTCATAGTTTTGCCCACTTTCCACCTTCTCTGCCACTGACCAAGGGGATCAAATTTGTGGTCATTCTATTGAATTTGGCATCTAATGTGTGTATGACAAACAGATACCTACTCCTTAACCAGTGCTGTGTTATAGAAAAGGTCAAAGATAAATCCACTAGTTCTTCTTAAAATATCTTTGGCTTGATAATAAAATACACTAAGGTGGCCTATTTTATTATTTTACATTTCATTTTAAAAGTTATTATTTATTGTTTGTTCAGCCATTGCATCATGTAATAATATGTATAGATAATATGCTTCTGAAGATTAAATTCATAAAAACATATTTGCTATGTAATTATTTTGGCAAAACAACAAAATTTGTTGATCAAATGAAAAAATTTTTAGATTTCTATTACTGATATTTTGTAAATGATACAAAAAATGACTTTTATTTTTACCAAATAATTTACGTTTCCAAACTGTTTTTTCATGATTTTTTTTCTCTTTGATGTTCAATTTGTGTTCCAATTTTGAAGGATATTTTCAATTTGGAAAAAGATACAATAATATTGCACAGTCTGTTATTTAATAGGAAAAAAATAAATGATATGATGTCATTGAATAAAGAATATCTGTTCTTTGCTTCAAATGAAAGTAGGCCATTTATTATCATAAAATATCATGGCATGAAAGGATTTCATGGTTACAGTACTCAGTGGGAATATACCATCTAAAAACGTATTAATCTTTTGAGATGTGAACACCTGAATCTTTGTATTTTTTCTTTAAAATACAGGTTACATTTTTAAAGCACCTTGATTATTAAAAAAAATATTACCATCTTGCATCTTCATACCAATGCCTGGTTACAAATTCCAAATGTTTTGTCTCATTTCTTGTGAGCAGTGCCATCTGCCAGAGGTGGCATTTCATGGCTATTTACTCTGACTCCCTCCAAGAATTCATCTGCCACTATCTAATGCTGCCTGAATAAAGGGGATTAAGACTCTGATACAACAGAGACTATTGATAATTTGGTATAATTGGGGAGAAATGAAGATAAATGAGATTGAAGATGGAGAGGCAATTAGTTGAGCAGCCTGTACAGCTGTGTTCTCAGCCTAGCTCCCCTGGCCTTTTCTTCAGTGAGGTATGTGCAAATTAACCATAATGACAAACGCACACTTCCCAAAGTTCTTGAACTTCATAAAACTTGATAATTCACTTTTCATTTCTGATGACTGAGTTAGTTGTTTTGGTAAGGTTGTTTTAACATGGTCTCTTAATGTCCATATCACACAGGACTACTGCACCTGCTATACTTTAGGAATAATCTACCCTACACCCCATTTCCTTGTTTTCAGTTGATGCCAGGCTACTGTTTATAACCTGAGTACACTGAAGATCTATTTTACCTTAATTATGGTCCAGTGTTTAGGATAGAAGGGCAATGTTTTCTTTTTTACATGGTTAGAAGCCAAGAGAACTCTTCGGAGTCAATGAAAAGAAGCTTCTCTTCTAATTTTAGGAATATAGTCTGCAAATAGTATTCTTTTTGAGAATGTTCAGTAAAAAGTATGGCCTGTTTTCCAAACCACCTCTAATGGATCTTTAGAGACTGGCAAAACCAATATTTTCATGGATGGAAGTTTATATAATGATATTAAGGTCATTATTGGCATTAATATTATGCTTCCTAAATGAAAATGGCAACTCAGTAAAAAGTTAACTACGAAAATGTTTAGGCACTGATTAACTTAATTCTTATTTCCTAATCACAGAAATGGTTATGCCAGGTATTTAGTTATGATGCTATCATAGAAACTAAATATTTTGAAGTCCAGTATTTTGAAAAGTAGCTTTTTTCTACTTTGCCATTGAAATTATCCTTACAATTTCTTGTGTTTAAGAAAAAATCATTTTGAGAGTGTTCAATGAAAAAGTATGGCCTGTTTTACAAACCAGCTTTAATGGGTCTTTAGAGATTGGCAAAACCGATCTATTGTTAGTCCATGTAAGAAAACAATAAATCTACACTAATAAATTTAGAATATGTAACTATACTAACAGAGTGTAGGGTGATGAATCTCTCCCCACATTATAAAAAGGATTGTATCAAGAAAATAATCACTTTTTTCAATTTTTATGTGTTTTACTTACATAACTAGCCTAAAATTATTTATGTTAAAACAAAGAGTATATTAATTACAAATGCTTATGAACTCAGATAAACGTGTCTAGTAAGGTGACTCTTCACGGTTACATCCTTAACTCTTGAATATCACCAAATTAATCTTTTGAGTTTTTCTGATATGCACAATATGATAGCCCTTAGCCACATTTGCCATATAAATTATTTAAATAAAATTAAGAATTCAATTCCTCAATAACACTAGCCACATTTCAAGTGCTTTATTACTCACAGGTGTCTAGTGGTTATCATATTGGACAGCATGGAAAATAATTTTCATGATTACATAAAGTTCTATTGGTCAGTGCTGGTCAATATTTCAGACTTAATACCTCCCCATTAACACAAATTAGTGAGATTCAACTGTGGACAAAACTATAAATTAAAGATCAGATAAATCAAATACTGAATCTTCAATTTACAAAATAATTCGGAATTCCTTTAATTTCCTCAGTAGGAGAGTAAGAAACCCCAGTTTAAATAGCTTCAGTTGATAAATAACTAGAAACACATTGTGGTGTGTTTACAAAGCACCAATGTCTTTTTAAGACCTTGGAAAACTTGGGGCACCTGGAGGACTTAGTCAGTTAAATGTCTGACTCTTGGTTTCGTTTCAGGTCATGATTTCATCGTTGGGGGTCTGAGCCCCACCTCAGGCTCCATGCTGGCAGTGGGGAACCTGATTATGATTCTCTCCCTCTCTCTCTCTCCCTATGGTCCTCCCCTGTTCACATTTTCTCACATCTCTCTTTCAAAATAAATAAATAAACTTAAGAAAGAACATCTTTTAAAAAATAGTTTGGAAAACTTTAGTAAAATTTATTCTTTTTTTTCTTTTGTTGTGCCTTTTATTTTTCTTTCTTTCTGTCTGTCTGTCTTTCGTTCATTTTTTTTTTTGAGAGAGAGAAGAGGAAGAGGCAGAGATAGAGAATCCTAAACAGTCCCCACACTGTCAGCACAGAGCCTGAGGTGGGGATTAAACTCACAAGACGTCAGATCATGACCTGAGCTGAAACCAAGAGTCAGACGCTTAACTGACTGAGCCAACAAGGTGTCCCATTCCATGATTTATTCATTCCATAACTAGAAGCCTGTATTTTCCTCTCCACTTCACACATTTTGCCCATTCACCCCACAACCATCAGTTTGTTTTATTGATAGGTCTGATTCTTCTTTGTGTTCATTTATTCATTGTTTTAGATTTCACATTTGAATGAAATCATATGGTTTTGTCTTTCTCAGTATGACTTATTTCACTTAGCATCATACCCTCTAGGTTAGTCTATGTTGTCATAAATGGCAAGATCTCATCCATTTCACAGCTGTGTAATATTCCATTATAACATTCCTTGGCTAAATGAATGCCATTTTATCCATAATTTCCCTTAAATGAATCCAGTAACCAAGAAAAGGAGTGTGACAACAAGAAACCATCAGAAAGAAGTCTCGGGTTATCAATTCTATAAAGAGATGACTGATATCAAAGGAAGAATATGCTACAATATCTAGGGACTGTTTTGGAAATTAATGTGTTTAGCTGGTCTGAAATTATTATGTGTAATTATATTTGTATAATACAAATTTGTATATATATTTGTGTGTATATATACATATTTATCTGTATATATGTATATCTTCATTGATTTTCTTTAGAATAATATTACTGCATAAGTTCAATACAGTAATTGTGTGTACACATACACACACATGCACTTTATCACATTAGTACATTAGTATGCAGCAATAAAATTCTAAAGAAAATCAGATAATATTAATATTTTCATTAGAAATTATTTTTCAGGGCACCTGGGTGGCTCAGTCAGTTAAGTGTCTGACTTCAGCCCAGGTCATTAACTCGTGGTTCATGAGTTCCAGCTGCATTTCGGGCTCTGTGCTGACAGGTCAGAGCCTGGAGCCTGCTTTGGATTCTGTGTCTGTTCTATTTCTGTTCCTCCCCCTCTTGCACTTTCTCTCTCTCTCTCTCAAATCTAAAGATTAAAAAAATTAAAAAAAGAAATTATATTTCATTGAGATGTGTCTTTTAAAGGAATTTACTAAACATTTTAAAATTTTTAATGGGGCTGATGCTCCAGGTATATAATAGAATTCCGAGACCAAGATACAATATATACAATTTTGATTTATAGACAGTTTTTCTGTAAATATGTTATTACATAATTCTTATAATTTTAAATCACAAATGATGATTTGAGAACCACAACACCTAGTTTTATTATTATTTCTTTAACTTTAAAATCTTAGAAAAGATTGCTTCTCCTTCCAAGATCTTATTTATTTAAATTCTAGTTAGTTAACATAGAGTATAGTACTGATTTTAGGAGTAGAATTTAGTGATTCATCACTTACATACAACAACCAGTGCTCATCACAACCCATCACACATTTAGCTTCCCTCCCCCACCTCCTTACATCAACTCTCGGTTTGTTCTCTATAGTTAAAAGTCTCTTATGGTTTGCCTCCCTCTCCTTTTCTTCCCCCTTCCTTTATGTTCATCTGTTTTGTTTGTTAATTTCCACATTTTAATGAAATAATATGGTATTTGCTTTCTTTGACTTATTTCACTCAGCTTAATATACTTTAGCCCCATCCACACCTTTGCAAATGGCAAGATTTCATTCTTTTTGATGGCTGAGTAATATTCCATTGTATGTATACACCACACCTTCTTTATCCATTCATCAATTAATGGACATTTGGGCTCTTTACATAACTGGGTTATTGTTGATAATGCTTCTATAAACAGGGTGCATGTGCCCCCTTCGAATCAGTATTGTTGCATCCTATGGGTAAATACCTAGTAGTGTGATTGCTGGGTTATAAGGCAGTTCTATTTTTAACTTTTTGAGGAACCTCTATATTGTTTTCCAGAGTGGCTGCACCAGTTTCCATTCCCACCAATGGTGTAAGAGGGTTCCCTTTTCCATATCCTTGGTAACATCCACTGTTTCCTGTGTTGTTAATTTCAGCCATTCTGACAGGTGTGAGGGTGTATCTCATTGTGGTTTAGATTTGTATTTCCCTGATGATGAGTGATCTTGAGCATTTTTCATGTGTCTATTAGCCATCTTGATGTCTTCTTTGGAAAAATTTCTATTCATGTCTTCTACCCATTTTTTTAACTGGATTATTTGTTTTTTGGTGTTTTGTTTGATAAGTTCTTTATAGATTTTGGATACTAACCCTTTATCAGATATATCATTTACAAACATCTTCTCCCATTCTATAAGTTGCCTTTTAGTTTTGTTGATCGTTTCCTTCGCTGTGCAGAAGTTTTATGTTTTACTGTTGAATATTTTAATATCAATTGTTATGATTGCAGTTATTACTGAACAGATAGTAGACTCATAGATAATTAATATATTTCCCACCTCCCAACTGATGATCAAATTCCCACCCAAAAGCAAGACATCCTCATTCTGCCTCCCATGGGTCTCAATTTCCCTTTACATAAAATGATAGAGTGGAGGTGAATACTCTCCCAGGTTCATTCCAGCTCTGACATTCTATAATTCTGTAAGTCACTTCTAAACATATATATTTCATTTCAAATAATCAGTGTAATAAAACAAGAAGTTAAACACAAAATTTTGGGGAGGGATTACCTTTGGGAGGGAGGCATAAATATAAGAAAAAGAATGGGCACATAAATAAATGCTAATTTTTGATAATATTTTAGTTCTTGAATTGCATGGTGGGTTCACTGACATTTATATTGTTATGCTTTATAATTTACATATATGTTACATATTTTTTACATTTTAAATATTTTTAAAATATAATAAATGAAATAGACTTTGGATACTTCATTTGTTTATAAGAAACAAATTATTTAGAATTAGGATGTGCTTACATGAGCATGTAGGTCATACTTCTTTTAAGCAAATACTGATGGGAGAGGAGAAAATGATGTTTCCACATTGCCCAGAGTGTACAAAATTAGCTCAAAATTGTTATTTCTTTATGAAATAGGAATCTTATATTTTCCTCATTTCTCAAATATGACAAACCAAAATCCAAAAAAGTAACTGATTTGTAATTCATGAAATAAGTCATTACTAAGCTAGAAAATATAAACACTGGATACCCAAAATATTTCTGGTCACAGTCATGTTATTTATCCTTAATAGGTTCAACATCTTAATGGGTGGGTCTTGATTTATACTGAACATCATTCTAGTCTGCATTTTTGACCAGTCAGCTGTAAAAGATCAAAACCAACCATACATATACACCAATAAAAACTCAATTCAAGATAGAACAAGATTTACAGTGGAAGCTTTACAGCTTTCTTTCCTGGTAGAACACTTGGACATTTATACTGAATTGTGGCTTTCAAAGTTGTCAGATGAGAGATTGTGGCTAGGTAGGGGCATGTGATTTCTCTTCTGAGAGTCTGTAAAGTCGCTTTTAAACAACAGCAATAAATGATGTCCTCTGAGTGCGCATGTAGAAAAGAACCAATGATGAATTTTGGCTTTCACTGAGACTGAAAATGAAAGAGCAGAGCATTGCAACAAGTCTTTACAGTTCTGGGGAATTATGTAAGAAACAAAATTATCCAAAGGCTCTTCCTCTAAAACACTTTTGTTGTCAAAGTTAATGAGCTAAAACTAGTGAAATTGATATTAAGTTAATGTTTCTTTTTCTAGTACAATGCATGGATTTTAACAGACAAACTAATATGGAATATAGCTGACCCTGATTAAATTAGAAGCTATCACATATATAAAATTTAGATCCCTGAGAATTGTAGTGCGAGAAAATAATTATATTTATTTATAGCTTTTTACAGTCCATTTTATACTCATATGGTATATATGACATAGTTTTTTGATCCTGTACTAAATGAAATTCAATTGTCATGTCACTAAAAATTAAACAATTCAGTGCAAGTGAATATGCATTAAGAATTTGGGTTGTGAGTCGATTACTATTAATATCTTTAATATATCATTTTGAAAACATTCTATTCCCATTTATTTCTGTCACCAGCAATTCTATCTTCACCAAATGGCTACATATCACTGACTCCACAGAAAAGAAAACTGAACCACAATAAGGGGTAAATGAAAATATGCTGATTAGTTTGGTCATCATACATTGTCCATACCCTACTCCTTCATGTTAAAGATAAGAGAAACAACAAATTCTCATTTGTGCTTAAAGTAGCAGTCTATTTCATCTGAGACATTCTAAATGATCCTTTTTTCCCTCACATGCTTGGCTCTCCGAGGTTGGCTCTCCACTGCACACTCAGGAGTTTACATTACCAAACTGTCATCATCCACTAAATGATCACTTTTTAGATGCAGGAAACAGATTCATACAGATGAGGGTTAAAGATCATACTATCATGTAGTAGAGCACCTGGGTGGCTCAGTCAGTTAAGCATACTATCGTGTAGTGGTTGAACTGCTAAAAATTGTTTCTGTTCATCAGTCAAAAAGGTAGGTAGAGAGGTGTGTTTGTACTAGGGCACAAGGGCAGGATAGGGATCAGTTCAAACTGGAAACTGGAATAGAATTTACAGGGGATATGAAAGAGGTACCTCTCCTGAGAGAAAAAAACAATCTCCATTCTTAAAATAAGCAAATGATCGCCCCTCACATATGTGGCGATTAGAATTTATTATGTATATTTCACATCTATAATGGTCTTTGATTTTCACAACATGAAATCTTGAGATAAGGACATAAACTGCTTTGAAACAAAAAGTTCCTTATTATCTATGTGACTGTATTATTGCAATTATACAGAAAATCTTACTAAAACCTTTTCCTTTCACATATATTTCCCAGAATTACCTTAAAAAATAAGAAAAAAATGGTCACAAGGCCTAATTCACTTAAATGAACTATCTGTATACACTATCCAAGTTTATTAAATAATCATCACACCAACTGGGAGTTTACAATAAAAAATGCCTAGTGTCTGCCTAACATTAACTTTTGAAAGCACTTTTGAATCCATTATTTTATTTCCTCTTCACAACAGTTCTATGAGTGTCTCCAAGGAATAGACTATGTCTAATTTCCCTTAACAGCCATGCCACAGAGTAGACAAAGAAGAAAAGAGGGATTGGGTGGATCCATAAATGAGTCCAAATAAAAATAGCAAATATGTCATTTATTTTAGAGCACTTTTGGCTATATATCTATAATGTCTCCAATTCTATATTTGTAATGATGTCTTAGATAGCTAAGAGTACAATCCCACCCTTATTCTTCCTTAGTATTATAGTTTAAAGGTTGTTTCCTTTCTGACTTATATTGCATCCATATCTTTAGAAATATCCTAATTCAGTATATAGTTTGTATAACTAAATTCAACTAAGACATGATGATATTCTCTGATCACTTCCACAAATAGGTGAAAAAAATGTAGATATGCCTACATTTGTTCTTGTATATTTTTTCATTGCTTATTTTACTAATCATTCTCATACAGCATTTTTGGAGTTTATTTTACTTGAGCCTCTTTTATATTCAATATCATGGTTTTTCACAGATTTCCAAAGACTCTGTTCCAACCATAAATTGACTTTTGCTTTTGGGATATCTAGGCGCCCATTGGTATGGTTTATGTTGTTCCAATTTCTGCTAGCTTTATATCTACTGACCAACACCCCCAATGTCTTCTATTTATTATGACACGTGCTATCAAAATTATTAGAAGCACATCAATATATCTTATACTCTAAAGGTAAAGTTAAGATAGGTTCATAGTAGGAGAACCCTATGCTTGCCTCATCCTTTGAACACAGCTAGATAAATATCAAATCATTCTGAACACCCAATGAATCGATCTGAGGACTGACAGAAAAAATTGCACAACTAGAGGGAGATGGGGGCCACATCATGGAAGGTAGGAGGTGCTGAGATGTAATTTTGGGGAGAAATGATGATGGGTGCTGCAGAGGGGTGGGAGCCCTGATCATGGAGAAAGGGGATGTGGGAGGAGAGAGAGAGAGAGAGAGAGAGAGAGAGAGAGAGAGAGAGAGAACAAGAGCAGAGCACAGGGAAAACACTTCTCTAAAGCTATTGACTGGGAAAATGAGAAGGGTTGGTTATCATGAGATTTTATTTACTTATTTTATTTTTTTTATTTTATTTATTTATGTTGAGAGAGCGAGAGGGAGGGAGAGAGACCAAGTACAAGTGAAGGAGGAGTAGAGAGAGAGGAAGAGAGAGAATCCCAAGCAGGCTCCATGCTGTCAGCACAGAGCCTGAAGCTGGGCTCAATCTCACAATCCATGAGATCCTGACCTGAGCTGAAACCAAGAGTTGAAAGTTTACCTGAACTAAGGCACCCAGGCACCCCATCATGAGATTTTAAAACTAGTAGACCTCAAATACTGGAGTTTCAGAAGTCTGTGCCATGACTGCTGTTGACTCTAGCAGGTGCAGCATTGCTCCTGTGAAGGAGGGCAGAGACCCAGGAGCATGGCGGGATCTGAGGATCCCCTGGGATACATAAAGAGAGACAGTTTTCCCTTCTTGGAGTGCATCTGAAAGAGATGGCATTGCCTCTGAGGGGAAAAAGAGCCAGGGGGTACCAACTGTGTACCCCAGCCCCTTAAGCATAGAGGTAGAGACACCTGCTGGGGTGGCTAACGTGGACTCAGACGTTTTTTACACACTTTATTCTAAAATCCAAGCTCCTGTGCATTGGCATGACTGGCATTTTGAGACAAACTGGCACCAGCCTTAGCAGGGTGAGACCCATCCCCAGAAAACCAGCAGAGGTCCTTGCTACACCAGGTTCTGAAATTTTGAAGTTTTGAAACCCAGCCAGCACACCTGAAATAAAACACAGGTGTATGATGCTTCCAGGTGGGGAGATGGCTGAGACATAGGAAGGATGAAGGCAGGGATCTGAGGGATACCTGGGACACATGGGGGGAGATTGTTCACTCTTCTGTGAAGGCTTCCTAGACAAAGGCAGTCATGAACTCACATCTCTAGCGACTAGAGAGAAGACTGGCCCCATTTGTTCCCTTGCCCATCAGCACAGACTGACTTCAGTGAGCAGAAGAACATCAACACTGGAAGCCTGAGCTGCTTACACCAAGCCCCACCCCCTGCATTGCACAAGTTCTTCTTTACCAAGGCAAGTGTGCCTGAGTACCAGAGCAGTGGGCCCCTTCCCCAGAAAACCAGCACAACCTCCCACACATATCATGTCTACTGACCATAGAGTGCTGCAAAGATTAAGTTCTAATGAAAAGAGAATCAGGCCCCTTTTAACAAACAGACTAGAGCAAATCTAGTTAATACTCACCACACTCTGGACAAAGTCCAAACACTCCACGCTGCAGGCAAAGAGAATCTCTGCAGAATACTTGGCTGAGGGAAAGAGCAGCCAAAACACAGCAGCAGAGTGCACACAGAATGCACCAGAGACACTTCCTGAAGCACCAATTCCTGGACAGCATATGACCTCTTCTTCATAAAGCAACTACTCTAAGGAGCGGGAAACATAACAGGTTGTTCTAACACAGAAAGGAAACAAGATGTAGAAATTCATTCCCCAAAAATGGACAGGAAAAGGTCATGTACAAGGATCTAATTGAACATATATAAATAATATGCTTGATCCATAATATAAGACCACAGTCATAAGGGCATTATCTGGGACTGAGAAAGCCATAGAAGACACCAAGGAGTCCCTTACCACAGACATAAAAGACCTAAAAACTAGTCAGACCTAAATTTAACATGCTGTAAACTGGGATCTAAAACTGACTGTATGTAATGGCCACAAAGATAGAAGAAACAGGAGAATGAATAAGTGATATAGAAGATAAAATTATGGAAAATAACGAAGCTGAAAAGAAGAAAATAAAAATATTGCATTGCAATGTACAGTTAGGGAACTCAGTGCTTCCAGAAAGCATAACAATCATATCATAGGAGTCCCAGAAAAAGAGAGGGGAGAAGGTGTGGAAGGTTTATTTGAGAAAATTATAGCTAAAAACCACACTAAACTTTGGAAGGAAACAGACATCTACATGCAGGAGGCATAGAGAACTCCCATCAAAATCAATAAGAGCAGGCCAACACCAAGACATGTCACACTAAAATTTGCAAAATACAGTGATAAGGAAAAAATTCTAAAAGCAGCAAGAGAACCGAAATCCCTAAATTACAAGTGAATACAAATAAGAATAGCAGCAGATCTCACCAAAGAAACTTGGCAGGCGAGAAGGGAGTGTCATGGTATATTCAACGTGCTGAATAGGAAAAAATATGCAGCTAAGAATAGTCTATCCATCAAGGCTATCATGCATAATAGGAGAGATAAAGAGTTTCTAGGAAAAACAAAAACTAAAGGAGTTCATGACCACCACTGCAATAAATATTAAAGAAGACTCTTTAAGTGGGAAAGAAATACCCAAAGTGACAAAGACTAGAAAGGAACAGAGAAAATCTTCAGCAAGAATGACTTAACAAGTAATACAATGGCATTAAATTATATTTGTTATATATAATAACGTTTTAGTCATCAGACAAAATGGTACTGGCAAAAAGCAGACACATAGGTCAATGGAATGGAACGGAAAACCCCAGTAATGTACTCACAAATATATGCTCAACTAACGTTTGGCAAAGAGGCAAATAATATCCAATGTAAAATAGACAGTGTCTTCATCAAATGATGTTGGAAAACTGGACAGCAACATGTAGAATGAAACTATAGCACTTTTTTACATGATAGACAAAAATTAATTCAAAATGGATTAAACACCTAAATGTGAAACAGAAAACCATCAAAATTCTAGAGGAGAACACAGGCAGCAACCTCTTTGACCTCAGACATAGCAATTTCTTATCAGACATCAGGCAAGGGAAACAAAAGCAAAAATGAACAATTGGGACTTCATCAAGATAAGAAATATGCACAGTGAAGGAAATAATCAA
This sequence comes from Cryptoprocta ferox, assembly GCA_028646485.1. NCBI lineage: Eukaryota > Metazoa > Chordata > Mammalia > Carnivora > Eupleridae > Cryptoprocta > Cryptoprocta ferox. The sequence continues at coordinate 46,995,610 of CM053579.1, forward strand.
CAAAACTAATAGCAACCTATTGAATGGGTAAAGGTACTTGCAAATGACATATCTGATAAAGGGTTAGTATCCAAAAATCTATATAGAATTTATCAAACTGAACGCCCAGAAAACAAATAATCAAGTTAAGAAATGGGCAGAAGATATTAATAGACATTTTTTCAAAGAAGGCATCAAACAGATGGACAGCAGACACATGAAAGGATGCTCAGGATCACTCATCATTAGGGAAATACAAGTCAAAACCACAATGAGTTACCACCTCACACCTGTCAAAATGGCTAAAATTAACAACACAGAAAACAACATATATTAGCAAGGATGTGGAGAAAGGTCATCCTTCTTACATTGCTGGTGGGAACACACACTGTTAAACCAGTCTGGCAAACATTATGGATATTTCTTAAAAAGTTAAAAATAGAACTACACTACGACCCAGCAATTTCACTTCTAGGTTTTTACCCAAAGGATAAAGCAATACTTATTTGAATGGGGCACAGGCACCTGGACATTTATTGCAGCATTACCAACAATAGCCAAATTATGGAAAGAGCCCAAATGTCCATCAACTGATAATGGATAAAGAAGTTTTGGTATACATATACAATAGAATATTACTCAGCCATCAAAAAGAATAAAATCTTGCCGTTTGCAAAGACATGGATGGAGCTAAAATGTAATATGCTAAGCAAAATAAATCTGTCAGAGAAAGACAAATACGGTATTATTTCCCATATATATGGAATTTAAGAAAGCAAACATGAACCTAGAGGGAAGAAAAAAAGACAGGGAGGCAAATCATTAAGAGACACTTAACTATCAAGGACAAACTGAGGGTTGCTGGTGTTGAGGTGGGTGGGGGATGGGCTAAATGAGTGATGGCTATTAAGGAGGGCACTTGTGATGAGCACCAGGTGTTATATATAAGTGATGAAATCACTAAATTGTACTCCTGAAACTAATATCACATCATATTTTAACTAGCTAGAATTTAAATAAAAACTTGAAACATAAAAACTTGAAAAGCACCCTAGTGCTTTCAGTCGTTTGAATTTTCTCCAAATTTTCTATGATCATTCTTTCATTTTACCTTCCATGCCTATTGCCTGAATTTCCCTGTTCTACCACTTCCATAACTAAGACAAAGCATATCTTTCAAAATGGAAGTGATTCAAAATAATCTATTGATAAGAACTACTGTAGTATTCTGAATAATTTTCTTTCACAGTAGTAAATCACAGCAACAAACTTAATGTTTTCCTTTGAAGTTTGTAAATTGGGTTTCTAAACGTATTACAGAATTGTTCATTGTAACTATTTTATATTTATACTTTCCCCATAGGCTTTTTACAAGAAAAAAAAGTTAGTTATATAGTTTCCATTTATGTATTTACTTTGGACATTGAAGGGAAACATTTGAACCACATGGTTCTTTGTATTGACAGAAAAATCTTTGTCAAAATTGAAGACAGAGCTAGAATTACATTGTGTCCTACAGTATATTAATCCATAGAACTTTAAGTATTATATAAACAGTAAAACCTTGGATTGTGAGTAACTTATTCTGTGAGTAATCCACATGATGAGCAAACATTTCTAATAAATTTTAACTTGATAAATGAGTGATGTCTTGTAGTACGAGTGGTATGTGATGCCAAACATCACATGACCACAACTGAGCCAATGGTCCTTGAAATTCACTTTGATATACAAGTGCTTTGGATTGCAAGCATGTTTCCAGAACAAATTTTGCTCATCGAACAAGGTTTTACTGTATAATGAAATGGCATAATACATCAACAGCATCCAGGGAATATTTATTTATTATCCACTATATTCCAGAAACATATGTTAAAGTTGATACAATTAATCTATCCTTTATATATTTACCATGCAAACTTTATGTAAGACATTATTCTAGGCTAATGAATATAAACAGGAAAACTACACAATTATCATGTTGCTGCATATACATATAAGGAGATTTCTAGTGTTTCATATCAAAGCAGCTGGAATCCCTAGAGTTAATTTGTATATTTGCACTCAAGTCATTTTATTAGCCGTTAGAGCTAACATATTATGTGTGCAAATAACAAAGGCATTCTTTTTAAGAAGTAGAAAAATGAAATCTAACAATAAACTCCAATACAAATATGTTGATGTTTGCAATATATTGCAATATGGGAGGTAAAGTACACATTCCTTGTTTTTAATCTTAAGAAACAAGGATTTTATAATTGTTGCTTTGTCACTGATACACTGTTTGATTTCTTTTGAAAGAAAAGAGTAGGTAACCCATTAATGGTCTAATGGTTCATGAAAAAACAATGCTAGTTATGATAGCAAATAAAGGATTCTGTTCACCATCATCAAATTTAAATCTACTCCATTACTTTGCAAGGTGAGTAGAGTCATGAACCTGCTGTTTAGGGAACCCATTATGAAGTCACCAAAATCTATTAACCTGTATATTGAAGGAGCCATATGCATTCTCAATTTAATTTCTTCACCATGAGTTATTTTTCCATGGAAAAATTATGGCTTTGGACTCTAAAGTAATGTATTTGGCTATACACTATTTCAACTTGACCAAATTGTCAAGCCTCTTTGGGCTTTAGTTTCTTCAACTACCAAAAAGATAACAATATGTGTCCTACTTACTTTACAGAATTTTTGTGATAATCAAAAGAAATAAACAGGTGTGAAACTGCTTCATGAGCTAAATTGCTAAACAAATTTGAGCTTCCAAGGAAACGACTAACAGTATATTTTCTCTTTTCTCTTTTTCCAAGTCTTGGATCTACTAAGAAGAGTCCAACATGTGAATTAGAAAGCAAAGGAATGCAATAACAACTAAATTGATCATCATTTACTATTAAGTATGTACTAATCAAAATCTACAAGAAAGTGTCCAAGCATTCTTACTACCATAAATGCCAATAATACATGTGTTTTGAAGGGAAAATGACACTTACCCATAATACATCTTATTTCTATGTAAATCTTTTTGTGGCTCCTAGAGTCCATTAGTATTAATAGAAAAAGATCTAAGACCTACAAACATTACTAAATCTTTAGTGACCAGAATGATTTGTGGCAGTAGCATTTACTGACAATGAAGAACATTATGTACAGAATAGCTGTTGCATTCACTCTGTCCACTCTTTAAGTTCTTTGTTTGAAGATAAAATTGTTATTTAAAAGAAGACATTATTTTGTGTAATAATACTAACATATAATACATGTTTCAACAATACGGTCTCTATCACTTCATTAAACTTCTTTATTTAGTCTTTGCAATAACATTCAAAGATCATTATCAGGAACAAAGCAACAAATCTAAAACCCTTGTTTCCCAAAATTAAACGCAAGGTGCATGCCCTTTCCTTCTCCACTGCAGTCAGTATATTGAAAGTAACACTTAAATATTTGGATTGGAATTTTTTATTAGATCTTATTTTCCTCCCTTTAAAAATCAATTTCTTTGTTTCTTGCATGCATCTCCTGTCAATAAAATGAAAAATGATATAGATTTACGAGGATAGTGGTCTCAGTGTAGCATCTCTCATATTATTATTCCAGTATCATCTGTTACAAAGTAAGACCAATTCCCACATCTAATTACAAACAAGATTTCAGAGTCATTAAACAAAATACATTTCCATTAGTGCTGCTGAAAGATGGTAGAGGAAAAAATGAAGATTAGTTCATGTTGCACCTCTGTTTTTTAAGCTTTGAAGATTTAGACCTCTGTATTCAGATACCATACATTTGTGGAATATTAACAAGGTGATAGACATGTAAAAATACTTCATTCTAAAGAGTTTAACTGTGATACTTGCATTTTGTTATTAGTTTTTTTCCATTGCATTTTGTTCTTATAGTAAAATTAGCAAGAAACTGAGAGGTTCCTTCCCTACTACGTGGTAGGTGCCTGGAGGTATTTTCTTTTGCTCTACAAAGACATGTTCCTCATACATAAGAGTAAATTTTGTATAACAAAGGTTACTTGAAATGAAAATGGATTACTTGCAAGTAGGTAATTTTGATTCTACGAGACCAAGTTACTTTAGTTGCTATTAAAACATAGCACCAGTTCTTAGAATACAAGAAAAGTTACAGACTAGATAAATCAAATAAAGTAGACCATACAATATGCCTAAATGGCTGAAATACAAACTAAGAAGTATATATTTTCCTTCAATAAATGTATGCAGTGCTCATTAACGTTAATGCTTACAGGGAAGACTATATCTCGAATGACTGAAGTACACAATCCATAGCATTTTATTTATTTACAAAATTTCTTATGGAAAGTCTGTTCAGGTAGTCCAAATAGACCTTTAATGTTTTGCTATTCATTGTATTTAAACCATATAGTTAATGGAGATAAGAGCTTTTCTAAACTGAAGGAAGATAAATATAATTGATCTGGTCCTACAAGCAAAGGAGAAAGAAGGCTTTTCATTTGGGTTTTAAATCTTTGAAGAATAATGATAAACCCAATTCTTCTTCCACAATATATTATATTAATTCTTTTACCCTTTTATTGTGGGGATGGGAGGTTTTGGACCAGGGCCACTTTCTTTACCATGTGCTATTGTGATGCATTACATAGCAATTCAGTGTTATCTAATATGTGTAAAGAAGGTGTATTCTAGTTACACTAGAATTCTAGAAAAGAAACACAGTTGACAATCAAACCATATCTGGATTATTAGTTTTATAAAATGTATTTATAGTAAGTCGTTGAACAATATGGTCACCCTTACATATGTATAGAACAATTCTCTTGCTCCCTTCTTAGAGTGCCAGGAATAACCATTTACCCTATGCACAAAGGTAGAATTACCAGAGCTGGTATTGTCTTTAAATGTCATTTAGGGGGCGCCTGGGTGGCTCAGTTGGTTAGGGGTCCGACTTGGGCTCAGGTCATGAGGTCATCGGGCTCTGTGCTGACAGTTCAGGGCCTGGAGCCTCCTTGCATTCTGTGTCTCCCTCTCTCTGCCCCTCCCCCGCTTACACTGCCTTTCTCTCTCAACAATAAATAAACAATAAAAATAAATAAATAAATAAATAAATAAATAAATAAATGTCATTTACTTCCTCTTCCTATTTTTAGACATCAAAAAATCCAGGGTCAGTTACAGGAAGAGAATTGCTTCTTGGCAGAGGTGGTTCTAGAACCCATATAATTATAACATCCAATAATCGTTTGGCTTTCTCTGCAGCCCTCCAACTTAATCTCAAATACATCCTCTTATATTTCCTCATTTCCAAACCATCCTGGCAGTTCTTGTTTCTTGCTTGAGGGAAGGGCTTCAGCCTGATCAAATGCAATCCAGTTATCTACAATCAACACAGGTACTTTATAAAGTGATGTATGTACCGAATGCATTTTTAATAAATAACTACAACAGAATTTGATACCATCCAAAATGGGAAATAATCAGAAATAGGAACATTTTGCCTAGGAAGGACACATCTTTCTTCCTTTTTTTTCCTTTCTCTCTCTTTCCCTGTCTCACACACTTCCAGAAATATTACTGCAGTATATGAAATGCTATTAATATATCCAGCAGTTAATTCCAAAAGTAGACACAGCTCAGATATGCAGTAAAAAGAGGTTGGTGAAGAGGAAAAGGAAAGTATAGAGTGGTAAAATAGCATTAAGAAACAAAGAAGCTAGGCAAAACTGGTGATTTATACCTCAGACCATTCCACAAGTAGACTGAAAATATTAATTTAGCTCTCAAGTGTTTCACTTACTGTCATTTTGTCAGTAGAAACTGAGGATAATGGTGATAATGATGAGTTTTATAAAAATAAAAACAAAGTGTAAATTGATGGTCTTCCCAAAGAAGTCCTTTATGTAACACAAAACCCACAATAACTCGCAAAAAGAAGTTTAACCATCAATATGCCAAAGTATGCACATCTCTATAGAAAGGCTAGAGATCCAGAAATCAGGGGATAACATGTGTTCTATAAATTACTCCTATCGTAATACCAGAAGGTTTATCTTCCAGTGGTAATATCAGAAGGTTTATAATTTTCTACCAAAGTAAGGTGCAATTTGAAACTGGACCACCTCATTAGGAATTCAACTTATACAACCTATCTTGACAGACTTCCAAAATACAGTAGCATCAAAAATCTTATTTTCCAATTTTATGCCATTATTTCTAATTAGCTAGTTATGTGATTTTTTCTACATTGGCCACAAATTAGCAACAAACATGGAATAGAACTTTTTTTCAGGGCACCTGGGTGGTTCCGTCAGTTGACCTTCTGACTCTTGATTTCAGCTCAGGTCATGATCACAGGATCATGGGATCAAGCTTTGCATCGGGCACCACACTGAGCATGGAACCTGCTTGAGATTCTCTTTCTTCCCCTCTGCCCTTCTCCCTCACTCGTGCGCTCTCTCTCTCTCTCTCTCTAAAATAAAAAAATATTTTATTAAAATAGAATATTTAATTAAGCTAATATGGAGTAGAAGATTTGTGTATAGTTTTCTAATGTAGAGACAGTTAAACTTATAAATGTACGGTTACTTACTGAGAAAAGTCAGGGTATAACCACAGCAATAAAAACACTAGACTCGTTAGACTGAAAGCATAAAAAATCTTGTTTCTATTACCACTAATTTCTCCTATTGTTAAACTCTATAACTTTAAGGAGGGCACTGGATTTTTCTGTGCCTTTCTTTTCTATGATAATAGGAAGAGTACTTGCCTCACAGGAGTAATACAAGGGTATGAGGGGATCAAGAACTGTATTTAGACAATATGTATTTAATAAAATGATTTAAAATGCTGACATGTATATATGTATGTGTCATTTTTATATTAGAGGAAAATAAATCTTTCCATGTTTATAAATCATATGCTAGTGTGGTTAGAGCACTAAAACAAAGTGTCTTCTCCTGTTTGTTGAAGGAAAAAGGGTTAAGAAAATACTTTGTTCATGGGATAAATGGGGAAAAATAATACATACCTTAATAACCCTAAAACACTCCTGGAAAACCTGCACAGCACTCACAAAGATGAAATACAGTCTTTCTTTGGTCTTATCGTCTTTAACACTAAAATAACAGCTTAGATATTTTGCTTTTTTAGAATAAAAGAGCTACCTCTTTTGCCTTTTAAAGCATTTGAAAATTTAAAAGAGAAAAATTCAAAAATGCTGACCACATAGTAGCTGATTTTCATGGTTGGTGTAGAACATGAAAGGTTACAAAATGGATCTGTGCCTATGCACTTCTTTTCAACTTGAACAGCATCCTCCTGCTTCTGCTAACTCGGCAATCATACAGCTGACAGATTTCTGACTTTTCTAAATAATGCATGGGCTTTTCTTTTAACATGTCAGTGAAAAAGTTTCAATTCTGCCCCAGTGTTGTTCGTGATGCTGATTTTACTTGACAGCATTCCATTAAACCAATGAGTGTTTTTTCCCTCTTGATAGTTCCTTAAATATTCCTCTGAGTAATGTATTTGTGTTTTTTATTAAACAGATTATGAAGAGTTCACATTTATAAGATAACTCCATGACAGGTGCAGTTGGAAAAAAATTACAAAACAATAAAACTTTAGAACATGACACTATTCCCCACTCTTGATTCTTCAAATGTCATCCCTCCTAACCTACCATTCCAAAGGTCTACACTCAAAACATTTGAACTTCTAAGGAAATACCACTGAAATATGCAGTACTGCTTGGTATCTCACTTGGGAGAGCAAAAACACATTCATTAAATCATGCATGTTAACTTCAGAGGCTACACAAGGAAAACAAATGCTTTGTTCCTTCCTCAGTCCTTTATGAAAGCAGATATGATCTGCAGGACAATGCATGGATTCTCCATTGATTATGTCTCAGCAGGATATAAGAGTCTAAAGCCAGAAAGTTTGAAGAGAAGAGCATTTGAGATCTATTTTTTTAAGTTTAATTAATTTTTAGTTACTTAGTTTTATTTACTTATTTATTTAGAGCACAAACAGGGGAGGGGCAGAGAGAGAAGGAGAGAGAGAATCCCAAGCAGGCTCCACACTCAGCATGGAGCCCATACGGGGCTTGATCACATGACCGAAAGATCATGACCTGTACTGATATCAAGAGTCAAACACCCAGCCGAGCCACTCAGGCACCCCTTGTGTTCTATTGTTATAATAAGGTATATATTTTTCAGAGAAACTGTTGCCGCATAAAATGTAAACTTTGAACATCTGGAGAAAACAACTTTTGCCTCATGGTTAAAAATGATTTAGATGCAAATAATTCCTAGGGGTTTCAAGAGGTTTCCTGGCAAATTTCTACAAGCCATTTAAGATAAATAGTAGGATATTATAATGATCTCCCAGAGGAGGTAATTGTAACCATTCATGACCCAATTAGACAGTCTTGACAATTTGATTCATACAGGAAAAAAAACTGGTCTGGGAATGCATTAGGTAAAGTAGACATGGACTCAATTTGCACATGGAAATAATCCTTGTGAACTGACTTTAATTTTGTTGGCAAGAAAGAGAATTTAAGCATCTTCAATAAGGTTTAAAAATACCTTTCCTTAGGAAATACTTTGGTTCAAAAAAGAAGTAAATTGTGAAACAGGCAGAGTTAAGTATTTGGGCCCCTAATCCTCAGTTCTCTTTTCTCCTAGTTGTACACAATCTTGATCCATTAGGCTTTGCCCAGGGAACTCCCTCTTCTCATCAGCAACAACTCTCACACTTTCATTCACACTAATATGTAAAAAACTGATAAATGTGAAAAATTTAATACCCTAGGGAAATTTAATATGAAATTTGTACTTTGCATTAGATAGGTACTAAGAGAAGAGAATTGGCAGTACCAGAAACATTGTGATTTCTCAGAATCCATGAAATCATCTTACTTACAGATAAAACCAGCTCCGGTAAAGTGTCCTGTATTATTAATTAATTAAATCTGATTTTATTTAAGGAAACGTGTTCTTTGCAAATCCATGCCCAATCAACTTCCCTCAGTAAGTCAGAAACCAAAACTCTCACACATGAGTGAAATAAAGATTTCATACAGTGTGTGACTACATTGAGTTTCTATATTGAGTTTCTACCCTGAGAGCCAATGGCCTTGAGATTTCTAGAAAGTTTCTACAACTCTATTTGTTTATTCTTGGAGAGCTACTGATTTTCACTGTGTGACTCAGGTTTATTTTGTTTTGTTTTTAATTTTTCCTCCAGTATATATTTTACTGCTTATTTATTAATAAAATTTAGGGGGCACCTGGGTGGCTCAATTGGTTAAGCATCTGACTCGTGGTCTCCTCTCAGGTCATGATCTTGCAGTTTTTGAGTTGGAGCCCCACATCGGGCTCAGGCTCTGATTGCACAGAGTCTGCTTGGGATTCTCTCTCCCTCTCTTCCTGCCCGTCCCTTGCCCTCTCTCTCTCTCTTTCTCTCTCTCTCTCTCTGAAAAGAAATAAATAAACTTTAAAAAAATAGGCAGAAATATATTCAGAATATTTTGATAAACAATTATTTATATGTAATCATTATCTTTTTATCATTAAATTATGTTTATATACAAATAAAGAATATATGTATGTGTGTATGATACACAAATGTAAATGTTTGTGTGTAATTTTGGCTGTGATAATTCCCTTGAAAGGGCTCTTATTTAACTGTTTTAAGGTTTAAGACTGAGGCTTATCTCCCTCCATATTGTAAGGCAGGAGAGAAAGGAAGAGTCCTGAGAGTATAATAATTCCCTTGAGGATATACCTGAATCCATGAAAAATGAATCCTAGGACAGTTAAGGTAGTCGCAAAATTCCCAATATATATTTTCTTCTCATCTTGTTCTCATGTTCATCCTATTTCAGCAGGAAAGTCTTGTGCAACCCTCCTGCTACTCCTGGTGTCAAATAGGCATGTGTTTATACCTGGTAGCAGTACTCTTTGCATTATTCTTTGACTAACCTTTTGTCTCCTAAACAATCTTACCTCCACCTGTGAGCAGTAACCAAGGGTTGAAATGCTAGGATAATTCTAGAAAGATTGTAGAAAAGTATTGGTTTTGATGACAATATTGCTATAATGATCCCTTTGTGGTATGATTTATTTATCTGTTGCATATTGATATACTATAAACTTTAGAAAAGTCAGAGATCAGTTCTTCTTTCCTCACATCAACTAAACGATCATATGTCACTTCTTAAATTCTCTTAAAGGCACAACCTTTGAGCTTCTCAACATTCTTGGGGGCAATGGAATTTCTGCTATTTAGCAGGATCAGCTTCCCTGTAAATAAAGGAATTATAATGTTGGAATGTCATGAAATCTGCACAACAGAGTACATAGAGTGCATAGTATCCAGGATATATATGATAAATTACAATCTATTTTTTAAACCCATCTGTGGATATATAATCCACAAAATTCATTTTGGGAATGTAAAATGTTGTAGCCAATTTGCAACATAGTTTGGCATTTCTTCAAAATGGTAAACATAGAGTTACCATTTGACCTGGCAATTCCACTTACAGGTATACACCGAAGAGAAATGAATACACATGTCCACCTAGAAACTTGCACATGAACATTGATATCAGCGTCATTTATAATAGGAAAAAAGTAGAAACAACTTCAGTGTCCATCAACAGATAAGTGGTGAAACAAAATGTAGTACTTTTATATGATGGAAAATTATTCAGACATTTGAAGCAGAGAAGTACTGATACACGATACAATACGGGTGAAACTTTAAAATATTATGTCAAGTTACAGGCCAATATCCTTGATGAACATAAGCAAAAAAATCCTCAATGGAATAATAGCAAACAGAATTCAACAATACATTTTAAAAAAACATTCACCACGATCAAGGGGTATTTATTCCTGGGTTGCAAGAGTGGGTCAATACTCACTCAATACAAACCAATAAATGTGATACATTACATCAATAAGAGAAATGATAAGAACCATAAGAACACTTCAATAGATTCAGAAATAGCATTTGACAAAGTACAATGTCTATTCATGATAAAGAACCTTAAACAAAGTAGGTTTAGAGGAACATAACTCAACATGATAATGGCCATATATGAAAAACCCACAGATAATATCATCCTCTATGGAGAAAAAATGAGAGCTCTTCCCCTAAGGTCAGGAACAAGACAAGGATATCCACTCTCATCACTGTTATTCAACATAGTACTGGAAGTCTTAGCCACAGCATTCATAAAACAAAAAGAAAGAAAAGGCATCCAAATCGGTAAAGAAGAAGTAAAACTTTTACTATTTGCAGATGACCTGATACTCTATATAGAAAACCACCAAAAATTGCTAGAAATAATAAATAAATTAGGTAAAGTCCCAGGATACAAAATCAATGTACAGAAATATGTTGCATTTCTATACACCAATAATGAAGCAACAGAAAGAGAAATTAAGAAAACAATCCCACTTACAATGGCACCAATAATAAGATAAATAGGGATAATCCTAACCAAAGTGGTGAAAGATCCATACTCTGATAACTATAAAATTCTGATGAAAGAAATTGAAGATGACACAAAAAAATGGAAAGACATTCTGTGCTCATGGATTGAAAGAGCAAATACTATTAAAATGTCTATGCTACCCAAAGCAATCTACACATTTAGTGGAATCCCTATCAAAAAAACCAGCAGTATTTTTCACAGTACTAGAACAAACGATTCTAAAATTTGCATGGAACCTCTAAAGATCCCAAAGAGCTAAAGTAACTTTGAAAAAGAAAACCAAAGGTAAAGACGTTATCATTCTAGACTGTAAATTATATTACAAAGCTGTGGTAATCAAAACAGTTTGACACTGGCAAAAATATAGACACATAGATTACAGAAACAGAATAGAAAACCCAGAAATAAACCCACATCTATATGGTTAATTAATCTTTGACAAAGCAAGAAGGAATATCCAATAGGAAAAAAAGAATGTCTTTTCAGCAAATGATGTTGGAGAAACTGGATAGCAATATGCAAAATAAAGAAAGAGTACCATTTTCTTCCACTATACATAAAAATAAATTCAAAATGGATTAAACTCTTAAATGTGAGACCTGAAATCATAAATATCTTAGAAACAAAACGAGTGGTAATTCCTTTGACACTGGCTATAGCAACTTATTTCTAGACATTCTTCTAAGGCAAGGGAAACAAAAGCAAAACTAAACTGTTGGGACTACATCAAAATAAAAAGGTTCTGCACAGTGAAGGAAGCAATCAACAAAATTAAAATGCAACCTATATATAGAATGGAAGAATGTATTTGCAAAAGACATATCTGACAAATGTTTAGTATCCAAAATATATAAAGAACTTATAAACTCAACACCCATAAGCCAATTAAAATATTGGCAGAAGACATGAAGAGACATATCTCCAAAGAAAACATCCATAGGGTCAACAGTCACATGAAAGATGCTCAACATCACTCATCATCAGGGAAATGCAAATCAAAACTACAATATCACCTCACCACTGTCACAATGGCTAAAATCAACAATAAGGAACACAACAAAGAAGTTTTGGCGAGGATGTGGAGAAAAGGGAACCCTCTTGCACTGTTGGTGGGAAGGCAAACTGGTGTAGCCATTTTGGAAAACAGTATTGAGGTTCCTCAAAAGATTAAAAATAGAACTACCCTATTACCCATCAATTACACTACTTGTTATTTACCCAAACAACAAAAATAAAAACACACTAATTCAAAAGAATACATGCATCCCTATATTTATAGCAGGATCATTTACACTAATCAAGATATGGAAGAAGCCCAAGTATTCATTCAACTAATGAATGAAGAAGATGTGGTATATAAATATACAATACAATATTATTCAGACATAAAAAAAGAAATGAATCTTGCCATTTGCAACAACATGGATGGAGCTAGAAAGTACAATGCTAAGCAAATTAAGTAAGTCAGAGAAAGACAAATACCATATGGTTTCACTCATATGTGGAATTTAAGAGGCAAAACAAACTAGCAAAGGGAAGTGAGAGGCAAACCAAGAAACAGACTCTTAATCATAGAGAACAGGAGCACCTGGGTGGCTCAGTCAGTTAAGCATCTGACTTCGGCTCAACTCAGGTCATGATCTCATGGTTACTGGGCTCAAGCCCTGCATCAGGCTTTCCATTCCAGAGCCTGCTTCAGATCCTCTCCCTCTCTGCCCCTACCTCGCACACACGCAATTTTTTCTCTCTCTCAAAAATAAACATTTTTTTAAAAAATTATAGAGAACAAACCGATGGTTACCAGAGGAGAGAGTGATTGGGGGATGGGTTAAATGGGAGATGGGGATTAAGGAGTGCACTTGTCTTGATGAGCACCAGGTGACGTATGTAATTGTTGAATCACTATATTGTATACATGAAACTAATACAATAATGTATGTTAATTAACTGGAATTAGAAACTTACAAAGCCATAAAAACATTATGTCAGTTTAAAAAAGCCAGACCATGGGGAACCTGGGTGACTCAGTTGGTTAAGCGTCCAACTTCGGCTCAGGTCATGATCTCACAGTTTGTAGGTTCAAGCCCCGCATCGGGCTCTGTGCTGACAATGTCTAAAATAGGCAAATTCATATGGTATAATGAATTATTATAGAGTTATAGCTATATTATATATAGTTAAATCTATATTATAATAATCTATATTATTCTCTATATTATACAGAATTAATAGAGTCCAACTCTTAACTGAGTCAGTCACCCAGGCGCCCCTACAAAAGACCTTTTTTAAAATAAAATATACCAATAGTTAGCTATTATAAACACCATTTATGAACATAGTCTCCCAAGTAACATATACACGACAACTCATTTACAATAAATTCCTCCAAAGGTTTTAGATAAAGAAATTAAAATTTTATTTTTCTTGGTCTAGTTCAAGAACTATTGCTTACATTTTCCTTTTCTGTTGCTTTTCACCTGTTGGCATTTTTTTCACCTGTTTGCATTTAATCTCTAAGGTAAACATGTGCTTCCAAGAAGATACTGCAAATCAATTTTCAAATACCTTGAAGAGAATTGTATGGTGGGTAACACCCAGTATAACTTCCTAAAGATCAAGACCTGTTAGATGAATCTTATCTCCTTCTGTGACAGAATGACAGCCTGAGGATAGAGGGGAAGCAATAGATGTAATTTATTTTGACTTGTCAAAGTTTTTGAGACCATTTTAAACAATTGGCTCATCAATAAAGTGTGAAAAATCTAAGCAGGTCACATAGCTAGAGAACGTTCCCAGAAGGCAGGAGAGGAGCACTCAAAGTGTGATCACACGGGTGCCTGGGTGGCTCAGTCAGTTAAGCGTCCGACTTCAGCTCAGGTCATGATCTCACAGTTCGTGGGTTCGAGCCCCACATGGGGCTCTGTGCTGATGGCTCAGAGCCTGGAGCCTGCTTCTGATTCTGTGTCTCCCTCTCTCTCTCTGCCCCTCTCCCTCTCATGCTCTGTCTCTGTCTCTCAAAAATAAACATTAAAAAAAAAAGAGTGATCACCCATGGATTAATTTCAGTTTGGAGCAATGATACGAAATATTCCCTAGATCCCAAGGGCTGGCAAACATTTGCATCAGTGTCCTGAACACAAACATAGGACATTTTAATCAGGTGACACTAGACCAAAACTTCTGACAATGGGTCAGAATCTGAAGTGACATTCCTAAGTGTAAGACACAATAAGAAATAAATGATATGAGGTGCCTGGGTGGCTCAGTTAGTTAAGTGTCCGACTTCAGCTCAGGTCATGATCTTGCCGTCAGCGGGTTTGAGCCCCATGTCAGGCTCTGTACTGACAGCTCAGAGCCTGGAGTCAGCTTCAGATTCTGTCTCTCTCTCCCTCTCTCTCTCTCTCTTTCTCTCCCTCTCTCTTCTGTTTCTCTCTCTCAAAAATAAATACACATTAAAAAAATTTGGAGGACACCTGGGTGACTTAGTGGGTTAAGTGTCCGACTTCAGCTCAGGTCATGATCTTACTATTTGTGGGTTCGAGCCCCACATCAGGCTCTGTGCAGACAGCTCAGATCCTGGAGCCTGCTTCAGATTCTGTGTCTCCCTCTCTCTCTGCTCTCTCTCTCTCTCTCTCTCTCAAAAATAAAATATTTTAAAAAATTAAAGAAATTAATTATGGAACTTCAGATCACTGGACTCAGGAGAGTATCCATTAAATATAAACAATACAAGCAGATAAAAGGGACAGAAAAAAGATGTTCAAGTATCATAGAATGAAGATTAGAGTTAAAAAACAATAATTTTTTATTGTTTTTTTATTGTTTTATTGTTTATTTTTAACAATAAACAATAATTATTTCAGACTCAATTGTAATTACAGTACAAATATAGAAAGGGACTGTTCAAAATCACAGACAGAACAAAACTGTAGCAGAAATACATATTTACAATTAATGTACAAAAACACAGAAATGCTTAAGGAGCATAACATGTAGGAACCAAGATAGTAGATTCAACACTCTTTAGCTCCTTTCTCAGAAGTGGAGTTCTAGGGACGCCTGGGTGGCTCAGTCGGTTGAGCATCTGACTCTTGATTTGGGCTGAGGTCATGATCTCACAGTCCGTGAATTCAAGCACCAGTATCAGGCTCTGTGCTGACAGTGTGGAGCCTGCTTGAGATTCTCTCTCCCCTCTCTCTCTGTCCTTATCCCGCTGGCGTGCTCTCTCTCTCTCTCAAAATAAATAAATAAACTAAAAGAAATTAAAGACATGGAGTTCTTCCCTTTGGTTGAAAGATAGTCTAATTGGGTGGCACCTGGGTAGCTCAGTTGGTTGGGTGTCTGACTCTTGGTTTTACCTCAGGTCATGATCTTGCAGTTTGTGGTTTTGAGACTTGCATTGGACTCTGTGCTCCTGTGCTGAGAGCCTGCTTGGAATTCTCTCTCTCTCTCTCTCTCTCTCTCTGTCTTTCCCCTGCTCATTCTGTCTCTCTCTCAAAATAAATAAATAAATAAACTTAATTTTTTTTAAGAGGGGCACCTTGGTGGCTCAGTCAGTTAAGCATCCGACTTTGGCTCAGGTCATGATTTTGCGGTTCATAAGTTTGATCCACATGCAAGGCTCTGTGCTGACAGCTCAGAACCTGAAGCCTGCTTCCGAGTCTGTGTCTCCCTCTCTGCCCCTCCCCCACTCCTCTCTCTCTCTCTCTCTCTCTCTCTCTCTCTCTCTCTCTCTCTCTCTCAAAAATAAGCATTAAAAATTTTTTTAAACATAGTCTAGTTGGGGGCAGGAGGAGAGAGAAATATTAAGAATAAAGACAGAATGATTACAGTTGGACAAATAAGATCTATAAGGAAAGATCACATCATTTCAAACTATTCATTGTGAAAGAGATAATGCTTAGGTTTAATGTGAAGGTGCTTTTATACAAACTGCCTTAATAAAACTGACAGAACAAGTTCTTAATCTGCTATGTGATTTAAGAGTAAACATAATAAATAGTTCTCCATTACTCAGAGTTGTTTATGCTGGAATAAATTCTCAGAAGGATCTTTAAAAATAAAATGGTTCTGGGAGCACCTGGCTGGCTCAGTTGGTAAAGCATGTAACTCTTAATCTTGGGGGCTGTGAGTTTGAGCCCCTTGTAGGATGTAGAGATTACTTTTAAAAAATGTGTTCTTCTGACCTACATTACTTTCTTTAAAAAAAGTTTTCCTGGGGCACCTGGGTAACTCAATTGGTTGAGCATCTGACTTCAGCTCAGGTCATGATCTCATGGTTCATGATATCGAGCCCTGCGTTGGGCTCTGTGATGACAGCTCCGAGCCTGGAGCCTGCTTCGGATTCTGTGTCTCCCTCTCTCTACCCCTTCTCCACTCACACTCTGTCTCTCTCTTTCTCTCTCTCTCTCTCAAAAATAAAATAAAAACTTTAAAAAAATTTTTTAAAGTTTTATTTTTAAAAATTTTTAACATTTATTCACTTTTGAGAGATAGAGACAGAGTGTGAGCAGGGGAGGAGTGGGGGAGGAGGGGGGACAGAGAAACCTAAGCAGGCTCCAGACTCTGAGCTATCAGCACAGAGCCCGATGCGGGACTTGAATTCATGACGCGAGATCATGGCCTGAGCCGAAGTTGGACACCCAACCAACTGAGCCACCCAGGCGCCCCAAAGTTTATTTATTTTTGAGAGAGAAAGAGAGAGCGCAAGTGGGGAGGGGCAGAGAGAGAGAGAGGAGAGAGAATCTCAAGCAGTCTCCCAGCTCACCTCCATGCAGGGTTTCATCACAAGACCATTAGATCACTATCACAAGATCATGACCTGATATGATATCAAGTGTCAGATAAGCATGAAAGTAAGGCAGTAGAATGCTGAAAGTTTACAATTCTATGATAAAAGTCATCTAAAAACAGTTCCTTGAATCAGGATCAAATAAAAACAAGTATGCTTCATTTGATTCTCTAGAAACCTTTTCCTCCATATCTAATGAGGTGTTTGGATAA
Organism: Cryptoprocta ferox; assembly: GCA_028646485.1. NCBI lineage: Eukaryota > Metazoa > Chordata > Mammalia > Carnivora > Eupleridae > Cryptoprocta > Cryptoprocta ferox. The sequence goes on from CM053579.1 coordinate 47,013,100, forward strand.
CATAAAGAATGAAGGTAACTTTGGGATTTTTCTACTTCAACTTTGCAGTTTAATCAACCATATATACTTTGATTCTTTCCACAATAAATTATATTTTCTGAAAGGTAAAATATTCAGCATCTGCTCAGAAGCTAAGCCAACATACAAATCAGAACAAGCAGGGACACAGAGAATAAAGATTTACATGGTTATCATTTTGGATTCTGCAGAGGAAGTCACTGTGCACAGTTCTTCCTGAAATAAGCAATGTAGTTGAAAAATACTCCACTTATTTCTACCTCTGTTTATTTCTAAATAGGCAACTCTCAAAGTCTTTGTTATAGTAAAAGAAGAAAAAGACCTACTGCAGTATAACTATATTTCTGATTTGACAGCAACAATTATAATTATTCAGGCATCTATTTCCCACAAACTCTCCACAGCCATAACCTTTAGTGATTAATTATAAAGCTCCAGGAGCGATAATACACAGACTAATTTCCTAAAACAATAAAAGATGGACTTTCTCATTTGGAGCTAAATGAAACATGAACAGATTGTTATTCATGATGAAGTCTTTATGCAAAGTCATGGTGCAGCCATGAATCTATTAAACAAAATCTTGAAACAAAGAAGCTATAGGTCTATTTTTAAAAGAGAAAATGTTTTTGCCTAAGAATTTTCTAAGCTCTATACTTGCTTTAACTTTCTTAAGTTTTATGTTATTAATTCTATTTTCACTCTTTCCTGTATCTTACAAAATCATCCAAAAGTGGCAATTTTAACCAAACAGGAGGAGATATAAGGATTCACAGAAGGAAAATTCCTATTTGCTCGTATTCATATATATCAACTAAATACAGGCTTCCTGTCTTGCTTATTTCAAGATATGTGGGTAGACTTGGAAATTACATTTTGTCATAGAATGTGTGCTTTATGACTACCCTAGTTGTGTTTTGAAGTGCATAATGTGTAATGGCTAATTTCATACCCTCTAGGAAAATGTTATATCTCTGCACATTTTTCTGTTGAGTGTAAATATGAAGAAAATGATATTTCACTCCACATTTTGATAAAACCTACCACAATCAAATAAAAGACAAGATTTCCACAATTAAATGGCAAGAGTCAAGCAGGCAATATGGGGATTGGAATAAGAAGTTATGAGGAATGTGTAGAAAAAATAAATTGTGACTTTTTTAAATGATGAGGCAAACGTATTAACACCAACACAAAATTTTCATTGAACATTATATGTTTTGACAGCTACCATACTTTGATCTTTGAGGATTTAGCAACTAATAACAGTGATGAAACTGAATAGATGCTTGTCACAATGTGGCATTTAAAACATAGCATGTTCCTTCTGAGATTTAAAAAAAGAAACTTCCTTTTTTGAGTTTTCTGGTTATATAGATCACTGTGAAAATGGTTTATAAGTGTCAAAAATCTTTTTTCTATGTTAAAATGTTCACATGACCACAGATAAATGGGAAGGAGAGAGATTATTCATTTCTATTTAAAATTTTATCTTATAAGAACGAATCCTACCCATTAGGGGAAAATAAGAAGCATTCAGTCAGATTGATTTGAGAGCTGAGATATAAGCCCTTGAGCATATACTTTAAAAATGATAAAAACTTCTAAATAATTTTCCATCATTTGCAATATTTGCAAGTCTGGCATATTTTTAAGGCTTCATTAATAGGGCCCAATTTCAGAACTCCAAACATTTCTTTTCTGTATCACACTTCCCTTAGAAGAAACAAATACTCTCAAGAAAGAAAACCCATCAGAGACATTGTCAAAATAGTAATGCCCACAGTACATCCTGAGGTAAGGTCAAGTTCTGAACAGAGATCTGGTATTTACCCTGTAAGTAGAACTTTGGGCAACCCAAATTAGGGACAGTCTCATTTGTCAGCTACATCTCCGTCTCTTGGTTTATTGATTGAGGCTCAATGTTAATGAAAGAAATTCCATTACATTTCTTTATACTATACTGGAAAATAATTTCAAACATTGGAACATAACATAACAGAATGATCAGTGTCAACTCTTTCATTATCTAGCTGTGTGACCAAAACTAAGCCCATTTCTCCTCCAAGCATCATCTGTAGGATGAAGGGATGGCATTTAATTATTTAAAATCACTTAGTACTCTAAAATGTAATTTTAAAAATACTTATCAGTAAGACTGTAACAGGTGCTTTATAGCTAATCTAAGAATGCAATTAATCAAAACTTTCCAGTTATTAAACATAATATTTTCTCAAGAGAAATCCACAACTCATATCCAACTCCTAGAGACAGGATAAGGTCTCTGAGAACCACAATTTACAAATGAATGCCCTGGAGAATTCACCATACAATCACCTTACATCATTCAAGTCCATCAATTTTCTCATTTCTCACATCCTTCAAAGACCAATTCAAATGTCTCGCCCTACACTTTACTTTCTTTCTTATTCTCTTACTCATAAGAAATTTCCTCTTTCTCTATATTCTCATAGTACTTTGTTCCTCTCATTGTTTTCAATGCATTCCATTTCTGAGTATAGTCATTTATATATTAATTCATTTTTACATTTCTTCTCCTAGATAATAAGCATTTGAAAGCCAGTTATTCTCTTAATTTTCTCCCCATAGTATTGCCGTTTTTATTATTGGAATGTTATACATTGTGAGTGAAAACTGAGTTAGTAAATAATAATACTTCAGAATTACTCCAATCTCTTATGGAGTGGCTATTAATGGTCATTATCCACACTGTTTATTGCCCTCACATACTGGACCTTTATGAAATGTCTATCATTTGCTAGTCACTTCAACTATACCACTGGAATTCTGTGTAACCAAAGCTGAAAATAACCACCTTAGATCATAATCTAATGTTCAGAATCTAGGTCACTACACAAATCATATAAAGAATTCAATATTTTTCCTGTGAAATGTTATATCTTTGCAACTCACTTTATTGAATATTATTACTGCACTGGACTGATTTTTCTTGACCTAATTGAATCTAGTACTTACTCTGCAAATAGAGCCTTAGTGATTCTCCAATACCTAGCTTACTTTTGGTTTGAATGTCTGATTTCCCATTTCTACTTGAACCACAAACATTCAGAAAGACCATGCCCAGGGCACCTGGGTGGCTCAGTCAGTTAAGCGTCTGACTTCAACTCAGGTCATGATTTAACGGTCTGTGAGTTCGAGCCCCGCATCGGGCTCTCTGCCAACAGCACAGAGCCTGGAGCCTGCTTTGGATTCTGGTTCTCCCACTCTCTCTGCCCCTCCCCTACTCCCACTCTGTCTCTGTCTGTCTCTCTCTCTCTCTCTCTCTCAAAAATAAAATAAAAACATAAAAATATAAAATTTTTTTAAAAAAGAAAGGCCATGCCCATAAATAGTAATCAGACCCTAAATGCTGATAACTGATACCTCCCTTGTCAGTATCTACCTGCTTCTTTCCCTTCCTGGAGGGCACTAAAATAAATCAAAAGTTTATAACCATGGAAATCAAACAAGAGAAATCACGCCCAGTATTTCAACTCAAACAATTGAAGAACATAACCAATTTAAATCCTGAGACAGGATATCCAACGAGCACCAAAGACATACTAGTCCTTGGATTATCAAACAAATTTCAGATCTAAAATTCTTGATATAAATTACCATTTGCAAATGATCACCTGTGAAACTTATTATTTTTCAGTGAATAGAGATTTCATTTATCCAGACTCTTCTCAAGTTTATCGAAGTATAATTGACAAAAAATATATATTTAATATATATACTTGATAATTTGATATACATATACCTTGTGAAATAATATTTATAATCAAGGTAATTAACCTATCACCTCACATAGTTAGCATTTTCTCTTTTTATTTTTTTGTAGTGAGAACACTTAAGATCTTAGCAAATTTCAAGTCTACAGTACAGTTTCTTAACTATAGTCACATTGTTGTACATTAGCTCCCCAAAACTTATTACTCTTGCATAACGAAATATTGTTATGCAACGAACACCTTGATCTACATCTCTCCATTTACCCACCCTCCAGGTAACCACCATTCCCTGTTTCCATGAGTTTGACTATTTAAGAATCCACATGTCAGTAAGATCATGTAGTACTTGACTTTCTGCATCTAGCTTATTTCACTTAGTTTAACATCCTCCAGGTTCATCTATGTTTTTGGAAATGGAAAGATTTGTATTTCTTACAGCTTAATAATATTCCAGTATATATCACACTTATATTTATATATTAATCTTTAGAGAGATATTTAAATTTCTCCATATCTTGGCTATTGTGAACAGTACTGCAATGAACACAGGAATGTAGGTATTAACTTGAAGTCCTAATTTCATTTTCTTTGGATATATACCCAGAAGTGAGGTTGCTAGATCATAAGGTAGTTCTATTTTTAATTTTTTGAAGAACCACTATACTCTTTCCCATAATAGTTGTGCCAATTTACATTATCAACAGTGTGCAAGAATTCCCTCTCTCCACAACCTTGCCAATACTTGTCATCTTTTTGTCTTTCTGATAATAGCAATTGTAGCAGGTGTTAGATGGTATCTTGTGGTTTTGATTTGCATTTCTGTGATGATTAGTGAAGTAGGGCACCATATCAAAGAACTGTTGGTGATTGTACATCTTCAATTGGGAAATGACTATTCAGGTAAATTGCCCATTTTTAACAGAATTATTTGGGTTTTTTGGGGGGCTATAGAATTGTTTTATTTTCTTATATATTTTGAACTTTAGCCCCTCATTAAATATATAGTTTACAAATATTTTCTCCTATTCCATAGGTTGCCTTTTCACTCTGTTGATTGTTTCCTTTGCTGTATAGGAGCTTTTTAGTTTTGGGAAATTCCATTTGTCTATTTTTACTTTTGTTGCTGGTGCTTTTGGTGTCATAGCCAAAAAAAATTATTGCCCAGATTAATCTCAAGAAGTTTTTTTCTGGGGCGCCTGGGTGGATCAGTCGGTTAAGCATCCGACTTCGGCGCAGGTCATGATCTTGCGGTCCGTGGGTTCGAGCCCCGCATCAGGATCTGTGCTAACAGCACAGAACCTGGAGCCTGCTTCAGATTGTGTGTCTCCCTCTCTCTCTGCCCCTAACCCGCCCATGCTCTGTCTCTCTCTGTCTCTCAAAAATGATAAATGTTTGCTCAGCGTCACTCATCATCAGGGAAATACAAATAAAAACCACACTGAGATATCACCTCATGCTGGTCAGAGTGGCTAAAATGAACAAATCAGGAGACTATAGATGCTGGCGAGGATGTGGAGAAACGGGCACCCTCCTACACTGTTGGTGGGAATGTAAACAGGTGCAGCCCCTCTGGAAAACAGTGTGGAGGTTCCTCAAAAAATTATCAATAGAACTCCCCTATGACCCAGCAATAGCACTGCTGGGGATTTACCCAAGGGATACAGAAGTGCTGATGCATAGGGGCACTTGTACCCCAATGTTCATAGCGGCACTTTCAACAATAGCCAAATCATGGAAAGAGCCTAAATGTCCATCAACTGATGAATGGATCAAGAAGATGTGGTTTATATATACGATGGAATTCTACATGGCAATGAGAAAGAATGAAATCTGGCCATTCGTAGCAACGTGGATGGACCTCCAGGGTGTCATGCTAAGCGAAATCAGTCAGGCGGAGAAGGACAGATACCATAGGAGAAACCTAACAGAGGACCATGGGGAGGGAAAGGGGGAAAAAGAGTTAGGGAGAGGGAGGGAGGCAAATCATGAGAGACTCTTGAGTGCTGAAAACGAACTGAGGGCTGAAGGGGGAGGGGGAAAAGGGAAGGGGGGTTATGGTCATGGAGGAGGGCACTTGTGGGGAAGAGTACTGGGTGTTATATGGAAACCACCTTGACAGTAAACTAAAAAAATGAATAAATGTTTAAAAAAATTTTAAAAAAGAAGTTTTTTCTTATATTTTCTTATTTTTCAAGTCTTACATTTTAGTTTTTATCTATTTTGAGATGATTCTTAATGTAATATTGGATTTTGTTTGCTAGTATTTTATTGAGAATATTTGCATATATATTCATCAGAGATATTGGCCTGTAGTTCTCTTTCTCAGCATTCTTTATCTGGTTTTGCTATCAGGTAATGCTGGCTTCAGAGCATGAATTTGTTAAGCTTCCTTCCTTTCCTATTTTTTTTTTTAATTTTGAGAAGAATAGGTATTAATTTTTAAATGCTTGGTAGAATTCACCCTTGAAGCCATCTGGCCCTGGATTTTTTCAGTGATTTTTGATTACTGATTCAATTTCTTTGCTGGTTGTTGGTCTGTTCAAGTTTTCTATTTTTTCCTATTTCAGTCTTCATAGTTTATATTTTTCTAGGAATTTATTATATATTTCCTGTATGGCTGTATTGCTATAAACCTCCCTCCTATGATTGCTCTTGCTACATCCCGAAGGTTTTGGACCATTATGTTTGCATTTTCTTTTGTTTACATGTATATTTTTAGTTTTCCATTTCCTGGTTGACACATTCATTGTTTAATAGCATGTTGTTTAGCTTCCATGCATGTGTGGTCTTTTAATTTTTTTCCCTGCAGTTGACCTCAAGTTACATAGCATTGTGGTAAAAAAAATATGAATAGTATGATCTATACCTATTTGCACTTGTTGAGGCCTGGTTTATGACCTAGTATGTGATCTAATATGGAGAAGTCCCATGTGTACTTCAAAAGAATGTGTATTCTGTTGCTTTAAAATTAAATTGTTCTGAATATATGTTAAGTCCATCTAGTCCAGTGTGTTCTTCAAAGCCATTATTTCCTTGTTGATTTCCCCTTTAGATGGTCTGTCCATTTAAGTAAGTGCGATGTTAAAGTACCGTACTATAACTGTATTATTATCATTTATTTGCTATATTTTTTATTAATTGTTTTATATATCTGCCTGTTCCCATGTTGGTTGCACAAATATTTACAATTGTTAAATCTTCTTGTTGGAGAGTCCCCTTTATTATGATATGCCCTTCTTCATCTCTTGTTATAGTCTTTGGTTTAAAGTCTAGTTAGTCTGGGGACACCTTGGTGACTGAGTCGGTTAAGCATCTGACTCTTGGTTTAGGCTCAAGTCATGATCTCATGGTTCCTAAGATCCAGCCCCACCTCTGTGCTGACAGCATGCAGTCTGCTTTGGATTGTCTCTCTCCCTCTCTCTCTGCCTTTCCCCTACTTATGCGTTCTTTCTGTCTCTCTCTGTCTCTGTCTCTGTCTCTCTCTCTCCCTCTCTCCCTCTCTCTCTCTCTCTCTCAAAATAAGTAGATAAACTTCTAAAAACTAAAGTCGAGGGTGCCTGGGTGCCTCAGTCGATTAAGCATCTGACTTCAGCTCGGGTCATGATCTCTTGGTTCGTGAGTTTGAGTCCCACGTTGAGTGACCATGAGCCCCACTTCTCTCTCTCTCTCTCTCTCTCTCTCTCTCTCTCTCTGCCCCTCTCTCAGTTACCCCCCAAATAAATAAAGTCTACTTTGTCTGATATAAGTATTGTAACTCTGGCTTTCTTTTGATGTCCATTTTCATGATAAATGTTTCTTCTTTCCCTCACTTTCAATCTGCAGGTGTTTTTAGGTCTAAAATAGTCTCTTGTAGGTAGCATGTAGATGTGTCTTGATTTTTTTTACCCATTCCAATTCACCGTGTCTTTTGATTGGCACAGTAATTCCATTTACATTCAAAGTAATTATTGATAGATATTTTTAGTGACATTTTAGTATCTGTTTTGTCATTATTTCTGGAGATTTCCTCTGTTCTTTTGTTATATTTTTCAATTTTGGTCTCTCCTTTCTAATTGAAGAGCCCCCTTTAATATTTCTGTAGGGCTGATTTGGTAGTCACAAATTCCTTTAGTTTTCGTGTGTCTGGGAAACCCTTTATCTCTCCTTCTATTCTGAATGATAGCCTTGTTGTACAGATCATTCTTGGCTGCAGATTTTTTCCTATTTATCACTTTAAATATATTATGTTACTCCTGTCTTGCTTGCCAAGTTTCTGTTGAGAAATCTCCAGCTAGACTTATTTGGCTTCCCTCGTAAGTTAATGACTTCTTTTGTCTTGTGGCTTTTAAGACTTTTTCTTTATCACTATATTTTGCAAATTTAATTACAATATGTCATGGTGTGCATCTACATTTGTTGATTTTGATGGGAGCTCTCTGTGCCTCGTGGATTTGGATCTGTTTCTTTCTCCAGATTAGGGACACTTCAGCTTTTATTTCCTCACATAAATTTTCTGGTCCTTTGTCTCTCTCTTCTTCCTCTGGACTCCTGTAACATAAATCCTATTGCATTTGTTAGGATCACTGAGTTCCCTAAGTCTATTTTTATCTTCCATAATTTTTCTTTCTTTTGTTCAGCTTCATCATTTTCCATTATTTTGTCTTCTGTAACAATTATTAATACCTCTATACCTTCCAGCCTGTGTTCTTTGTATCAATCCTGTTTCCAAACTACGTTATTGAATTTTTCATTTCTAACTGATCCTTTTTTAGTAGTTTTATCACTGTGTTATGAGACTCCCTAAAGTCTCCATTCTTTTCTCAAGCCCAGTGAGTATCCTTATGATTGTTGCTCTAAATTCTCCATCAATATGGTTCTTATATCTCTTTTTGTTTAGATCTCTGGCTGTGACTTTATCTTCTTTCATTTGGGATGAATTCCTCCATCTTGGAATTTTGTTTAAGTCTCTGTCTTCTTCTGTGTCTCAGAAAAGTCTTATGTTTCCTTCTCCTGAGAGTAATGGTTTTGTGAAGAGGACATATAGTTTCTAGGGGCTGGCACTTTAAGGAGTATCTCTGGTATGTGTTGCATGCACTCTGCTTTTGTTTCTTGGCTGCTCCATCCTTCAAATCAGTTATTTGTAGAGACTCTCTTTGACTGCAGTGGGCAATGTTCGGTCCTGGGCCAGAATATGGAAAGTTTTAATTAGGTGTGTTCTGATATGCTTGTGAAATGAGTCCTGATACTGCATCTACTAGAACTGAAGGCCTGCAGAACTTCTGGTCAGGAGACATGGTTTAGGCAGGGGGTTCTGCTGGTCTTCCAGTGAAGAGGCCCCCTGAGAAAGTCTTGACTGGTAGAGGCATTCCATCCAGAGGAAAGGAGTGTGGCTCTTTGTCTAAGCAAGTTAGGCAGCCAGTGAGGGCACTGAATTGGCTCAGGTATGTGGCTCTGTCTCTATGCTGAGGAGCAAGGGAAGGAAATGATGCTATCCACTTTCTTTGTACCCAGAGAGACTTCTGGAATGCTGCCTTTCAGGGATGCACTTCAACAGAGGGAACAGTCTCCTCCTTATATTTCCCAGGCCTACTTCAGATCACTGTGTCCAGGCCATCTGCTCCCAGATTGTTTGACTGCTTTCTCTACAGGAATAAGGCAGTGTCCCTTAGGGCTGTATCCCAGCCAAACCCATTGAAATTTTAGGCTTATCTATTTATTTTGAGAGAAAGAGAGGCCATAATTTGTGGACGGGCACAGAGTGAGGAAGAGAGGGAATCCCAAGTAGGCCACACTGTCAGTGAAGAGCCTGACATGGGACTCAGTCCCACGAACCATGAGATCACGACCTGAGCTAAAGTCAACAGTTGGACGCTTAACCAACTGAGCCACTCAGGCTCATTAACATTTAAAACTCCATTCTTTAAGCCCTGATGGTTACAAGAACATATGAAAATCAATTCCCTTCTTTTTTTCAGTTAATGCTATGGTGGAAATATTCTCCTTGTGCATTTCACTGTGAGCTCTTCTATATCTAATCTTTATTTGTGACCACAGCTCCTGTCCCTCCTCAGCACTTGCACTCTGTTTCTCCCCAAACCCATGTCTCTCCACTTCCTACCTTCTTTTCTCCCTTTAAATGTGGAGCTTGTTCTGTCAGTCTTCAAGTTGATTTCTGGGGTATTTAGAATCATTTGATTGTTATCTTGTATTCATGGGACTAGAAGAACCAAAGTTCCCCCTACTCTTCTGCCACTTCCCCTTTCCCTCCTCTTATGAGGACATATTATTTATGTCCATTTCACTAGAGTCCCTCCTCTTATCTATCAGACATATTATTTATCTCCATTTCACTAGAGTCTCTTGCTGTGGTTTTGTCCTGTTCTTTCATCTGAGAAATATCCCTCTGTCCCCTCATTTTGTCTAACTCTCTGTATCTGTTTCTCTGTGTTTGGAAAGTTAGCTACATCTCCTGCTCTTGAATGTAGTGGGTGGGATGAACAATTTTAACAAGGTGGATCTGGTCCATTGCCAGAGGGGATGTGACTCTGCTGAGGATACCATGGACAGCCTGGTCTGTTCTAAAAAGCACACAGCTACTTTTGTGTGCAGGCCCTCTTCCACAGGGAACTCACACTGCCATGTAGACTGGGGGTCAACCAAGGCCACTCATGCAGGGCACACAGTGTCTGCAAATTTTGTGCAACCATCCTCTTCCATAAAGGATGAACAGCTGCTGCCAACCCCAGGGCAACTGAGGGATGCTCTGCAAATTGAGTGTGAGTTGGGTGCATAGTTCCTGAAAGTTTTGTGCACCAGTCCTGTTCCACAGGAATTGTGCCGCCACTGCCAACACGAGGGTTTACTGGGGTTGGTCATTAAACTGAGTGGGGGTCACATGAGTGGGGGTCAAATTTTAGCAAGTTGCATGTGTCATCAGCAGAATGTGACTGGCCACTGCTGTGGGGCTGAGGCTCCATAAAGCTTGCAGTTGGTTGATGTGGCGTTGCCAATGTTTGCACCAGTCTTCTGGGGAAGGGGGCCCATAGCGCTGGTACTGAAGCAGGCCCAGATGGAGGGACCGGGTCACAGTGTAACCAAGTTAGAAACTGAATGCTTACACTGAGCTGGTTCCTACAAGTGGCTTTACTGTTTATACTGGAGGGTGAGGAGGGAAATGGAGCCTGCCAACTCCTTTGCTCCTGGAAGAGTCTCCCAATGAAAGCTTTCACTCTGGGACATGATCTGCTATTAGTAAATAACTTTCTTCATATGTTCCGGGTGTTTTTAAAAAGTGCTACTTTTATGCTGTATATCATGGGCAGTTTCTTGTGCTGTCTCTTTAAAGGCAGGGACTCAGTTTCTTCTGGCTCTCCCAGAGCCAAGCCTGTTGATTTTCAAGGTTCCAGGCTTTAAGTCCTGCTGGTTGTAAGAACTCATATCATTCATCCCCCCTAGTTTTTAAAGCCAAATGCTATGGAGATTTTCCTTCCCTGTGTGAGCTCCCCAATGTGAGGGTCTGTTTCTCTACTCTCTGCATCCATCGCTCCTTCATCAGGCCCATAAGTCCTTAGCTCCCCACAGTGTCTCCATCCATCCTACCCTCTTTGATCTTGCCTTTTCTTTAAATTCAGTTGTGGAGTTTGTTCTGCCAGTCTTCATGTTATTTTCTGGGTTATTACAATAATATTAGTGTTATCTAGTTGTATCCATGGGACGAGGTGAGCTTAGGGTCCTCCTCCTCCTCCACCATCTTCCCCAAAAGTCTATTTGTTTTACTTTTGTCAAAAATGATGTTTATATTTTGATAGGGTTTGCATTGAATGTGTAGATTGCCTTGGGTATTATGAACATTTTAATAATATTGTTTTTTCCTATATATAAGCATGGAATAGCTTTCCATTTGCTTGTGTCATCTTCAATATCTTTCATCAATGCTTTATTGTTTTCAGAGTACAGATCATTCACCTCCTTAGTTAAGTTTATCCTCAGGTATTTTATTATTTTTGGTGCAATTGTATATAGGCTTATTTTTTAATTTCTGTTTCTACTACTTCATTTGTTAGTGTATAGAAATACAACAGATTTCTGTTTATTATTATGTACTGCACTTTTACTGAATTCATTTATAAGTTCTAGTTTTTTTTTGTTTGTTTGTTTGCTTTTAGTGGAGCCTTTAGGGTTTTCTATATATGATATTATATCATCTGCAAATAGTGAAAGTTTTACCTATTCCTTACCAATTTGGGTGCCTTTTATTTTTTTCTTGCTGGATTGCCGTGGCTTGGACTGCCAGTAGTATACTCAATAAAAGTGGAGAGTGGACATTACTGTTTTATTACTGATCTTAGAGTAAAATCTCTGTTTTTCACCATTGAGTATGATGTTACCTGTGATTTTTTCATATATGGCCTTTATTATGTTGAGGTATAGGCCCCCTAAACCTACTTTGGTTGGGGTATCTATCATGAATGGATGTTGTACTTTGTCAAATGCTTTTTGTGCATCTATTGAAGTGGTCACATGGTTTTTATCTTTCTCTTGTTAATATGATATATCACAATGATATGTTAATATTGAACCACACTTGCAACCCTAGAATAAATCCCACTTGGCTAGATCTTTTTTTTTTTAATCCTTTCAGCCACTTGGTGCTTTTTAATTAGTGAGTTTAACCCATTTAAATCTAATTAATTATTGATAGGTAATGACTTACTCTTGCCATTTTGCTAATAGTTTTGTTGTTATTGTTTCAAACTTGCTTTGTCCTTTTCCTTTCTTGCTGCTTTTCTTTGTTATCTGTTGAGTTGTTTTGCGAGTGATTTTCTTTGATTTTCTCTTTATCTTTTGTATATCTATCATAGCTTTTTACCTTCTGTTTAACTTGGGCGTGTATACAATATGTACTTTAAATTTTTAAGTTGATAAAAATTTAACTTTTATTATATAAAAAAACTCTCCACTTTTACTTCCCACACACACTCTTTGTTTTTCTGGTTTGCTTCTTTTATATCATGTATTTTTTAAACAAATTCTTACCTATTAATTTTATATTAAGTTTAAAAATGATTTATGCACCACTACAGTATTACATTAATCTGCATTTATCTATATATTTATCTTTACCAGTGATATTTATGCATTTTTATAATTTAACATTGGTGTTTAGTGTGTTTTCATTTTAATTTTAAGAACTCCCTTAAGCATGTCTTGTAAGGAAATTCTAATGATGATGATGAAATCCCTCAGTTTTTATTTGGGAAAGACTCTATTACTTCTATATTTTTATTTTATTTTTAAATATTTATTTATCTTGAGAGAGAAACAGAGAGAGAGAGAGAGAGTCTAAGAGAGAGACAGTGAAGCAGGCCCCACGCTCTCAGGGCAGAGTTATATGTGGAGCTCGAACTCACAAACCATGAGATCATGACATGAGCTGAAATAAATAGTTGGATACATCTTCTTCTATATTTTGTAGAATACAATTTTTCCAGTTACAGTATTTTTGGCGTGCATTTTGTATTTTTAGTACTTTAAATATATCATCCTATTCTGTTCTGACTTGCAAAGTTTCTGCTGAGAAATTCACTTATATTCTTATGATTTCTTCATATGTAACAAATTGATTTTCCCTTGTTACTTTCAAAATTCTTGTTCTGTCCTTGACCTATGATAATTTGATTATAATGTCCCTCAATGTAGTCTTCTTTGGATTGGTCATATTTAAGGATTTTTTAAAGTTTATTTTTGAGAGAGAGAGAGAGAAAGAAAGAGAGAAAGAAAGAGAGATTGTGAGCAGAGGAGGGTCAGAGAGAGAGAGACTGAGAATTCCCAGCAGACTCTGCACTGCCAGAGAAGAGCCTGACATGAGGCTTGAACTCACAAACTGTGAGATCATGACCTGAGGCAAAATCAAGAGTTGGATACTTAACCAACTTAGTCACCCAGGAGCCCCAGGATTTTTGAGCTTCATTAACCTGGATGTCAATTTCTCTCCCTAGATTTAGTTTTTTCAGCCATTATTTATTTAAATAAACTTCCCCTTCCCCTGTTCTTTCTCTTTTCTCCCTCTGGGACTCCCATAATGCATTTATCAGCGCAAGAAAAACAATAAATCCTGACATTCCATAAATCCTATAGGTTTTCTTTCCTTTGTTTCATTTTCTCCTTTTTTTTCTGACTGGAAAATTTCAAATGACCTATCTTCAGGTTCACAGTTCCTTCCTTCTGACTGATCATGTCTGATGTTGAAGTTTTCTACTGTATTTTCTGTTTCTTTCCTTGTATTCTTCAAATCCAGAATTTCTCCTAGATTCTCCTCATTGATTTCTATTTCTTTCCTGAACTCCTCATTTTGTTCATGTATTGTTTTGCTGATTTTCTTGAGTTTTTTAATTGTGCTTTCTTAAAATTCAATCAGCTTTCTTAAAACTATTATTATGAATTATTATTTGAATTTGTCATATTTTTCAGGTAAGTCATAGATCTCTATTTCTTTGGAGTCAGTTAGGGAAAAACTATTTTGTTACTTTGGTGGTGGTATTTATTGATGTTTCTTGTTATATATGACTTTGCATTGCTGTCTGCACATTTGAGGCAGTAGACAGCTCCTTCAGACCTTATGGACTCACTTCAGTGGGAAAAGACCTTCACATGCAGGTGGCTACAAAGACATTGGCTGGCTGAGGTGTGACAGCTCTGGCCCTAGGAGACTGCAGTGGCAGCTCCCGATCTAGGAATCAGGAGGTCAGGGCAGTGTTGATTTTGTGCAATTCCATGAGGTGAAGTTAGCTTTTGAAAAGATTGTGAGGTTGTTTGGCAGACAAATCTGTGGGTGTCTGTGGTGACAGTGAGAGCTTCTGGAGTCCTCAGTAGCAAATACTGCTGAAGTCTTCCTGCTCTCCTTTTCACCCATAGGGAGAAGTTATGGCCGAGGGGATCCCTGTTGATAACAGATTCTAGTGTGCATATATGCACATGGCAGCAGTGCTCATTTATAGACGTAGAAAATCTCAGGGACTTCATCATTTAAGTATTTATCATCACCATCATTATCACTATCATTATTTTTTATAACTACTTACATTCAATACGTCAAGATAAGGATAGATTTCAATCTCTGCATGGTCAAACACAGTGACTACTCTAATTTCATTTCTATAGCTCCAAGTATAACATTATACATAAATGGGAACATAATACTTTATTCCAATGACAGATATTTGGTGTTAGGCCACATTATATTTAGTCGGGAAAATTACTTATTAATTCAGAAATTAGGTTACCAGTATATTTCTCAAATATTTTTGTTATCTTGTTAAAAAGAAACAACATAGAAATTTTGTGCAAAATTTTTTTCATAAACTAGTATACCTAAGAAAAACATGGCAGAAATTACTGCTTGAACTCCCAGTAATTGTTTTTGGTACAAATATTATTTTTATATACAAGAGGTTTCCTGTCAAATACTGGTCACTTCTAAGACACTGTAAGATTTGAGAGCCAGTATGAGGTAAGAGGTGTTAGGAATAGGAAACTGATTATCAGTTTATCAGTGTCTCCTCATCATAAAAACAACTTTTATTTGACGAATTTGATAAAATAAAACTTCTGTTACAAAACATCATTAAAGAGGAGGAAGAGTGTGAATAAGGCAGATTTTGGACTTAACCAGACAGGACACTGAAACATAGCTCTACCAGTTTCTATCTTTGTGACTATGAACAAAGCTGAACCACATTGTGCCTGTTTTCTTATCTCCAACATGAGTATTGAAAATGCTTTTCTTTCTGGAAATTTGGTAAGAATTAAATGAGTAGCACAAGAGATAGATGAATAAATTCTGAACATTGAGATAATAGTTAACTATTCTGTATTGTACACTTGAAAGTTGCTAAGATACTAGATCTTACAGGTTCTCGCCGCCCCCCCCCAATAATGTGATGTGATGGAGGTGTTAGTTAACACTATCATGGTAATTATATTACAATATATAAGTGTAAGAAACCAACACATAGTACACTTAAAACGTACACACTGTTATATGTCAATTATATCTAAATTAAAAAAATGTTTGGAACTAAATAAAAACATGGGATATACTTAGTACCTAATAACTGGTAACTTCTTAGTGTTGTTATTGTTCTTTGCTTTTTTTTAATTTTAGAATTATCTATATGTTGCTTCCACTTAAAACAAATTCAGTAAAAGAGTGTATTTTTCCATTGATTCCTGACCATGAGAACTGGTTGAAGACCAACTCTCACTCTATAGTTCGCCATGATCATTTCAATTTTAGATGAGTAGAGCTACGCTATATTAAAGTCAGAGTAGTTTATCATACTGATCTGAGTCAATTATTTACCTCTTTAATTAACCCTTTTTTCTCCTCCAAAATAATACCCTGCCATGCTTACATGTCTAGGAGCCTAAAAGAAGAGAGATAAGACTGATACCTATCTGCCTATAACATTATACTGAATTTAGCTGCAGAGTTAGATTTGAAACCTATGGCTCCTAAGACCATCTTTGGTTGCCCATTCTTATTTTCTAATAAAAGTGGAACTTATTTATTTATGCATCCATTAATGTATGTTGATAGTTAAAATCCAAGTTATTTCCAAAAGAGATCTGAGAGGTGGTCTTATGATCAAAACCAAAGTACAATTATGACATGGTAAAGGAGGAAAAACAAGTAGCAAGAAGAGAGGCTATATTACACTCTACAGGCATCTTTCTGTTCTCTTCCTTTCTTTTTTTTCTTTGTCATCTCCTTGTTCTACCTCTTTTCCTTAGCCCTTGCCAATGACCTAAGAATGCCAGCACCTTTACTTAGCTAAGGAGGTGGCACTCCACCTAAAGTGACTGCAGCTGAGCCAAGGTGGATTCTCAGACCTGCTTCTTAGTGGCAGATTGGTTAGAGAAAGCTGAAGTAAAAAGCCTGGGGTGAAACTGAAGGGAACAACCTTTCACAAGCAGAAGGCAAAATTGTTAGCTCTATAAAAATTAGTAATTAATTCCACTACAAAAAAATGAAGATAACTGAATGTTTCTTGAAATGTAATTATGACCTGTAATAGTTTTCTAGTTTCAATGTACCAGTTAGAGGTAGGGTTAAGTATCCTTCTGCAATAACTGTTTTTAATCAACATATACAAGTTATTCTCTCTTCTTCCCCTCATCCCTCCTCTCTGCAATCTTAGAATAAATTAGTAAGACTCACCTGACATATAATCCTGAAGATACCTACCTGTATTAGAATTAAGGTCATCAGGCTCTGATTCAGTCCTATTTTGGTGTCCATTACCCTGAAGAGTATTCATTGCCATAAGCTTCATCTTCTGCAGCTTCATTACCTCAGCCATTGCTACAGCTGTTATACCTAAAATCAGAACCATCCCTTTCATAATAGGGACCATTTCCTAATGTAATTCAGAGCTGGATACATTTCTTTAACAAGACTGTTCTGCATAGCACAAGCCAAAAGAAAACCCATGTCTAATTTATGAATAATACTCATTAACAAAGTACTTTTCAACTCCTGTTACTTCATCTTACAATGGACAATTTAAAATATTTTTAAAAATCATTAAATGCATATTAAATTCCATCTAAAATAACATTGTCAGAGGAAACATGTGAAATACTTGATGGAAATGCTGTCTAGTGAATAGTATTGTAGGGACTTCTGCTAAAGGCTGTGCTGACTTGGCTGTAAAAATTATCTTAGAAGTGAGGGGGAAAGAAGGAGGAGAAAATTATTTCAGACTGTCTTTTCACCTTTTACCTTCCTCTTGCTTTTACATTGAGAGACCAAATAAACGAAAACATGGCATGCAACCTCTGAATGTATACCAACCGCTGTAGTATAATTACATTGTTTTGTATTGAAATAAAGCAATTATTTTTAAAACTCTGTATAATGGTACAAAAAGGTGGAAATAAAAAAACTCAAAGAGAAAATGTGACTGCTTAAGTTTGAAATTGTTTCTCCTAGGACGTCTATACCAAGCAGTGCCATAAAGATATGTAAGAAAATGTATACTAAAAATGGAACAAACCGTACTCCAACAATGTCCTCCAAAATATCTAGTGAATTCAATTTAATTATTTTATATACTTCTTACATTCCTAACCATCTATTGGTGCACTGGTACCATCGGCCAAAAAGGAAAAAAAAAAAAAAACTGGCCAATTTAAAACACAGAGTTTATTGCAGGCATATGCATATTAACTAGAATTTAAATAAAAATTTAAAAAAATAAAAACACTAAAACACAGTCTTTTAGAATTCAGTGAAATATATTCTCCCATGAAAATACAAATCAAGGAAAATAAGATATATATTAGTTGTAGTAGACAGAAAATATCACTGTCATTATTATAAGAATCTGATTCTATGTGGTAGGTTAAATCCTTACGAAAGATGTAAGGGAAAGTAAGTAAAGCCTAAAATATATAATTGTTTTAGGTATTGGGATAATCAATACGTTTTTATTTTGCCACTCTGTACTCTTTACAATGCATGGAAAACCCCCAAATGAAGTAAACATTTCACTACATTAGCCCATGTATGAATTATGGCAAAGAAAGAATCTGAAATTGCTTTAGTCTCAGAATTGAAGATATAGATTTGTACATTATATAAGTGATCCCAGAGATTTTCTTGCCATATTTAGCTTTATAGAATTCCAGGCTCTTGATGACCTGTCCACCATCAAAGAGTAACTCTAGGATGAAAATATGGTGAGAATGATTTAATCCAATGGACTGCCAGGGCTGAGTGCCTCATAACCCAAAATGTATCAGGAGAAGTTTCCAGAATTTACATCAATTACTCTAGTAGTCCAGAACTGGAATCTGACTATGATAATTACTGAATTATTAGTTGTTTAATTATTGGTAGTGTAAGTAGTAGATTTTTGTGAACAATATAAGGATTTGTACTGTGAAAAACAAAAGTCAACAAAATATCTTACAGACGGAATTCCAGATAAAACGTGTCTCATGCAGTGACATTAAGACAAATAATGAGCAAGAGTTCCCTTATGTTTTTAATTCATAGAAAAGATAGAAAGTTCCAATATCTATGCATTTTTTTCAACCAAATGCTATCTGTATGATATAATCCAAGAAAAAATCAGCAAGTAAATTCAGAAAGTAATATTAAGGTAGTAAAGAATCAAAATATGCTAACACCACAAAGATATTTCAGAGCTTCTTAGTTCAATCTTTTCCTTTTGAAGATGAGGAAATAGTCTCACAGTGAAGTGTCATAGGTCAAGTATTTAGAGAAGATATGAAGCAAAATTCAAGTTTTCTGATGGGACCTGGATATATTTGTTAAAGTACTGAAGTATTTCAAACAGCTAATAAGAAAATAGATTGGGAAGATTCCAAACTAAGAGGTTTCTGAGCTGACCCTGTCCCATGTTTACAACTAGATATCATCCACATCCAAGTGAATAAACCAGAAAGCAATCCAGAAGCTAATAGAACTCCACAACTAAATATAGACAAAAAGATTGCATATGAAAGGTTATGAAGGTCAGAAAAATGGAGCGAATTTTCCCACAAAAGCAATGGAACTGTCTGCACAGAGAAGGCAGAGAAATGAGCCCTCACACCAAAAAGGTCTTTAGGGAAGACAAATCCCATGACATTTGACTGTAAAAACCAAAGGGGCTGAATTCCATGAGTTTGTAAAACCAGAGGGACTTGGTGCCTGGAGCCTTAAAAGTCAGTTGCTTTAGCAGGAGACAAGCCAGGAGGATGGGTGTTAGCTGAGTCACCACACAAAAAGAGACAGTGGCTTTTGTGGAGAGGCAACATAAACATGGAAGTTTACAAAACACCAAGGGGGAAAATGGGAGACAGATCAATTCATATTGATTTTGTAGCATGTTGGGGGACTTTGAAAACAAGAGAGCTGGCAAGTGACTTTCCTATCCCCCGTCCCCCAGGATAAACACAGGGCCACCTGTGGGAGGAATGGCTGCAGAGACATTTTTAGCCTCAACCCAGCACTCAGGGCAAATTTTGTTAAAGCTGCACTCCTGCTTTTCCCAGCCACAGTGCAACATCCAGCCTCACATTCCCAGCCACTATTGTGTGTGCAGCTCAGCTGTGCCAAGCCATTGTCCTGCCAAGTCTTGCACCCTAAGACACAGAATATAGCTGCGGCAGAACTTTGGGGGATCTGGCATAAGAATTTACCCACCACAAATTTTG
The DNA here is from genome assembly GCA_028646485.1 of Cryptoprocta ferox. Lineage (NCBI taxonomy): Eukaryota > Metazoa > Chordata > Mammalia > Carnivora > Eupleridae > Cryptoprocta > Cryptoprocta ferox. The sequence continues at coordinate 47,033,079 of CM053579.1, forward strand.
CTAACACTGCTGCTGTGGTCCCAAGTTCCACAGCGTGCATGTGCACAAAGAGCTGGTGTGCCTGGGTCCCACTGATACCACAGAGAGCAAGCACTGCCCATAACAGGCAGAGATTCAGTGAAGATTATTACACTGAAAGGAAAAGAGACTCAGACACAATAGCAGGACATGAACAATATAAATAGGATACTCTCCTGAAGTGCCAGGTTCTGATGAACAGGGAACACTGTACTGCAAGGCTCTCCAGGACCTCCTATTCATGAAGTCACTACTTCCAAGAGCAGAAAAAACAACTGACTTTTTGACATAAAGAAATAGGCAAAGAGAGGGGGACAAAATGAGGAAACAGAGAAATTTATCCCAAATATAAGAAAAGGACAAGGCCATGGCCAGAGATCTAAGCAAAACAGATATAGGTAACATGACTAATACAAAATTTAAATCAATGATAAGGATATTCTATGGGCTTGAGAAAAGAGTGGAAGACATGAGTGAGACCATTAACACACAGGTAAGGAATTACATAGCAGAGATAATATAGCAGAGATTCATTTTCAATAAATGAAATGAGAAACATATTTGATGAATGAAAATCAGTAAAGAATAGCAGGATGGAAGAAGCAGAGGAAAAAATCAGTAACCTAGAAGTCAGAATAATGGAAAGTAATCTAGCTGAAGGAAAGAGAGAAAAAGGAATTACACAAAATGAGAATATACATATTGAACTCAGTGACTCCATCAAATGTAATAACATTAGTTTTATATGAGTTTCAGGAGAAAAAGAGAAAAAGGGGGAAGAAAATCTATTTGAAAAAATAATAGTTGAAAATTTCCCTGATCCAGAGAAAGAAAAAGACATCCAGATCCAAGAGGCACAGAGAACTCTCATCAAAATCAGGCCAACACCAAGACATATTGTAATTAAATTTGCAAAATATATTGATAAATAAAAAATATTACTTTTAAAAAATGTTTAATATTTATTTATTTTGAGAGAGAGAGAGAGAGAATGTAGGAAGGACAGAAAGAGAGGGAGACAAGAATTCCAAGAAGGATCCATGCTGTCACACAGAGCCTCAAGTGGGGCTTGAATCCATGAACCTCAAGATCATGACCTGAGCTGAAATCAAGAGTCAGATGCCTAACCAACTGAGCCACCCAGGCATCCCAATAAAGAAAAATTCCCAAAAGCAGCAAGACAGCTTTTGAATAAGGGCTGCTAGGAAGTTAAGATGGCAGAGTAATATGCGAACCTTGAGCTTGTCTAGTCCCTGAAATGAAGCTAGATCATTATCAAACCACTTTGAACACCTAGGAAATTGATAGGATTACTACAACGATCTGCATAACCTGAGCCAGAGAACTTATCAGGTACTGAGGTGTGGAGAGGTAAATTGTGGTAAAGAAAAGCCATGGAGCTGCAAACGGTAGGGAGGTGTTTTTACAGAGAGAGGACAGAGAGGGAAAGAGAAAAGGAAGAGTACAGCACATCAGAATTGTGCAAGAAAAGCACTACCCCAAAAATAGCTGGAGAGAAAGAGAGAGAGAAAGAGTGAAAACACTCATAGGGGACTGGACAAGAAATCTGTTCCCCAAAACCATTGACAGGGAGAAAGCAGAAGGTTTTAATACCACTAGGATTCTATAAACAGTGGAACACATAGTCTGGGGTTTTGAAACTCAGTCCCTAGTGGTGCTCTGGTGAAGAAATAGGGCGAATCCCCAGCAGCAGGCAGTATGGTCTGAGGGGTCTGTGTGCCACATGGAGAGAAGTGGTTCCCCTGCTTAGAATGCATTTGGTAGAGGCTATACTTCCTCCCCATGTACAAAAGTTCCAGGAGACTTCAGAGAGCTGTCACATTTACTGATACAGGAACAAAGACTCCAGAGTACAGCAAAGCTTGGTCAGCTATGTTTTGTGATTTATCATAAACTCTGAGCTTATGCGACTGTGAGATCATGCAAATGTTTTCTGAGGCAAACCAGCACCAGACTATTGCTCAGTGAGACCCTCCCTCAGAGTATCAGCACGGGTCCCAACCTCGGGGGTCTCTGAAGTGTGGAGTATGAAACAAAGCCCCATCTGAAAGAACTCTAGAGGGAGGTGCCACCTGGCAGGTGGATAGCTTGGGCAAAGATAGGGTAATGGCGAGGAATGGACAAAAGCCTGAGACAAAAGATGGGTGCTTGATTGTATATCTGTGAGGGCACAAAATTCCTGCTCCAGAAACCAGAGAGTTGGATAAAGCCATTTTCACTTCTAGCACACATGCACTCATGCATATGCACACACAGATAGATCCCGGTGAGGTAAGCAGTGCCACCAAATGAAGAACAGTATGCTTACACCAAGCCCCACCTACCTGTGCCCTCCATGCACATCCCCCAGAAGATGAGCACAAATCCATTCCACCTGGATACTCTATGGACTATAGTGTGCTGCAAAGTTTCAGTTAAAGAGGAAACTAGGTGTAACTTCATTCAGGTTTTATTCTGTTTGCTTCTTTGTTTGTTTGCCATTTTGTTTGCTTCCTTTTTTGCTTATGTTTTCTTTTTTCTTTCTTTTCATTCTCTTTCTTGGATATAGACAGAAAAAATAATTAATTTGTTTGTTTGTTTGTTATTTTATTCTAGTTAATTTTCTTTATTTTATTCTATTTTACTATTTAAATATTTTAAGTATTGATTTTTAAAATCTTTTTTATCATTACTTTCTTTTTTATCTGTCAAGCTTCTTTCAAAAAGCAGACTTAAACACACCTAAGACCTCGCTTCCTTTATGTGATTTTGTTTTGTTTTTAACTTTTTAATTTTTATGTTCTATTTTATTAATGTTTTTTCCTCCTCCAAAATGACAAGACAGAGGATTTCACCCTAAAAGAAATAACAGAAAAGAATGACAGCCAGGAATTTAATCAGTACCTATATAATAAGATGTATGAACTAGAATTTAAAACCATAATTATGAGAATACTAGCTGGGGTTGAATGAAGTATAGAAGACATCAGAGAATCTTTTTTCCGCAGAGATAAAAGAACAAAAGTCTAGTCAGTCCAAAATTAAAAATGCTATAACTGAGATACAGTCTCAAATAGATGCCATGATGGCAAGGATGGATGAAGCAGAGCAATGAATCAGTGCCAAAGAAGATTAAATTATAGAGAATAATGAATCAGGAATAAAAAAGAGAGAAACAACAGCAAAATATCATGATACAAGACTTAGATAACTCAGTGACATATTAAAGAAGAATAACATTTGTATCATAGGAGTCCCAGAAGATGAAAAGAGAAAGAGGAGCAGAGCATTTATGTGAGCAAATTATAGCTGAAAACTTTCCTAATCTGGGGAAAGGCACAGGCATCAAAATCCAAGAAGCACAGATAATTCCCATTAGATTCAACAAAAAAAGACCATCACCAAAGCATATCATAGTAAAATTTATAAAATTTATAAAATACACAGACAAGGAAAGAATTATGAAAGTAGCAAGCGAAAAGTGTCCTTAACTTACAAGGGAAGACAGATCAGGTTCACGACAGATCTGTTCACAGAAACATGGCAGACCAGAAGGGAGTGGCAGGATATATTGAACATGCTGAATTGGAATTATATGCAGCTAAGAATACTTTTTCCAGGAACGTTGTCATTCAAAATAGAAGAAAACATTAAGAGTTTTCCAGAAAAACAAAACCTAAAGGAGTTCATGACCACTAAACCAGCAACATGCAAAGAAATGAAACTGGACAACTTTATTTCACCATGCAAAAAAATAAACTCAAAATGGATGAAAGACCTAAATGTGAAACAGGAAAACATCAAAACCTAGAGGTAAAAGCGGGAAACAACCTCTTTGACATCATCTGCAGAAACTTCTTACTAGACATGTCTCCAGAATCAAGGGAAACAAAAGCAAAAATGAACTATTGGGACCTCTTTTTTTAAAATTTTTTTTGGGATCTCTTCATGATAAAAAGATTCTGCACAGCAAAAGAAACAAACAACATAACTAAAAAGCAGCCTACAGAATGGGAGAAGATATTTGCAAGTGACATATCAGATAAAGAGTTAGTATCTATAAAGAACTTACCAAAAACTATGAAGAACTTACCAAAACACCCAAAAAAAAAAAAAAACAAATAACTCAGTGAAGAAATGGACAAAACACATGAACAAACACTATTCTAAAGAAGACATCTAGATGGATAACAGACACTTGAAAAAATGCTTGATGTGCCTGATAGCTTACTCACTTAAGCGTCCAAATTTTAATTTTGGTTCAGGTCATGATCTCATGGTCATGATCTCATGGTTCGAGTTCGAGCCCCACGTTGGGCTCAGCAATAACAGTGCAAAGCTTGCTTGGGATTTCCTCTCTCTAAATAAATAAATAAATAAACTTTAAAAAAAAGTTTTAAAAAGATGCTCAACATCACCATCATCAGGGAAATACAAATCAAAACCACAATGAGATACCACCTCACACCCATCAAAATAGCTAAACTTGACAACTCAGGAAACAACATATATTGGCTATGATGCAGAGAAAAGGGAACACATTTGCACTGTTGGTGGGAATGCAAAATGATGCAGCCCCTCTGAGTAACAGCATGGAGGTTCCTTAGTTAAAAATAGAACTACCCTCTGACCCTGTAATTGCACTACTAGCAGTGCTATCAACAATAGCCAAAGTATGGAAAGAGCCCCAGTGTCCACTGACTGATGAATGGATAAAGAAGATGGAATATTACTCAGCAATAAAAAAGAATGAAATCTTGCCCTTTGCAACAATGTGGATGAAATTAGAGTATATTATGCTAAGCAAAATAAATCAGAGAAAGACAATATCATATGATTTCACTCATATGTGGAATTTAAGTAACAAAGCATATGAAAATAAGGGAAGGAGGGAAAAATAAGATAAAAATGGAAAGGGAGATAAACCATAAATGTCTCTTAAATATAGAGAACAAATTGAGGGTTGCTGGATGTGGGTGGGGGATGGGATAAATGAGTTATGGGCATTGTGGAGGGCACTTATTGGTATGAGCACCAGGTTTTATATGTAAGTGATGAATCACTAAATTTTACTCCTGAAACTATTGTTGCACTATATGTTCAATAACCTGTATTTCAAATGAAAAAAAAATCAACTAGACAGAAGAAGTCCTCAATTTACAAAGTAAAACCCATAAGGCTAGACTTCTCAACAGAAACTTGGAAAGCCAGAAATACATGGCATGATATATTCAAAGTGCTGAATGGGAAAAATCTGCAGCCAAGAATTTTCTATCTAACAAGGATAGAATACTCTATCCTTCAGAATAGAAGGAGAGATAATGAGTTTCCCAAACAAACAATAATTAAAGGAGTTTGTGACCACCAAACCAGCACTGCAAGAAATACTAAAGCAGACTCTTTGAGTGCAAAGGAAAAAACAACAATGACAGTATAAAAGTAAGAACCAAAAAGCAGTAAAATGAATGTATCTGTAAAAAATCAGTCAGGTTCTTACAATAAAATATACAGAAAACATAATAACATATACATACAAAATGAGGAGGAGAGGAGAAAACAATGTATTAAAAAATAAACAACCATGAAATTATTATGGACTGCTATAAGAAGAGATTATATATAAACACAATGGTAACCATATATCAAAAAATGCTAATAAACATGCACAAAATAAAGAGAAATAAATTTAAATATATCACTAAAGAAAATCAGCAGAACATGAAAGAGAGAAAGATAATAAGGGATCAGAGAAAATGTTCAGAAACAACCAAAAAAGGAGTAAAAAAAATGACACCAAATGCGTATCTACCAATAAATAATTTGAATGTAAGTGGAATAAACACTGCAATAAAAATACATAAGGTGACATAATGAATAAAAACAAAATAAGACTAACCCATATGTTGACTACAAGTGGCTTATTTTAGGCCTACAGACTCCAGCAGATTCAACATGAGTGGAAAGAGACACATCTATCATCCAAATGGATGTCAAAAAATAGCCAGAGTACCGATACTTGTATAAGACAAAATAGTCTTTAAAATGAAGACTGTAAGAAGAGCAAAACAAGGACACTATATGACAGTAAAGGAGAAAATACAAAAAGATATAATTATAAATATTTATGTGCTCGACATAGGAACACTCAAATACATAAAACAGCAAGTAAAAAACCTAAAGAAATTTATCAATAATAACACAATAATAGTAGGGGACTTTAACACCCCACTTAGATCAATGGTAAGATATTCTAAAAATAAAATCAACAAGGAAACCATGGCTTTGACTGACACATTGGACCAGAATGATTAATAGATACATTCAAAACATTTTAGTCCTAAAGCAGCAGGATACACATTCTTTTCAAGTGCACATGAAACATTGTCCAGAATAGAGCACATATCTGGCACAAAACCAGCTTCAACAAATTCAAGAATATCTTGGGGTCCCTGGGTGGCTCAGTTGGTTAAGCGTCTGACTTCAGCCCAGGTCATGATCCCACACTTTGTGGGTTCAAGCCCCGCATCAGGCTTTCTGCTGACAGCTCAGATCCTGGAGCCTGCTTCAGATTCTGTGTCTCCCTCTCTCTCTGCCCTTCCCCTGTTGCACTCTGTCTCTCTGTATCGCAAAAATAAATAAAGATTGAAAACAGAATAAGTTATACCATGCATCTTTTCTGACCACATCACTATGAAACTACACATCACCCACAAGAGAAAATCTGGAAGACCATAAATACATAGAGATTAAATAATACAGTACTAAACAATAAATGTTTCAACAAGAAAATCAAAGTAGAAATTTTAAAAAGTGCATTGATACAAATGAAAACAAAACCACAGTCGTTCAAAAAATCCTTGGAGATGCAGCAAAAATTGTTATAAGAGGGAGTTTTATAGCAATATAAGCCTCTATCAACAAGCAAGAAAAATCTCAAATACACAACCTAACCTTGCACTTAAAGGAACTAGAAAAAGGAAAACAAACCAAAAAACCAGCAAAAAGAAGGAAATGATAAAGATTACAGCAGAAATAAATTATATAGAAACAACAAAAAATAGAATAAATCAATGAAACGAGAAGATTGTTTCTTGAAAAGACCAATACAATTGATAGACCTCAAGACAGATTTATCAAAAAGAAAACAAAACAAAATAAAAAAACTGTAAAGAGAAGAACAGACTCAAATACATAAAACTATAAGATCAAAACTGATAAAGGAGAAATAAAAAGCAATAACACAAAAATGTAAACAATCATAAGAGAATATTATGAAAAATTACATGTCAATAATTTGGAGAACCTGGAAAAAATGGATAAATTCCTAGAAACACATGTATCAAAATTGAAAGTGAAAGATTTAGAAAATTTGAACAGATTGATAATAAAGAAGTTGAATCAGTAATAATAATTTAAAAAATCTCCCAACAACAATAAAAAGTCCAGGGGCGCCTGAGTAGCTCAGTTGGTTGAGCATCTGTCTCTTGACTTTGGCTCAGGTCATGATCTCGTGGTTTGTGAGTTGTGAGCCCTGGATTGGACTCTCTGCTGTCAGCACAGAGCCTGCTTTGGATCATCTGCACCCTCTCTTTCTGTCTTTCGCCCACCTGCACTCTCTCTCTCAAAAATAAATAAATATTTTTTTAAAAAGTCCAGGGCCAGATGGCTTCAAAGGTGAATTTTACCAAACAGTAAAGAAGAGTGATTACCTATTGTTCTTAAATTATTTCAAAAAATGTAAAAGGAAGGAAAACTTCCAAATTTATTCTATGACGCCAGCATTACCTTGATACAAAAACCAGATAGACTCCAATAAAGGAAAAAAAAAAAAGGACAGGTCAATATCGCTGATAAATGTAGATGCAAAACATTCTCAATAAAATAATAGCAAACCAAATTCAACAATACATTAAAAGAATCATTCACCATAATCAAGTTGGATTTATTCCTGGGCTACCAGTATGGATCAATATATGCAAATCAATCAAGGTGATATATCACATCAATAAGAGAAATGATAAGAACTGTATGATCATTTAAATAGACCCAGAAAAAGCACTTTACAAAGTAAAACATTGATGCATGATAAAAACCCTCAACAATGTAGGCTTAAAGGGAATATACCTCAACATAATTAAGGACATATATGAAAAACTGATAAGCAATATCATCCTAAGTGGAGGAAAACTGACAGCTTTTCCTCTAATGTCAGTAGGAAGACATCATTGTTCACACTCACCACTTTTATTCAAAACTTACTGGAAGTCCTAGCCACAGCAATAAGACAACAAAATGAAATAAAAGGCATCCAAATCAGCATGGAAGAAGTAAAACTGTCACTATTTCCAGATTACATGATACTATATACGGAAAACCTGAAAGAACTAAAAACCTACTAGAACTGACAAATTAATTTAGCAAGGTCGCAGGATACAAAATCAATGTACATAATTCTGTTGCATTTCTATACACTGATAATGAAACAATAGAAGTAAAAATGAAGATAAAATACCATTTATAGTGGCACCAAAAAGAACAAGTTACCTAGAAATAAACTTAACCAAAGAGGTGAAAAACCTGTACCCTGAAAAATATAACACTGTTGAAAGAAATTGAAGATGACACAAATGAAAGATATTCCATGTTCATCGATTCAGAAATCCAAGACTGTTAAAATGTCCATACTACCCAAAGCAATCCAACGATTTAATGCAATCCTTTTCAAAATCCCAACAGCATTTCTGACACAGCAAAAACAATTCTAAAATTTATATGAAACCACAAAGACCATGAATAGCAAAGAAAGCTTAAACAAACAGACAAACTTGGAAGTATCACAGTTCCAGACTTCAAGTTATATTACGAAGCTGTAATAATCCAAACAGTATTGTACTGGCACAAATACAAATAGAACAATAGAACAGAACAGAAACCACAGAAAGAAACCCATGCTTATATCGTCAATTAATCTTTAACAAAGCAGGCAGTAATATGCAATAGGAAAAAGCCTCTTTACAAAATGGTGTTGGGAAGACTGTAGAGCTACATGTAAAAGAAAGAAATTGAACCATTTTGTTACACCGTACACAAAAATAAACTCATAATGAATTAAAGACCTAATGTGATACCTGAAACAATAAATATCCTAGAAGAGAACACAGGCAGTATTTTCTCACAATTTCCATAGCAACATGTTTTTAGACATATGTCTCTTTAGGCAAGTGAAAGAAAAGCAAACATAAACTATTGATATTACATCAAAATAAAAAGATTCTGCACAGCGAAAGAAACAGTCAACAAAACTCAAAGGCAACCTTTGGGATGAGAGAAGTTACTTGCAAATGACATCTGATAAACAGCCAGTATCTAAAATATATAAAGAACTTATAAAACTCAACACCAAGAAAGCAGATAATCCATACATAGACATTTTTCCAAATAGGAAATCCATATGGCCGACACATTAAAAGATGTTCAACAGTGGGGCACCTGGGTGGCTCAGTCGGTTGAGCATCCGACTCCGGCTCAGGTCATGTTCTCACAGTTCATGGGTTCAAGCCCCACTTCAGGGTCTGTGTTGACAGCTAGCTCAGAGCCTGCAGCCTGCTTAGATTCTGTGTCTCTTTCTCTATCTGCCCCTCCCCTGTTCACGCTCTGTCTCACTCTGTCTCTCAAAAATAATTTAATGTAAAAAATTTTAAAAAAGATGTTCAACAGCACTCATCATTAGGGAAATACAAATCAAAACTACAATGAGATACCTCCTCACACCTGTAAGAATGGCTAACTGAATTTTATTAAAAACATAAAAAAAAACTATTCTCTCTACATAAAAAAATGAAACTACTCGGTATTTTCCCAAAGAATATGAAAATGTTAATTCAAAAGGATATATTCACCACTATTTTTATAACAGTATTATTACAATAACCATGTCAAGGAAGTACCCTAAGTGTCCATCAATAGATGAATGGCTAAAGAAGTGGTATGTATATGCAATGGAATATTATTCAGCCATGAACAAGAATGAAATCTTGCCATTTGTAAGAACATGGATAAATTTAAAGAGTATAATATTAAGCAAAATCAGTTCATGTGTGAAAATCAAATGCCATATGATTTCACTCATATGTGGAATTTAAGAAACAAAACAAATGAAGAAAGAAAAGCAAAGGAAACACACACCTAAATATAGAGAACGAACTGATGGCTTCCACAGGGGAGGCAGGTGTGCAAATGGATTAAATGGGGGATGCAGATTAAAGAGTACATTTATCATGATGAGTACTGAGCAATGTATAGAATTGTTGATTTGCTAAATTCTACACCTGAAATTAATATAAAACTTGTATGTTAACAAAACTGGAATTAAAATTAAAACTTTAAAAAATCATTCAAATGATTCACGAAATAAAACGACATAAATAAGATATATACATAAGACATGGATGGGGAGCAAAAACAGTGAATTTAGAATAGGTTCAAACTTAGGTAGCCATCAACCTGATATGGACTGCTACATGCAGGGAATGTTATAAATAAATTATTTTTCTCAAGTTTTTGTTTAAATTCCAGTTAGTTATGCTGGGAAATAGGAGAAACTGTCCCTGCCTGACCTCTGTTCTCAGAACGCTAGGGACATGGAACTTGATGAAGCCCCAAGAGGGCATGCGGGACACAGCCTTCCTGGTCGCCAGCAAAGTGTGTCAGGAACCACGACGCCAGAGATATAGAGATATACCCATGTACAGTTGCAGGCTGTTCCTGTTCTGTCCTTTCCTTATCCGCACCTATTGTTCTGATTAAACGTTTACTGTAACATCTACTGTGCTCTCAAACCTTGCAAGGAGGGTATAAAATAAGATGCTGTTCCTAATAAAATTTGCCATTAGCCATCAGCTCTTGGTCTGTTTCCATTAGCCATCAGCTTTTGGGACGGTCATTGCGTCGCCTGCCGTTCCCAGGACCCCTTCCCCCGAGGAAGATTCTACCACAAGTTAACATACAGTGTATTATAAGTTTCAGGTGTAGAATTTAGTGAATCAACAATTCCATACAATACCTGGTGTTCATCACAACAAGTGATCTCCTTAAATGTGTGCATATACATATAACATAAATTAAATGGTAAGCATAAATAAAAAGTCTGTCATAGATATGCAAAAATAAAGAGAAAGGAAGCCAAGTATATCACTAACGAAAGCCATCAATACACAAGGAATGAAAACAAAAGAAAAACAGGAACACAGAAGAATAGTGAAATTACAGTTAAACAAGTAACAAAATGGCAATAAGTACATAATTATCAAAAATAAATTTGAATGTAAATGGACTAAGTTCTCTAGTCAAAAGTTATAGGGTTCTGAATGGATCAGAAACCAAGACTGATGTATATGCTGCATACAAGAGACTCATTTCAGACTTAAAGATACATGCAGACTGAATGTGAAAACATGGAAAACATTTCTTATTAAAAATGGAAGGAAAAAGAAAGCTGAGATAGCAATACTTATATTAGATAAATAAACATTAAAACAAAGACTGTAGCAACATACAAAGGTCACTATGTAATGATCAAATGGACAATCCAACAAGATGATATATTTGCTCTAAACATTAATGGACCCAATATGGTAGCACACAAATACATAATGCAACTATTAGCAACATAAAAGAATAAAACAATAGTCATACAATAATAATAGAGGATTAGAACAACTTACATAAGTGGATAGATGACCCAGACAGAAAATCAAGGAACCAGTGGCTTTGTATGACACGCTGGACCAGATGTATCTAATAGAATATATTTAGAACATTTCACCCCAAAACAGCAGAATACACATTCTCTTCAAGTTCAGATGTAACATTCTCCAGAGTATATCACATATTTGGCTACCAAAATGTCTCAACATGTTCAAAACCATTAAAATCATATCACGCATCTTTTCTGACCAAAAAGGTATGAAACTAGAAATCAATCACAAAAGAAAATCTGGAAAGAAAAAAAATAATGCATGGAGGTTGAAAAACACGCTAGTAAACAATGAGGGGGTCAACCAAAAAATCAAAAAGAAACAAAAAAAATTACATGGAGAAAAAAATTAAAACATAACAGTCACAAATATCTGGGAAGTGACAAAAGCTGTTCAAGAGGGAAGAGTCTACCTCAAGAACCAAGAAAAATATCAAATAAACAATCTAACATTATATATAAAGTAGCTAGAAAAGAACAAAGCCCAATGCCAGTAGAAGGAAGGGAATAATAAATAACATATCAAAAAATAAATGAAATAGAAACTTAAAAACAATAGAACGTATCAATAAAACTAGGAGATTTTTTTTAAATATTGACACAGTTAACTTTTAGCTAGACTCATACAAAAAAAGGAACTGAGTAAAATAAGAAAAGAAAGAAGAGAGTGTCTCTGCTTTAGAAAGACAAGGCTCTGCTGTTTCTTGGGTGCTGCCCCTACTCTGCAGAACTCCAGGGTCTCCTCCTGATCCTGTGGATCTTCTGGGTACTGACAACAAACCAGAGGACTATTCACAGTGCCAGAGCATCTGGACAATTTCTTTTAAAGACTATCTCAAGAAACAAGCCAAAGTACACACGGTGGAGAGTCCCAAATATCAATACAAGTAGGGAAATAAAACAACCAAAGGCACAAGAGAGACAAGGGACACCATTAAATTAACACTTCCTGATGGGAGAGGGGCAAGATGGCAGAGAAGTAGGGAGCTCTCTAATCTCCGCCCGCCCACAACTATCAAACGGAGAAGGACTAAAGCCACAGTACTCGGATCTGCAAGAATGGGAGGAGTGTACACAGAGTCCTTATAGATGACAGCCTCATAGATGCCTGATTGAGTGCGAAATGGGGCCACCAGCCCAACGCAGAGCCGGGGAAGAGTGCCCAGAGCAGCAGTGGTGCAGAGCCACGGAAGGCAGCTGTGTGGAGAGGCAGCACAGGGCCCTGGAGGCCCGCACATGGAGCGGCTGTGCAGAGCAGCAGAGAGATGAGGGGAAGAGAGAGAGAGACTGAAAACGCTCATAGAGTGGTCTCTGGAGAGGGGAGAGACCTCGGCCTGGGATGTAAAGATATTACCATCCCATATATAGCCGCTGGGCACAGGGAGAGAAATTCGTCCCACTCAACAGGTTTGTTCTTCCTTGGGCTCTGCGGCTCGCTGACTCCAGGCGGAGCCAGGGAAAATCTGGCTCCCCAGTCCCCCTGCTCAATCCCGGCTGGAAAACTGCCCACCTGCGGGAGGACATCTCATGTGGGGCACTAGCATTGGAGTGCATGGACTACGATTTGGAAATGAGGTGGGGCTTGGAAAAAGGCAATTTGGCCCGCCCGTGATGCAGGGAGATAGGACTTAAAAGAATGGCTTGCAACACATGGTCCGAGAAGGGCTTGGGGCACTGCCATTCTTCTCCCCACAACTACTAAGACGGGGCCTTGGAGAGCAGGCCCCGAGACCCAACCTACCTACACCAAACCATGCCCATCCATGCTGGAGAGCTGCCTTTTTTGTTTTTTTTACCCTTTTTTTCTTTCCCTTTTTTTCCCCTTTTTTTTCTTTTTTCTTTTCATTTTTTTCTTGTTTTTTCTTTTTTCTATTTTCTTTTTTCCTTCTTTTCTCCTATTCCCCCCTGGAGCCTGGGAAAGACCAACATTTATGCACGGCTGTGATTAGATCAAACTTTGCCATCCAGATATATTTTCCCTTATCTCATTCTTATCTCTCCCCTCTGCAGGTTTTATGCTGTCAAACTGTCCTTTTGCCTTTGGTTGTTTCTGTTCCCACCCCTACTTTTTTTCTTTTCCTTTCCTTTATTTTCTGTTCCTTTATTCTTTCCCATTTTGGTTTACTTGTTTATTTGATTTGTCAGTGCGTTTGAGTGCTTTTGTTCCCCGTGTGTTTGTATGTTTCCCTTTTCAGGGCTACGTCAAAAAAAAGCCAAAGTACACATGGTGGAGAGTCCCAAATATCACTGAGTATGGAAATAAAATAACCAAAGGCATAACAAGAGAAACCAAGAGACACCATTAAAATAACCCTTCTTGAAACGACAGGCCCTGGACAGTCAATGAGCCTCCTTCAATAGAGCAATACTAACAGGTGTAAACTGCATAATGAGCTTTTAACACTGACAAGAGACAGAAAGCTAACCAAAATGACGAAACGAAAGAAATCTACTCTAAAGAAATTCCAGGAAGAAATCACAGCCACAGAAGTACTTAAAACAGACATAAGCTACATAACTAAAAAAGAATTTAGAATAATTGTCATAAAATTAATCGCTGAGTTTGAAAAAATCATCAGAGAAGCTAGTGATACAAAGAGTAGGGATGTTCAAAATAGCTGCGACGAGTTAAAAAAAAAAAGGCAATAAATGAGGTGCATAATAAAATGGAGGCGCCCACCGCACGGATTGAAGAGGCAGAGAGAATAGGTGAATTAGAAGACAAAGTTATAGCAAAATAGGAAGCCGTAAAAAAGAGACAGAGAAACTGATACAGGAGCATGAAAGGAGAATTCAAGACTGGAGTGATAAAATCAAATGGAACAATATCCGTATCATGGGAGTTCTGGAAGAAGAAAAAGAAAAAGGACCTGAAGGGGTACTTGATCAAATTATAGCTGAGAACTTCCCCAATCTGGGGAAGGAAATAGACATTGAAATCCAAGAGGAACGGAGAACTCCCCTAAAACATAACTCGAATCAACCTTCAGCACGACATGTCATAGTGAAACTGACAAAATATAAAGAAAAGAGAGAAATCTGAAAGCAGCTAAGGATAAAAGGACACTAACATACAAAGGGAAACCAATCAGAGTGGTTACAGACCTTTCTAACAAAACTTGGCAGGCCAGAAAGGAATGGCAGGAAATCTTCAATGTGATGAACAGAAACAATATGCAGCCAAGAATCCTTTATCCAGCGAGCCTGTCATTCAAAACAGAAGGAGAGATAAAGGTGTTCCCAAATAAACAAAAATTGAGAGAAATCATCACCACCAAACCAGCCCTACAAGAAATCCTAAGACAGACTCTATGAGGGAAATATAGCAAGGAATGTAAGGTACCAGAGACACCGCTACAAACATGAACTCTACAGAAAACACAATGAACCCAAACATACATTTTTCAATAATAACACTGAATGTAAATGGACTGAAATGCCCCAATCAAAGGACACAGGGTATCAGAATGGATAAAAAACAAAATCCATCTATTTGCTGTCTACAAGAGACTCAACTTAGACCTGAAGACAACTTCAGACTGAGAGAAAGGGGATGGAGATATATCTACCATGTGACTGGAAGTCAAAAGAAAGCCGGAGTAAGAATACTTACATCTGACAAACTGGAACTTAAAGTAAAGGCAGTCACAAAAGATGAAGAAGGACATTATATAATAATTACAGGGTCTCCCATCATGAAGAGCTAAGAATTATTAACATCTATGTGCCTAATTCAGGAGCAACCAAATACATAAAACAGTTAATCGCAAATAGAAACAATCTTATTCATCAGAATGTGCTTATCACAGGGGATTTTGAAACTCCACTTACAGCAATGGATAGGTCAACCAGACAGAAAATCACTAAAGAAACAATGCACTTGAACGGCACATTGGAACAGATGGAATTAATATATATACATAGAACTCTGCATCCTGAAGCTAGGGAATTCACATTCTTCTCCAGTGTGCATAGCACATTCTCCAAGATCGATTACATACTGGGGAATAAAACAGCCCTCCATATATATAAACGAATTGAGATTATACCATGAACACTTTCTGATGACGATGCTATAAATCCTGAAATCAATACCAGGAAAAAGTCTGGAAAACCTCCAAAAATGTGGAGGTTAAACCCCACCCTACTAAACAATGATTGGGCCAATCAGGCAATGAGAGAAGAAATTAAAAAATGTATGGAAACAAATGAAAATGAAAATAGAACAATCCAACTCTCTGGGATTCAGCAAAGGCAGTCCTAAGAGGAAAATATATTGCAATCCAGGCCTATTTCAACAAACTAGAAAAAGCGCAAATGGAAAATCTAACAGAGCACCTAAGGAAACTACAAGGGGAACAGGAAGAGAACCACAAACCCAGCAGGAGAAGAGAAATAATAAAGATCAGGGCAGAAATATACAATATAGAATCCAAAAAAACAGTTGAACAGATCAATGAAACGAAGAGTTGGTTTTTTGAAAAAATAAACAGAATTAATAAACTTCTAGCCAGGCTCCTCAGAAAGAAAAGAGAGAACATCCAAGTAGACAAAATCATGAATGAAAATGGATCTATTACAACTGATCCCTCAGAACTACAAGCAATCATCAGAGATTACTATGAAAAATTATATGCCAACAAACTAGACCATCTAGAAAAAATGGACAAATTCTTAAAAACATGCACTACCGAAATTCAAACAGGAAGAGATAGAAAAGCTGAACAGACTGATAACCAGTGAAGATTTGAATCAGTTATCAAAAATCTCCCAGCGAATAGGAGCTCAGGGCCAGATGGCTTCTCAGGGGAATTCTACCAGACATTTAAAGCAGAGTTAATACCCATCCTTCTCAAACTATACCAAAAAAATAGAAATAGAAGGAAAACTCTCAAAATCATTCTATGAAGCCAGCATCACTTTGATTCCCAAACCAGACAGAGACCCAACAAAAAAAGAGAACTACAGGCCAATATCCTTAATGAATACAGATGCAAAAATACTCAACAAGATACTAGCAAATCGAATTCAACAGCATATAAAAAGAATTATCCACCATGATCAAGTGGGATTCATTCCTGAGTTACAGGGCTGATTTAATATTGTCCAAATCCATTAATGTGACACATCAGGTTAACAAAAGAAAAGCTAAAAACCATATGGTCCTGTCGATAGATGCAGGAAAATCATTTGACAATAAACAGCATGCTTTCTTAATAAAAACCCTCCAGAAAGTCGGATAGAAGGAACTTCCTTAAAAGTTATAAAAGCAATTTATGAAAAGCCCACAGCTAATATCATGCTCAATGGGGAAAAACTGAGAGCTTTCCCACTGAGATCAGGAACAGGACACGGATGTCCACTCTCACCACTGTTGTTTCACATAGTGCTGGAAATCCTAGCAACAGCAATCAGAAAACAAAAGAAAATAAAAGGCATCAGAATCAGCAAAGAAGAAGTTAAACTTTCACTTTTCACAGTTGACATGATACTCTACATGGAAATCCCCATTGATTCCATCAGAAGCCTTTAAGAACTGACCAATGAATGAAGCAAAGTCGCAGGGTACAAAATCAATGTACAGAAATCGGTTGCATTTTTATACACCAATAATGAAGCAACAGAAAGAGAAATCAAAAAACTGATCCCATTCACAACTGCACCAAAACCCATAAAATACCTAGGAATAAAGTTAACCAAAGATGTAAAAGACCTGTAGGATGAAAACTATAGAAAGCTTATGAAAGAAATTGACGAAGACAAATTTAAAAACGTTCCATGTTCATGGATCAGAAGAATAAACATTGTTAAAATGTCATTATTACCCAAAGCAACCTACACAATCAATGCAATCCAAATCAAAATTACACCAGCATACTTCTCAAAGCTAGAACAAACTATCCTGAAATTCGTATGGAACCACAAAAAAACTAGAATAGCCAAAGTAATATTGAAGAGAAAACCAAAACGGAAGGCATCACATTCCCCGACTTTAGACTCTACTACAAAGCTGTCATCATAAAGACAGTATGGTATCGGCACAAAAACAGACACATAGACCAATGGAATAGAATAGAGAACTCAGAACTAGACAAACCTATGTACGGCAAATGAATCTTTGACAAAGCAGGAAGGAGTTTGCAATGGAAAAAAGATAGCCTTTTCAGCAGGTGGTGCTGGGAGAAGTAGACAACAACATGCAGAAGAATGAAACTAGACCACTCTCTTACACCTTACACAAAAATAAACTCAAAATGGATGAAGGACCTGAATGTGACAGGAAACCATTAAAACCCTAGAGGAGGAAGCAGGAAATAGCCTCCTTGACCTCAACCGCAGCAATTTCCTACTCCACACATCCCCAAAGGCAAGGGAATCAAGAGCAAAAATGAACTATTGGCACCTTATCAAGATAAAATGCTACTGCACTGCAAAGGAAACAATCAAGAAAACTAATAGGCAACTTAAGGATTGAGAAAACATAGTTGCAAATGACATATCGGATAAAGGTCTAATATCCAAAATCAACAAGGAACTCGCCAACTCCACACCCAAAAAACGAATAATGCAGTGAATAAATGTGCAGAAGACATTAATAGACATTTCTCCAAAGAGGACATCCAGATGGCCAACAGACACATGGAACAATGCTCAGCATCACTCATCAGGGAAATACAAATCAAAACCACACTGAGATACCACCTCATGCTGGTCACAATGGCTAAAATCAACAAATCAAGAAACTATAATGCTGGCGATGATGTGGAGAAACTGGCACCCTCCTACACTGTTGGTGGGAATGTAAACTAGTACAGCCGCTCTGGAAAACTGTGTGGACGTTCCTCAAAAAACAATCAGTAAAACTCCCCTATGACCCAGCCATAACACTGCTGGGGATTTACCCAAGGGATACAGAAGTGCTAATGCACAGGGGCACATGTACCCCAATGTTCATAGCGGCACTTTCAACAATAGCCAAATCATGGAAAGAGCCTAAATGTCCATCAACCGATGAATGGCTCATGAAGACGTGATTTATCTATACAATGGAATACTACATGGCAATGAGAAAGAATTATATCTGGCCATTCGTAGCAAAGTGGATGGATCTTGAGGTTGTCATGCTAAGCAAAATAAGTATGGCGGAGAAGGACAATTACCATATGTTTTCACTCAAGGTGGATTCATTCCTGGGTTACAGGGCTGGTTGAATATTCACAATTCAATCAATGTGATACATTACATTAACAAAAGAAAAGAACCATATGATCCTGTTGATAGACGCAAAAAAAACATTTGACAAAATACAGCGGCCTTTCTTTATTAAAACCCTCAAGAAAGTCTGGATAGAGGTAACTTACTTAAACATCAAGTAATCCATTTATGAAAAGCCCACATCTAATATCATCCTCAATGGGAAAAACTGAGAGCTTTCCCCCAGAGATCAAGAACACGACAGTGAGGTCCTCTATCACCACTGTTGTTTAACATAGTGCTGGAAGTCCCAGCATCAGCAATCAGACAAGAAAAGGAAGTAAAAGGCATCAGAACTGGCAGAGATGAAGTCAAACTTTCACTTTTCGCAGACGAAATGATACTCTACATGGAAAACCTGACAGATTCGACCAGAAGCTTACTAGAATTGATCCAAGAATTCAGCAAAGTCGTTGGGGAGAAAAATCAACGTACAGAAATCAGTTGCATTTTTATACACCAATAATGAAGGAACAGAAAGAAAAATCAAGAAACAGATCCCGTTCACAGTAGGAAAACAACCATAAAATACCTAGGAATAAACGTAACCAAAAATGTAAATGTTCAGTATGATTTAAACTCCAGAAAACTTATGAAAGAAATAGAAGAAGACACAAAGAAATGGAAAAACATTCCAGGCTCATGGATCAGAAGAATAAACATTGTTAAAAAGTCATTATTACCCAAAACAATCTACACATTCAATGCAATCCCAATCAAAATTGCACCAGCATTCCTCTCAAAGCTAGGATAAACAATCCTAAAATTTTATGGAACCACAAAAAACCCCGAATAGCCAAAGTAATATTGAAGAAGAAAACCAAAATGGAAGGCAACACATTCCCAGACTTTAGACTTTACTACAAAGCTGTATTCATCAAGATAGTATGGTATTGGCACAAAAACAGACATATGACCAATGGAATAGAATAGAGTACCCAGAATTGGACCCACAAATGGATGGACATATAATCTTTGACAAAGCAGGAAAGAGTATCCATAGGAAAAAAGACAGCCTCTTTAACAGATGATGCTGGGAGAAGTGGACAGCAACATGCAGAAGAATGATACTAGACTACTCTCTTATACCATACACAAAAATAAACTCAATATGGATGAAGGACCTGAATGGGAGACAGGAAACAATCAATACCCTAGAGAGGAAACCGGAAACAAATTCCTTGATCTCAACCGCAGCAATTTCTTACTCAACACATCCCCAAAGGCAAAGGAATCATGAGCAAAAAAGAACTATTGGGACCTCATCAAGATAAAATGCTACTGCACTGCAAAGGACACAATCTAGAAAAGTAATAGGCGGAGAGACGCGGGCAAGATGGCAGAGATGCAGGAAGCTTCTGTAATCCGCGCCCGCCCGCATGGATTGACTGAGAAGGACTAAAGTGATAAAACTCGGATTTGCAGGTGGGAGAAAGAAGAAACAGACGCCAGAAAGAAGACAACCTCAAAGATGCCTGAGTGAGTGACTGTGATCTGGGAAATAAGGGGACGGGCGGGTCCAAGTGGTGCAGGGGGAAGGAGCCCCAGCCCAAGACCGGGAGAGCGCGCTGTGCCCCGGAGAGGCCAGGGGAAGAGAAAGAGAGATGGAAAACGCACCTAGAACCATCTCTAAGGGAGGAAAAACTCACCCGTCTCCTCATATATAACTGCTGGGCGCAGGGAGAGAACTCCGTCCCATCTGGCCAGCGAAATCCTCCTTGGGTGCAGCGGCAGCAGCATCCACTCCAAGCCGCACCGGGAGCTGCGGTGGCGCACATAAAGGTGGCGGCGGTGCAAAAAGCGGCGGCGGCGCCAAGAAAGGCGCCTTGAAAAGCGGCGGCGCTGCTCCGGGAAAAGGGCAGCACAAGGCGGGCCGGGAGGCCGGCCGCCAGCGGGAACGCATCTCATCTCCAGTGACGGTGCTGAACTGCATGGACTAGGATATGGAAGTGAGGCAGAGCTTGGAGAATACAGTTTGGCTCGCCCTCAGCACAGGGAGATCGAACTCAGAAGGGTGACTTGCAACGCTTGGTTCCAGCAAAGCTTTCAAGTGGTGCCATACTTCTCCCCGCAACCACCAAGGCAGGACTTCGGAGAGAGCAGCCCCCGACACCTGACCTGACGCCAAACCACGCCCATCCGCACAGGGGAGTTGTGTGTGTTTTTTTTTCCTTTTTTCTTTGCTTCTCCTTATTTTCTAGTGCCATCCAGATATATTTCCCGTAGCATATTCTTATTTCTCCTCTTGGCTGGTTTTATGCTTTTAGACTGTCCACAGTCTTTTGCTGTCTCTGTCCCCACCTTGTTTTTCTTTTTCTGTTTGTTTTTGTTTCTTTTTCTTCTCTTTTTTGTTTTCATCTCTTCTTTTTTTTCTTTCCTTTAATTTATTTTTCTTTACTTCCTTTCCCCTTTTGGCTTACTTGCTTGCTTGATTTGTCTGACCATGTGCATGCTTTTGTTCCCTGTATGCTAGTCTGTTTCCTTTTCAGGTATACCTAAGAAACAAGCCAAAGTACACGTGGTGGATAGTCCCAGATATCACTGACCAGGGAAATAATCAAAGGCACAACAAGAGAAACTGAGAGACACCATTAAAAGAACACTTTCTGAAACGACAGGCCCCAGACACTCAATGAGCCTCCATTAATAGAGCAATACGAACTGGTGCACAGTGCATAAGGAGCTATGAATACTGACAAGAGACAGAAAGCTAGCCAAAATGATGAAACGAAAGAACTCTCCTCTAAAGCAACTCCAGGAAGAAGTCACAGCCACAGAACTGCTCAAAACAGGCTTAAACAACATAACTGAACAAGAATTTAGAACAACTGTCATAAAATTAATTGCTGGACTTGAAAAAAAATAAAAGAAGCTATTGATAAACAGACTAGGGACCTTCAAAATAGCTGTGACGAGTTAAAAAAGGCTATAAATGAGGTGCATAACAAAATGGAGGCTGCCACTGTACGGATTGAAGAGGCAGAGAGGGGAATAAGTGAATTAGAAGACACAGTTATAGCAAAAG
>CM053579.1:47060738-47072534 GCA_028646485.1 Cryptoprocta ferox
CTGGATCATTTGTTTTTCGGGTGTGGAGTTTGGTGAGGTCCTTGTAGATTTTGGATACTAGCCCTTTATGCGATATGTCATTTGCAACTATCTTTTCCCATTCTGTCGGTTGCCTATTAGATTTCTTGATTGTTTCCTTTGCAGTGCAGAAGCTTTTTATCTTGATGAGGTCCCAATAGTTCATTTTTGCTCTTGATTCCCTTGCCTTTGGGGATGTGTTGAGTATGAAACTGCTGCAGTTGAAGTCAAGGAGGCAGTTTCCTGCTTTCTCCTCTAGGGTTTTGATGGTTTCCTGTCTCCCATTCAGGTCCTTCATCCATTTTGAGTTTCTTTTTATGTATGGTGTAAGCAACTGGTCTAGTTTCATTCTTCTGCATGTTGCTGTCTAGTTCTCCCAGCACCATCTGTTAAAGAGGCTGTCTTTTTTCCATTGGATAGTCTTTCCTGCTTTGTCAAAGATTAATTGGCCATCCATTTCTGGGTTGAATTCTGGGTTCTCTATTCTATTCCATTGGTCTATGTGTCTATTTTTGTGCCAATACCGTACTGTCTTGATGATGACAGCCTTGTAGTAGAGGCTAAAGTCTGGGATTGTGATGCCTCCCGTATTGGTTTTCTTCTTCAGTATTACTTTGGCTATTCGGGGTCTTTTGTGGTTCCATACAAATTTTAGGATAGTTTGATCTAGCTTTGAGGAGAATGCTGGTGCAATTTTGATTGGGATTGCATTGAATGTGTAGATTGCTTTGGGTAATAATGACATTTTAACAATGTTTATGCTTCAGACCCATGATCATGGAATGTTTTTCCATTTCATTGTGTCTTCTTCAATTTCCTTCATAAGTTTTCCATAGTTTGCATCATACAGATCTCTTACATCTTTGGTTAGGTTTCTCTTAGTTATTTTAAGATGCTATAAAAATACTATAGACTTGGGTGGATTAAACAACAAGCATTTGCTTCTTATGGTTCTAGATGCTGGGAAGTTCCAGATCAAGGTGTCAGCAAATCAAGTTCCTGGTGCAGGCTCTCTTCCTTACTTGTACACAGCTGACTTCTCAATGAATCCTAAAATGGACAAGGGAGATGAGAGAAAGAAAGGAGAAAGAGAGAGAGAGAGAGAGAGAGACAGAGAGACAGAGAGAGAGAGAGAGAGAGAGAGAGAGAGAGAGATTTTCCTCTTCTTACAAGGACATTAATCCCATCATGGGCTTCACCTTAATGATTTCATTTCCAAAAGTAAGTCCCACCTCCAAATACCATCACATTAGGGTATCAATGAATTTGAGGTGGACACAAATATTCAGTCAATAGCAGTCATATAACAATAATAGAAACAGTGCTTACTATGTGCTAGAACTGTGCTGGGCGCTTTACATCCATCATCTTATTTAACTTGCACAAAAACTTTAGGAGGTAGGCATTCATTATCTTTGTTTTATAGATGAGTAAACAAAGATTTAAAAAGTCACACTTCTGGTGAATCAATGCCAAGTCTTTCTGGCTTTTCCAAGACCATGCTCTTAACTACATTACCTTTTTCAAGTTCTAAGTCCAAGATACGGTATCTGCTAGTCACTGTGGAATCTTGGAATAGCAGAAAGAGTATCGACTGTTTCTAGTCCCTACTGTGCCTACAGCCAAATTTTGAAACTGGGACAAATTGCTTTACTTCACTGTGCCTCACTTCTTCAACTGTCAAATGGGTAAAATTCTCTCTATATATAGGTCAATAGGAGAATAAGTTAAGTGAGAGATATAAATGGACTTTGAAAAATTATTTTGAAGACGCCATGCAAATGAATTTATATTCAGAAGGCAACCCCACCCTCCACTAACACATACTTTCCTTATTTTCTATTCATGGGGAAAGTCAAGTAGTAGTTCTAATGATTATGTTGCTGCCTATCTGGAAGATTGAGTTTTCAAGAAGGAACATTTCTTTGCCTGTAAGATTTGTTTTGGTTATTGTCTTTTTCTGCTTTCAATTTATCTATAACAGTGTCTGTTGGATACTCTGTTTCACTGTGAGTAGATGACACAATCTCACATTCTTTGAAACAATTTTGGGTTCTTTCCTAATTATGTGGTTCTTATGAATGGTGCATGGCTTTTAAAAAAGGGTTAGGAAGGTTGCAGAAGTGAATAGGTCTTCCTTTTCTCCTTATATAGATGGTATATCTAATTACATTGATATTTTTGTAACCTCTTGACATAAATGGAATATTTCATATTTAAGCTACCTTTTAAATTTATGTAAAATTATATATACATATAATACATACACATCCATACAAAATTAATAAAATAGGTTTATGTGTATGTATATTTGTACACAAACACATATATAGACACATGGAAACCTATTTTATTCATTTTTCTTATTGATTTATTAATTTTTGGTTTTCTGATTTTTTTCTGAAAGAGTTTAAGTCAAAGTTTGAATGGTAACCTAGGAACTTTTTTGTTTGAAAAAAGGTCATTAATATGCACTTACAAAAATGGAACATGGTCTTCCAGAATATTTTTTAAGTTTATTTCCAATGACTACAGGACTTTTTGGTGATGTCACAACTGTATTGGATCATTAATACATTTTTCTCATTTTGTATTTCCTTATTCAAAATCAAATATTTATTGGAAAGTAAGTAGATGAAAAGAATTCAATAACAAAAATATGATTGCATTCCTATTTCTCTTTGCATTCAAAGATAGAAATTATAAATGGCTCAATAGTAACTTGAAAGTCATATACAGAGGATGTAGACATTATAACTATATTTTGTTGCATAAGGTTTTAGATCAATCTGGGTTTCTCAAAGAACAGAGTAAAGAAAATCTAGATTTGTTTCATGTTAGTCTTATGTAGGAGAATTATCCTTTACCTGAAATAGAATTTTATACTGTATTATGTATACATAAGAGACTCCTCATTTCTGCAAAATAGTAGGTGGTTTTTATGGAGACAAAGCTACTGACCTAATTTTAAGGAAATTTTATTGTTTCATGTCTGCTTACTGCACCAATTTAGAAATATCATCACAATTATTTTTGGATTAAAAATAAATACCATATGATTTCACTCATATGTGGAATCTTGAAAAACAAAACAGATAAACAAACAAACAAAACACAGAATCAGGTTTATAAATACAGAAAACAAACTGATGGTTGCCAGAGGAGAAGGGGGTAGGGGAATGGGCAAAATGGGTGAAGGGAAATGGGAGATACAAGCTTCTAGTTAAGGAATGAATGTCGTAGGAATAAAAGGTACAACATAGGGAATACAGTCAATGATATTGTAATAGCATTGTATGGTGACAGATGGTAGCTACCTTGTGGAGAGCATAGCATAATTTATAGAGGTGTCAAATCACTATGTTGGACATCTGGAACTAATATAACATTGTATGTCAGATATGCTCAAATAAACAAACTGAGGGTGGAAGGGGGAGGGGTAGAGGGGAAGGGGGGTGATGGCCAGGGTGGAGGACACTTGTGGGGATGAGCACTGGGTGTTATATGGAAACCAACTTGACAATAAACTATAAACTTAAAAAATTTTTTTAAATAAATATTAAAGTAAGAATACTGTATTGACCATTTAAATGAATATTGCCATTTTGAAAGTTCTAATTATTAAAAGTGGCTACAAAATAACAGTTTTGTATGAATCAGGCAATTTTATCATTGAAAAAAAGTCATATTAATTTGAAAGTTAATATTAAAAGTATCACAAGAAAAGATTTCAAACTTCCTTGGAATATAAAATTTCATATATGATAAAATGTTAATTACAAAAAGAGCCAATGCCAATTTAGGAAAGCAATTGAACATAAATGTGGGACCAAGAATCCATATGCAGTCATGTAAACAGCCCTATGTTTTGTCTTATTTCATTCACTAGCTTCAAGTTCTAGGGAAAGTCTTTTATTCTCTTTAGACCTCAGTTTTCAATATGCACTATTATGTCCCAAGTCTTTCCTAAGTTCATTATCCATTGGTCCACTCCCGTAACACACCATGCAAACATAATGCATGATTATTGTTTGTGTTATAAGACAAACAGTATTGCCACCATCATAACCAAAAACAAATATCAAAAAGTATGTTGATCATATAAATAAATTTTCTTATTTCCACATTTTTTAACTTAAAGGAATCTGCACCTCTTAATTTTTAAATTTTCTCAGTTAACTTTTCACATGTATTACATCATCTATCCCTGTGACAGTAGACTGATATTCAGGAGCAGCCAATAAACCTTAAGATATTTGAAGGAAAAACACTTAGATAATTTCCCATTTTCCTTCCTGAAATATGATACAAAATCCAAGTTAGTGCCACATTGATATAGCTTTCTTACTTGTTATCAGTTATAAATACTGGGATTACCTGAGTGATTGCTGTCTCAGAAAGCCAGAATGTAATCTCAAACCTAATACTTCAACAACCATGCACTAATTAAAACTGCAATTATATTTTTGCTCAAAGAAAATGACTTAATGAACATTATCAAAAACTGTTTACCCTTCCCAAAAAACAATGTATGCTCACTAATACAATTTCCCATTAAAACTGCTGCCAGGTAAATTAAAAACTCTTGAAATAGTAAGTAATTGGGAAATTAGTTCAACAATTTAATCTAGACCTAATAACAGTTGCAAGCTCAAAAAAAGATTGCTACAGCAGGGAGTTAATTAACAGCTTATTCCCCATTTGATAAAAGTAATCCACTTTAATTCCAGTGTAATTTACCTCAATGTAATATAAAACCACAAGCTGCTTCTGGTGCTGGTAATTATTAGCTTTGTCTTGTGGCAACATCGACAATAAAATTCCGCAATATCTTAATAATAAGAGGCTGTCTGCTAAATGCCCACAATTAAAGATGTAATATGAAATCTTCCAGCAGCAGCAACTATGTATACTGCCACATAAGCAGGGGTTGAAGTTCAGGTTTAAGCTGCATTTAATTGCTCCATCTAGTTCTAGGAAACAGTGGACCATGTAAAAAGTAAGCATTTTATTGGTTTTATATATAGGGAAGCACAGGGAAATAGATGATGAATTCATCTAATTCATTCCATCCTTACTACCACTGCCTTAGTGCAGCTGTTATCTTTCTACTTGGACTACTGCACAAATCTATGTCGTATCTCTGCCCCATCCCCCACTCTAGTCCATCCTCTGTGTAGCCACCTGCACAAATCTTGTCTTGTAATTTTCTTGAATACAAACCTTTATTCACTACCTATTAACAGGATAAAATTGAAACTCTGTAGCATGATGTAAAATTCCTTTCATGTTCTGGTCCTAATCATTCATCACCAAAACCTTATTTACCAACTTGGAATATAAATGAAGAAGACAAATTCTGCTGCCTATAGTACCTTTTCTTGATTTTTCCAACTTTCCTTGCTTATCTACTACTTCTTCTGTGAAATTATCTTAGACACTTCCATAAAAATTTAGTCACTCCTTTTTTTTCTTTTATATTATAACTCTTTAGATCCTCTATCATTCTACTAATTGCTTTGCCTTTTATTTCTGTTAATATGTTTGTCTTCACCTACTAGGCTAGCGGTTTTCAAAGTGTGGTCCCTGGACTAGAAGTTTCAGCATCACTTAGAAACTTGTTAGAAATGCAAATTTTCAGGCTTCATCCCAGACCTACTGAGTCAGAAACTCCATGAGTGGTGCCTGGCATTCTGTGTTTTAACAAGTCTAAGGTGATTCTGATAGACAGTAGACTTTGAAAACCATTTAGATTGTGAGCATCTTGGGGGTATAGGCAAAAGCTTATCTTTTTTTAAATCTTCACATGATGAATTATATCACATAGTAAGTACTAAAAAGTACATTTTGAAAGAATGAGTTATGAGAAGATGAAATAAATAGTGTACAAAAATGGCAAATCTTTGAGAAGATATGGAAATGCAAATAACTTTCATGTCGCCTTGTTTTCCAACTAAAATGAAAATCTGTTTCCCTAAGTGAGTTGATTCTTTATTTTAAATGGTGAAACAAAGATCATAAATTATCAATATGTTCATTCATTTTGTGCAAGAAAAGGCAAATCTCACAGAAGTATTTTTGTATATTACTGATATTCTCAAAAAGTTAATATAGTTAGCCTTTTAAGATAATTAATATAGTTAACAGATGTTATTATTATTTTATGGATGAAGAAGCCAAGACCCAGATAACTGAAATGATTTACCTCAGACTTTAAGTCCCACTGTTTACAGGAACTCACAAAATTTGTCCCTTCTCATTTTCCAAGCCAATTCCTATGGGAAATCATCTTCCCTGTGTGCTTTCCTGTGTGTTAGTCTGTCTCTCACCCTTCCCCTTGACCACAGCTCCCTCCTGTCTGCAGTGGCCATGGTCTGTTTCATTCCCAAACCATGTGTCTGCACTTCCAATCATATTGAATATGGTCTTTTCTGTACGTTTAGTTGTGGAGTTTGTTTTTCCAGTATTCAGGTTGATTTCTGGGTTATTTAGATTGATTTTATAGTTATCAAGTTGTATTTGTGGGATAAGGCAAGACCGGGGTCCTCCTACTCTGTCACTGTCTTCCCTCACACTCTTCCTTAGAGGAGATTTTGGTAATAGCTCTTGGTTCCCTACTTATCAAAGAACAAAATTCATTGTATTCTAAGCAAAGCAGAAAGCAAGGTATTGTTTAAAAATCTTATTTTCTGTCTGCTTTTATGCTGGATATGTTCGCTTAACACAGGTATCTAGGAAGGATGACCTGGTACCTTTTCTAATACCATGTCTTTAATTAGAGCACAATTATTTATTAAATTTGTATATCCAGTCATGTTACGGTGTCTATTTTGCCATGCTCTTATGCCACAGCAATGTTCCAAAACAGAATGTCAGAAGATTTTAGGTTCAGTCCCTCATACCTAACCTCTTTCTTATCAGAAATGCATCAAATACTGATGAGGAAATGTGAACACTGAAGCCTCACAGGACAGAGTACACAATAAAAATCTATTATAAAATGATCTAGTGCAAACTGTTGGTCATCTGTAAAAGTGGGTGAAAATCATAGCTTACTTTCCTGTGTCATAGTTACTTTATGCAAGTAAATGATTTGTGAGTCAAACAGGCAAGGAAGGTGTTATTTAATTTAAAAAATGTTGCTCACTTTATTGTGGAAGGCCCTGAAGGCATATAAGTTTGAAAGATAATGTTGTGATCAAATATTTGAACCCATCACTTTTCCCCTGTCATTTTACATACATTTTCAAGACCTGATAAGTATTTCCTCTTTTCTTAATGAAACCATCAAACAAGAGTTTATTGTGTTTTCATTTCAAAATTAAATGTCGCAATTTCAAAAAAGGTTCTGTACTTCAAAATATCAAGGAATGGAAAGTGGCAATTAACAGAGATAATCGAGGATGCAGGGGAAGCTGACTAGAAGCTTTCTGATAAACTCAGTTAATTATTCTTTCTTTATTTAAAATATCTTTTTTACTAGTTAATGGAAAAACAACAAATCTCAAGTTTAAAACATTTCATTGTTTTTAACAAAAACAACACATAAAGATGTGTTAGCTAATAATTACATTGTGATTGTTCATATGTCAACATGAGAAATAGAAGAGAAATATATTTGTTTAATAGAGGGAAATATTTTTGTTATCTGAATATTGATCATTGTTTTAGTGATGTGATGTGCCATGTTGGCTGCATGCTAGTAGGGAATTGTGTTTCCATTATAAACATCATTTTAGTGGGTAAAAAAATTGATCTATGAAGACTAATGCCAACTTTAAACTCTTTCTATAATAGATTTAGCCCTTGAAAATGATTTTTTGTGTCCATCAACTGATGAATGGATCAAGATGTGGTTTATCTATACAATGGAATACTACATGGCAGTGAGAAAGAATGAAATATGGCCATTCATAGCAGAGTGGATGGACTTCGAGGGTGTCATGCTAAGCAAAATAAGTCAGGCGGAGAAGGACAAATATCATATGTTTTCACTCATAGGTCTAACAGGAGAAACCTAACAGCGACCATGGGGAGGGGAAGGAGGAAAAAGTGTTAGGGAGAGGGAGGGAGACAAAGCAGGAGAGACTCTTGAATACTGAAAACAAACTGAGGGCCGAAGGGGGAGGGGGAAAAGAGAAGAGGGTTGATGGTCATGGTGGAGGACACCTGTGGGGAAGAGCACTGGGTGTTATGTGGAAACCAACTTGACAATAAACTATAAATTAAAAAAAAAGAAAATGATTTTTTGTTTACAAATTTTAATGACCAAAAATTTATCTGGCTTGCTCTTGTGTTACAGTGAATTAGAAAAAATTGTGAATTATGTTCAGGTGCAATTTGGGAGATGCTTTAAAAAAATCACAAACAATAACTGATTTCTATAAAATTTGGACATGATTAGTCCAGAAATTTATTTGAGTTGTATTTGCCATTTAACATAAGAGGTCTAAGAAAGAGATTTAACCTTGAAGAATACTCTACGTAATGTGCAAATGAATTTTATGTGCTGCTCTTAAACGTCTTCTTAAACTCTCTGAAACTCCACTGTAACATAATTTTTCATCAGAGTAGAATTCACTAAATACTGAGTTTCTCTTATGCCTAGAGAGGGGGTGGGTAGTTATTCAAGTAATAAAAGAAAATACATTAGAACATATTATAAGTACAAGGCTGCTCACAATAACCAATTGCACAATAAGTACTTGTTGATTGAATTGCAATATTAAACAGAAGTTCCAGTGTATTTTTGACATTAGGGTATGGCTGCTTAGTTCAGCTAAGTTTTATACCTCACAAATAAGGCAGAGGTTGTACAATTTTTGGGGCAGTTAGTTTCATGGTCATAGATTGCAGCCCCCCCTCAACTAGCTATTTTACAAATATGTGGCATTGGTCACAGAAAAAATGAGCTATATAAACTATAGATGAAACAATTAAAATCTCTCTCCATTAGTGTTGAAAACAAACTCTTGGTTGCACAGAAACCTTTACAGACACAAAATGAACTAACCTTGTGTTATTTTTTGAAGTCTAATGTCCAAAAGAAACAAGATTAATTTGTAATAATGAATTTATTCATGCACTCATTCAGTTATTCAACAAATATTTCACACCTTTTATGGACCAAGCAATGTGATAAACATGGAGTATTAAATGATAAAGAAGATAGCTTTTGTCCTTAAAGAGGCTAAAATTTTTAGGGCTTTAAATAATCAATATTGAATATAAATACTATAAGGAGGAGGCAAAGAAAAGAGTGGTATATTTTTGTGAGATGATCAGGACGTGCATTATAAAGGAGATATGATAAATGTGGATATAAGAAAATGGTATCTTATTTTGCTTAATATACATTAAAATTTTACCCTAACATTACAAAGGGATTTTTTTAAAGTACATTTTTATTGGCATGTGTTAAAATGAATAGTTTTGGGGCGCCTGGGTGTCTCAGTCGGTTAAGCGTCCGGCTTTAGCTGATCTCTCAGTCTGTGAATTCGAGCCTCGTGTAGGGCTGTGTGCTGACAGCTCAGAGCCAGGAGCCTGCTTCAGATTCTGTGTCTCTCCATCTCTGCCCCTCCCCTGATCATGCTCTGTCTCTCTCTGTCTCTCAATAATAAATAAACGTTAAAAAATAAAAAAATAAAATGAATAATTTCCCCTAAGTCATGTGTAATATAGAATACAATGTAAAATATGTAGAATGGTTTCTGGTTAGAAAATTTTTACTGCAATTGATTATTTCTAATCTAGCCATTCTTTTCCCTTATCTTCATAATAGCTCTTTTTATCTCAAAGTAAGATTTTAAAATTATTTTTCAAAAGTAAATTTGAAACTTTTATCACATCCTAGACATTTAGTCATTATTATGTTAGTTATATTCAAGTAATATTTACTTTTTAATTTATGCCAGGTACTGTAATGGATGCAACATCAAATTTAGATGATATAATACACCAAATGAGTGGCAGTTGTGATTATCATTATTTTCTAAAGATTTTTGAGGTTTGAATGTGTTCATTTTTGAGTATTTGTGTATATGTTTGGAGCAGGAAAAGGGTTAGTGAAGGTGGAAGGAAGTAGGGATGGAATAGATGTCTGTCAGATTTTTAATAAACTACTATAATTAATATAAATCTATAGCATTTTAATAGCGAAATCTCTATTATTTAGAATCTCAACCTATTGTGTTCCTCATTTTTAATAATTTAAATCTTATTTGTTGGGAAATAGGACAAACTGTCCCTATCAGACCTCTGTTCTCAGCACTGTCCTTGTGTATGTATTATCCTTATCAGACTTCTGTTCCCAGAACTCTGGGAACATGGGACTTGATGAAGTCCCAGGAATATGTGCAGGACAGAGCCTTCCTCGTCATCAACCAAGTGCGCCAAGAAATCAGGGCACCGGAGATATACCCACGCACAGTTGCAGGATGTTCCTGATCTGTCCTTCCTTTATCTGTAGCTAATGTTCTGAGGAAAACATTCACTGTAACATTTACTGTGCTCTCCAAGCTTGCAAGGAGGGTATAAAATAAGATGCTGTTCCTAATAAAGTTTGCCATTAGCCTTCAGCTCTTGGTCTGTCTCCATGGCTTTCTGGGATGTTCACGGTGCCCTTGCTTTCCGGGACCGTCACGGTGCCTTTGCTTTCCGGGACCGTTCACGTGTCCATTGAGAAACGTCCCTCACGTTCCCATCAGCGGTGTTTGGGAATGTCCCTGTTTCCATTGGACCTCAGCCTTTGGGAACTGTCGTTAGGTCCCGCTCGTCATGTACCCAGGACCCAAGGAAATCCTACCACACTTATTTATAAAAAATACAGTAAAATAACCTTTTTGATATAGTTTTTATGGATGTTTTAAATATAGGATTAAAAAAAACTGTTTTTAGATTTCCAGAAATGCTGCGAAGATAGTGTTTCCTGATACACACACCCAGTTTGTCCAATTAGTAACATTTTGCATCACTATAGTATGAACAAAAATTTTTCAAGCAACATTGATACATTATTATAACTAAAATATATTCTTTTTATTTTTTTAATGTTTATTATGAGAGAGACGGACAGACATAGCGCAAGCAGGGGAAGGGCAGAGGGCGAGGGAGACACAGAATCCGAAGCGGGCTCCAGGCTCTGAGCTGTCAGCACGGAGCCTGAGGGAGGGCTCAAACTCACACGCCTTGAGATCATGACCTGAGATGATGCCCAACGCTTAACTGAGCACCAAAACCCATTCTTTATTCATATTTCCTTAGTTTTTAATTCATATTTATTTCGTCTTGTCATTTCAATGTCATATCATTGGAATCATGGAGCATCTAGCGTTTTCAATCCAGCTTCTTTTAGTTAGCAATGTGCATTTAAGACATCCATATTGTTGTGTGGATTGGCAGTTTACTCCTTTTAATTTCCAAATAGTACTCCATTGTATAAATATATCGCAGTTTACCTAGTCACCTACTGAAGGACATCTTGGTTGCTTCATGTTTTGGTAATTATGAATAAAACTTCAATAAATATTGATGTGCAGATTTTTAAAATTTTTTTTGCAAAAAGTTTTCACTTCACTTGCATAAATACCAAGGAGCATGAGTACTGAGTTGAATGGTATGTATAGTTTTATAAGAAGTTACCATGCTGTTTTTCAAAGCAGATGCACCCTTTTGCATTTGCATCAGAAATGTTAGAGAATTCTAGCTGTTCTTCAGCATTGCAAGCATTTGGTACTATATATATATGTATGTATATATATATATATATATATATATACA
>CM053579.1:47073034-47100766 GCA_028646485.1 Cryptoprocta ferox
TGGTAGAATTCCCCTGGAAAGCCATCTTGCCCTGGGCTCTTATTCATTGGGAGATTTTTGATCACTGATTCGGTTTCTTCACTGGTTATGGGTCTGGTCATATTTTCTATCTCTTCCCGTTTGAATTTTGGTAGTGCATGTGTGTTTAGGAATTTGTCCATTTCTTCTAGATTGTCAAGTTTGTTTGCATATAATTTCTCATAATAATCTCTGATGATTGTTTGTATTTCTGAGGTTGTGATAGATCCATTTTCATTCATGATTTTGTCTATTTGGGTGTTTTCTCTTTTTTTTCTGAGGAGCCTGGCTAGAGGTTTATCAATTTTGTTTTTCAAAAAACCAACTCTTGGTTTCATTGATGTGCTCAACTATTTTTTTGGATTCGATATTTTTTATTTCTATCCTGATCTTTATTATGTCTCTTCTTCTGCTGAGTTTGGGGTTCTCTTGCTGCTCCCCTTCTAGTTCCTTTAGGTTCTCTGTTAGATTTTCTTTTTTTTTAAATTTTTAATGTTTTCTTAATTTTTGAGAGAGAGAGAGACAGCATGAGCAGGGAAGGGTCAGAGAGAGAGGGAGACACAGAATCTGAAGACAGGCTCCAGGCTCTGAGCTAACTGTCAGCACAGAGCCCGACATGGGGCTTGAACCCACGAACCATGAGATCATGACCTGAGTCGAAGTCGGACGCTCAACCTACTTCTCTGCCATCTTGCCTCCCTTCCCCAAATTTTTCTTGTAGTTGACCAACTTTCATAGTGTTTTGGTTGGAAAAATATGCATGGTATGATCTTAATTTTTTTGTATTTGTTGAGCGATTATTTGTGGCCTAATATGTGATCTATTCTGGAGAATGTCACATGTGCATTCAAAAAGAATGTGTATTCTGCTACTTTAGGATGAAATGTTCTGAATAAATATGTTAAATCCATCTGGTCTGTATGTTATCCAAGGTCATTGTTTTCTTGTTGATTTTCTGCTTAGCTGATCTGTCCATTAATGTAAGTGGGATATTAACGTCTCCTACTAGTATTGTATTATTATCAATAAAATCCTTTATGTTTGGTATTAATGGTTTTTTAAGCTTATTTATTTTTTTTTTGAGAGAGAAAGAATGCATGAGTGGAGACGGGGAAGAGAGAGAGGGAGAGAGATATTCTCAAGCAGGCTCTTTGCTGTAAGCACAGATCCATATGTGGGGCTCGATACCATGAACTGTGAGATCATGACCTTAGCCACAATCAAAAGTTGAATTCTTAAATGAATGAGCCACCCAGGTCCCCCATTAAGTGTTTTAT
This sequence comes from Cryptoprocta ferox, assembly GCA_028646485.1. Lineage (NCBI taxonomy): Eukaryota > Metazoa > Chordata > Mammalia > Carnivora > Eupleridae > Cryptoprocta > Cryptoprocta ferox. The sequence continues at coordinate 47,074,330 of CM053579.1, forward strand.
ATACTTGGGTACTTCCATGTTGGAGGCATAAATATTAATAATTTTTAGAGTTTCTTGTTAGAAATACCCTTTATTTTCATATAATCCCCTTCTTCATTGCCTTATAGTCTTTGGTTTAAAATCTAGTTTGTCTTATATAATTATTGCTACTCTTGCTCTCATTTCATACCCATATGCATAATATATGTTTCTCCATACCCTCAGTTTCTATCTGCAGGTGTCTTTAGGTGTAAAATTAGTCTCTTGCAGGCAGTATATAAATGGGTCTTGTTTTTTCATCCATTCTGACATCCTATGTCTTTTGATTGGAACATTTATGCCATTTACAGTCAAAGTAATTATTGACATATATGAATTTAATGCCATTTTATTGCTTGTTTTGTCATTGTTTCAGGAGATTTTCTCTGATCCTTTCTAGTCTTTTCCCACTCAAACCATCTCCTTAGTACTTCTTGCAGAGCTGGTTTATGGTCATGAACTCCTTTAGTTTTTGTCTGGGAAACTGTTTATCTCTTTCTTTTCTGAATGGCACCCTCACAGGATAGAGTATTCTTGGCTGTACATTTTCCCCATTGAGCACATTGAATATATCATGCCAATCCCTTCTTGCTTCCAAGTTTCTATGTAAAGATCTGTTGCTAATCTTGTCTTCTCTTGTAAGTAAGGGACTTCTTTCATCTTGTTTCTTTTAAGATTTTTTCTTTATCTCTATATTTTGCAAATTTAACTATGATATATCTTAATATTGGCCTGCTTTTGTTGATTTTGATGGGAGTTCTCTATACTTCCTCAATTAGGATGTCTGATTTCTTCCTTAGATTAGGGATGTTTTGGATATAATTATAAAATCCTGCCCCTTTTCTCTCTTCTTCTTCTTTTGGGACTCTTATGATATGAATATTATTATGTTCCAGGAAATAACTGAGTTCTATCAGTCTACTTTTGTGATCCAAGATTTTTCTTTCCATCTTCTCCAGCTTCATTATTTCCCATAATTCTATCTTCTACATCACTTATTTGTTCATCTTCTTCTTCTATCCTTGTGTTCATTACATACAGTCTGTTTTGAATCTCCATTATTGCACTTTTCACTACAGTTTAATTGTTCTTTACCTTTTTTATCTCTATGGTAAGTGGGCACCCTGGTGTCATCTATGCTTTTCTCAAACCCAGCTAGTATCCTTATGATTGTTGCTTTAAATTCTGGATAAGACATATTACTTATCTCTGTTTCAATTAGATCCCTGCTCTGACCTTTTCTTGTTCTTTCTTCTGGGATGAATTCCTCTGTCTTGGTATTTTTTGTTGGTCTCTGTCTTCTTTTGTGTGTCAGAAAACCTGTCATGTTTTCTGTTTCTGAGATTAATGGCCTAATGAAAGAGAGGTTACATAATGCTCTTGGCTTGATGCTTCAGAAAGTAAGTGTCTCTGGTATATGTTGTGTGCACTCTGCTGCTGTGTTATGGCTGTTCTATCTCTGAAGTGAGTCTTCTGCATGGTTTCTCCTTGCGTACAGTGGTGTGTTTTTGGACTTTGGCCAGAGTGTGGCTTGTTTTAACTAGTGTGTTCTGATATGCTTTTAAAAGAGACCTGATGGTATTTCCACTATAGATGAAGCTTTGCAGCCCTCTATGGTCAGTAGACCTGGTGCATGTGGGGATTTGTTCTGGTCTTCAATGGGAGGGGCCCATTGCACTGATTCTCCAACACACTTGCCCAAGAAAAGCAGTACCAGAAGAATGCAGGGCTGTGGGGCTTGCTGTAAGTAATTTAAGCAGCTTGTGTTGGTGCTGTGCTATTTACTGAAGTTAGTATATGCTGAAGGGTGGGGGAAGGAAGTGCACCAACCAGCTGCTTTGTCCCTGAAGAGGGATGTTCGTGCCTGCTATTGTTAGGGAAGCATTCCCAGAAGAGAAAATAATTTCCCCTCATGTGTTATAGCTGTTTTCAGATCACTGTTTTCATACTGTCTGTGTCCAGGTTGCTTGCTTGTCTGAACGAGCATAGTGCAATTTTGTTCTATCTCAGCCAGGTCTACTGAGTTTTAAAACTAAACTTTAGAGATCTGGTGTTGCAGGGACCTGCACGAGTCTTCTGGGGGAAGGTCTCACCATGCTGCGATTGATGCAGGTTTGAACCAGAATGACAGTCACTCCAGAATGCAAGAGTATGGGGTTTGGAGCCAAGCACACTAAAGATCCAGTGTCCAGTTTAGCCACCCTCAGCAGGTGTTTCTGCACCTATGCTGAGGGTTGAGGCAAGGAAACAGCACCTGACAGCTCCTTTGTCCCCAAAGAGACATTGCCACCCCTCTCAGATGCATGCCAAGAAGGGGGAGTGTGTGTCTCAGATAATCCACAGATGGTGTCTTCTGTCCCTGGGTTACCTGCTTGCTTTCTCTACAGGAGCACTGTAGTACCTTCAAGGCTTTGTACCAGCCATGAGATGGACCTCTAAAACTCTAGGTTTTGAGCACCACTAGTTGCAAATACTCATGAAAATCAGCCCCTCTCGTTTTCCCAGTTAATGGCTCTGAGGGTGTGTTTTCCTTGTATGATCCCTTGTGTACTCCTCTTTCTCTTTTACCTTTCTTTGCAACCAGGGCTCCTTCCCCTCCACAGAACCTGCAGTCTCTTTCTCTCACAAACCATGTCTCTTCACTTCCTACATTTCATGAGGTGGATTCCTCTCTCCCTCTAGTTGTGTAGTTTGTTTGTTCAGTCCTTATATTGATATCTTGGGTATTCAAAATGATTTGATGGTCATGTAGCTGTGTTCCAAGGATGAGGCAAGCCAAATGTCTTCCTACTACTCTGCCATCTTAGCTCCTCAGTGAACTTTTAAAACAGAGAGTTGTATCCCATCTTTTTTAGACATAAACAGGTCCTTCCAATCAGGCATGTGTGGATTCCTGAGCATAATTGTATGTGACTGGATTTGGAGAATTGCAGTTGAAGACGATTAGCCAAAATGGCAGCATAAAATACATTAAAATCAACCTAGATGTAAGAAATAGACTCCATGTAGAAACAAATTTGGATTCTTAATATGTCTTATGCAATCATTCATTAGAAATCTTTAGAAGAATTCCACAAGAAAATAAAATTGTAGAACTAAAATGTGAAAAGCTCAGTCAGCCAGGCTGTCTTCTGGCTATTTGATGCATACAATGCCTTTTACTCCAGATGTTTCACTTATGTGGACATAATCATTGTACAGAACAAGCTCCTTGTCATTACTCATATAGGTATTTTGTTCCAATACAGTTGCCACTTCAAAACATTAAATCTGTATAGGAAGGGAAGCTTTAAATATTTATATATTATATATATATAGTGTATATATAAAATATATATATTTTTTAATTTTAGAGAGAGAGAGAGAGAGAGAGAGAGCATGAGCAGGGGAGATGGGCAGAGAGAGAGAAAGAATATAAATCAGGCTCCATGCTCAGTGCAGAGCTTGATGTGGGGTTTGATCCCATGACCCTGGGTTCATGACATGAGCTGAAATCAAGAATTGGACACTCAAGCAACTGAGCCACCTAGGCGCCCCAGGAAGGGAAGTTTTAAAATACAAAAATCCCAATTTATTTTTAAAACAACCTTCGACAATGATTTCAGTAAGAGTGGTCATAATCAATATTCAAATTATATATACAAAGATTAAAATCATTTTGTTCAACAAAACATTTGCTTCTATATGAAAAAAGAAACTTTTATTTTGGCAACACTTCCAAAGGAAGCAAATGTTTTAGTCACTATGGCCAAAATAAATGATTTCTTTAAGGCTGTTAAGGCAGCCAAATATTTTTACAGCAATTTCACAATGTTTCCATCCTTTATTTTCACAGAGAGAGTCTACTTCTCACCCAAACCCTATGGAAATATTTTGAGAATGTATTTTGACCATGAAAACAGTTAATACATTTTTTAAATATTGTCTTTGTAAATGTTAAAAGGATCCTCTCAAAGTTTAAGAAAGTTTAAACAAAAATGACAGTATGGTGCAGTTGAAAGAATGCTGGAAGTAATAGAAATAGATTTTAGCTTTGACTCTGTAGCTTGCTTGTTGAGTTTAACCAATCAGCTCACTTCTTTTTTAGTTTATTAATCAGGAAGATTAGAAAGTTTTACTAAAGGCCATATAATCTACATTTTGCATTTTAGTAAAGTATATATTGAATACATGTATCTTCAAATATCAATGTATCTTCTATATATATATTTAAAATGTTCATTTTGAGAGAAAGTGAGAGAGCATGAGCAGAGGAAGGGCAGAGAGAAAGGGAGAGAAAGAATTCCAAGCCAACTCCATGGTGCCAGTGCAGAGCCTGATGCGGGGCTGGAATTCACTAACCATGAGATCGTGACCTGAGCAGAAATCAGGAGTCGGACTCTTAACCAACTGAGCCATTCAGGTACCCAATCTTCTATATTTTTAAATAAAAAATCACCCATATCACTTTTTAATTTTTCTAATGGAAAATTCTCTTACCTTTGTGTTAAAAAAATAAAAGCTAAGAAACAAATAAAACACTCATAGTATTTTTAACCTGCAGTAAGTATTGCCAGTTAATGTGTATGGTATCCTCTAGCAGCTATGGATGGATTCAAATTCTTTCTGCTACAGTACAATTGCCTCTAAAACCAATTTAAATAATTTTTCTGTTTGCTTCAGTTTCCTAGACTGGACAAGGAAAAATGTTTGTGCTTATCTTGAGTTAAGTTTCATAATGAGGAAAAAAGTGAATATAAACACTAAGTGAACCATGCATAGTATTTTTTTCTCTTTACTATCATTTGTGGTTTAAAACTTTAGACTGCTTATGGAGTTCTAAGGAGTTTTACCTAAGCAATATGGATAAGAAATTTAAGAAAAGTGAAATATGATATTTATTTCATACTACACTACAGTGTAAAAATATTACATCAATTAAATAAACTATACTGATTTAACAGTTCCAAAATTATTCATTGTACGACTACTACCAATAATATCTGTTAAATTATCTAACACTATTATTAAAGACTACATACAAGACATCACTCTGCAGGCATATTTTGTCTCTCTGTGTGTGCTCATGTGTGTGTCTGTTTGGATTTGTGTATCTTTACTAAAACTCTAAAGGGAGGTGTTAAAAGGTAATTAAGTGTTGCTTCCAAATTTTAGATTAAGAATCTGAGATGTACAGGAGTTACATGACTTGCCTAGTATCAAGTGACTTGCCTGGCTATAGCTGGCAACAGGCTCAAACGTGGTCTACCTTATGTTAAAAGAATTTAAAACTTTTGTGTTTCTTTTTCACACAACTGCAGCAAATAAGACTTTTTAATAGTAATGCAAGAGATAGGTGAAGAGTATGAGCTTGACTTGGACTTTACAGTGAGACTAAGATAGAAGCAACCTTGATTGCCTCGACAAACAATCTGTCTAAAACAAGGCCCCAGAGACAAACTCTGGTCATAATTCTTGAAAGTCTATTTTGTGCCATTTGACTTAGAAGGCTATAAGGTGCTTTCAACCCATTAGTGCAGCCTAAATGGAGAGTGCTAGCCCTGCTCTAGCCTGACCATGTTTGCTTATCTCTGCCCAGTTCTGAAAAGCTGTAAAATCCTTATCAGTGCAAGTGAGCAAATAGTATAACAAAATCACAGGAACATTTTACATACATAGAACAAGGCTTTTAAAAAAATGAAGAAGAAAGGTATCAGAGAGTAGAATTTTTAATTTATTTGTTTTAAGAATGGGTCTTGATTTGTGACTGCTTCTAAATTAGAAGTTTTCCTTTCTGGATTCACTTTTAAAACTCACAAATACTTAATGAATGTCTACTAAAAACCCTTTTTTTAAAGCAACAATGATATATATACGGATGCAGGCAGTTAAATACTAAGAAAAGAAAACATTAAATAAATTTTAAATAGGAGAGTTACATGAGAACTCCAGACTATGATATAAAAAATGTCCCAATGAACATGAGTGGAATGAGCTAAGTGTTAAAACAGAGCTGTGATTGGGCACTTAACTCGTAACCTTGATATCTTCTAATCAATATATTTAATTGCATATTTTTTCTGGTATAAACCACTATGCATGTTTCTTTTTTTCTACTTCTGAATCATCAGTGATACCTTTAGGTTTCTTCATTTTAGCTCACCTTGTTAAGTAACTCTTGTTTTATGTCAATGGAATGAGATTTAGAAAACAAGAACATCATTTGATGCACCAGTATTTACAAACATTAAGAACATATATTCTCGGGGTGCCTGGGTGGCTCAGTTGGTTAACCATCTGACTTCGGCTGAGGTCATGATCTCACGGTCCTTGGTTCAAGCCCCGCGTCGGGCTCTGGGCTGACAGCTCAGAGCCTGGAGCCTGCTTCGCATTCTGTGTCTCCCTCTCTCTCTGCCCCTCCCCCACTCAGTCTCTCTCTCTCTCTCTCTCTCTCTCAAAATAAAGAATATATATTCTAGGGGCACCTGGGTGGCTCAGTCGGTTAAGCATCAACTTTGGCTCAGGTCATGATCTCATGGTTCCTGGATTGGAGCCCTGCATTGGGCTCTCTCCTATCAGCACAGAGCCAACTTCAGATTCTCTGTCCTCCTCTCTCCCTGCCCCTCCCTCACTTGTGCTCTCTCTCTCCCTCAAAAATAAACATTAAAAAAAGAATATATATTCTAGACAAGTACAGTCCAATGGAAATATGTGTGCCACCAATGTGATCCCCATGTGTAATTTTAAGTTTTCTAGTGGCAACATTCAAAAAGAAAAAGAAATGAGTGAAAATAATTTTAGAAAATATTTTATTGACCCCAATATATCCAAAGTAATATCATTACAATGTGTAGCAATATAAAATATTAATGATATACTTTGCATTATTATTTTTTTGTAACAAGGTTTCAAAATCCAGTGTGTATTTTAGTTACCCAACATTTCAGTTTGTACTCACCACATTTTAAGTGCTCACAGCCACATGGGGCTGTTGTTTATCTTACTTAGCAGCAGAGCTCTAGAGTTACATAGGCAAACAGGAGTTTAGGCTGTGGGACCTTGTGTAAGTTATTTAACGTATCTTTGCTTCATGTTTTTCTTTTGGAAAACGGGTAAATAATAGTACCTACCTCATGAAATTAGTAATACATAAAGTAAATTTGTATAAAGATTCAAAGGGTGCTTGACAAATAGCTTTTCAGTATTAGAAATGATTCTTGGTTATTGTTGTATACTACATAATGTTATAAAAATAAGACATATTTTGATGTATAGACTTCTATATTTTAGTTATAACTATTATAGTAAAATTACAGTTTAAATAAAAGAAATGGGATGCTTATCAAAGTTAGAATTATGATAAACTATGTCTTTCATATCTAAATCCATCCTTATTAAACAAGAAAAAGAGAGTGACCATAGTTTTATCATATGGGTGAACAATGACATTGCTAGTGTATTTGCATCACAGGTAGATGATTTACAATAACATTGATACCTACGTTCCTGGTATGGACATGATATTAGCATTCTCATATTTTGGAAAAGTTTATTTCTTCACATTACATCATCTGTACTTTTCAATGTGGGAACATAACATACTGTGAGTCATTCCTCAAAATTGACTCTGCTAAGGAAACTGACAGTTACTTAGCTGTCATCTTGGACTTTATGTTTTTACTATGGATTTTTAATTTAGGTAGGAATCATACTTGTTTTATAGTTATGACTTGCTATAAATTTTCATGAATTATAGCAAATTATAAATAAGCTCTAAACTATCTTATTCATATGTGAATATTTTTCTTTAGTACTTGAGTATTTATTTTTTCCTTTGTTGAATACCATTGCTCTCGTCTATGATCTCAGATTCTGTAATATATATTTTTTAAGTTTATTTATTTATTTTGAGAGAGGGAGAGAGAGAGTACAAGTGGAGGAAGGGCAGAGAGAGAGAAGGAGAGAAAATCCCAAGCAGGCTCCATGCTGTCAGCAGAGCTCAGTGTGGGGCTCAACCTTACGAACTCTGAGATCATGACCTGAGATCATGACCTGAGCTTAAAAAAAAAGAGTCAGATGTTTAACTGACTGAGCCACCCAGATACCCTCAGGTTCTGAAATATTAAATCAATTCTTGTCTTTGTCACTCCCAATGCAGTCAGTTCTGATTTATATATTGCTGATAAATATTTGTTTTTGGTTATAGAGGCTAATAGCTTGCTTTGTATTTCTTTGATGATATATAATTAGCTTTAAAAATGATCCACATTTTAAAAGTTTGCATCTTATCAAAAATCATACTTACATTGTGAATTAATTACCAATATGTGCATAGACAGCTTATATCCTTTGAAATATCCTTCTTAGAATATAAAAAATTGTTTTGAATGTGAAATAGCAAATCTTATCTGGAAGTAAGGATACTGTTGCTCAGAATGCAATTTGTTCAGTATGCTACTCAATTACTTTTGTGGATAGTTAATGTACAGAAAAGAGGAATTCTTGATAATGTAGAAAGATCAAAAGAAAAAACTGAGACTCCAAAAGGGTGGGAGTTGTTATTGAATTCTCCAAAATCTCTTTGATTTTGACTTGAGGTCCTAAAAAATATGACAAACTTCCTTTGTCCATATTCCACACTCCAGCTCACTCCTTCAAGGAATGAAGTTGTAAAAAAAAAAAACAAACAAAAACCCAATGCTGTTTAAAGTAGAAATTTTGAAAAATAAACCATAAACTTCCAGTGTAATGTTTCAGCAGAGGATGGAAACATCTTGTATTCTTTGAAACTTATCTGGAACACAACTTACTTAGACTTTCTGTAGTACTCTTAGTCAGACATGATTAACTACCAATTTTAGAGCACTAACAATTGCAGTGCTAATGTTTAATTAGCAAAAAAGAAGCACCTGTATTGTGGAGGAAGCCACTCCAAGATTAGACTATACACATTCAGGTTGTAACAAAGGACAAATTCAATGAATATACTATTTATCTTAAGTGAAAATATAGATGCTGAGTTGTTAGCTCCACCTCGTGGGAAATACTAACAGTAAGTAATCTTTTGCATGCATATTTCATTTCTGGCTTCTTACCAACAAATTCAAGTGAAAAATATTTGTGAGTTTTCCTGTTCTTTCAGCACAAACAAAAGCTGGTTGTGTTTGGGACGGTTAGATCTATCACGCCTTCAGTTTAATATGGCATGCTTTGCACTTGAGATATTACCTCTCACCCAAAAAAAAAATGATTTGCCACCTTCACCAAATTCTCTCCTTCGTTGGTCTTCCTCTAGTCAAATGTGGACTATTTTAAATGTTTTCTTAACACCTTTCCTTTGCTGCCACTTTCACATTTATAATTATTTTTTACTAAAGGATAAAAAGATTTACAATGATTATTCTTTGGCAACAGGCCTAAGGTGAAACCCTGTTGTCTTTAATATGTAAATTATAATGAGTACAGTTGTAAAGATGAGTTTGTGAAATGCTCATGTAACTACAAGAATTTAAATGAATCTGTCAGAGAGTTTGTACTTTTTAGCAGCTAACATTTACTGAAAAGCATCTCATAATATGTTATATCTGAAGGTTTAATAAATAGTTTAAGTTAAACACGACCACTAACTTTCTAACTTTCTGGAAGGCAGGAAGATAAAGGATATGGTAGCCTCTCAGTAAGGATGTAGGAAAATTCAAAACCTCTTCATTTTTTACTATTATTTTGATGCTTATTTGGAATGATTAATCTTTCTGTGGCTTGATGTAAATTGAGGATTAAATAGAGACTGTTACCTTGCTGACCTTGCTTTCAAGCTAAACCTGTGGATGGCGTGCATTTGAAGCAGAATCAATTCTTTAGTCTATATAGGAAACTAAAAAAAAACATTTTTCAGTTTTCACTCTGCCAATTTTCAAGAAGGTTTCCTTTCTAAATTTAGATTGCAAAAATATTCATCATGTAGCTCTCTTTTGCACTAATTGGTAACCCTGACACCTGTTAATTTTGGTATTTTAAACCAGTTCTGGGAGAGTTTAGAGAAATTCAATGTATTTGGCTCTTCTTTCTACCTCCAAAGTTTTGAAGGAAACTCACAAAAGTGCTTACATAGCACTGTACAAAGTATTTTGGCAAATTTTTCAAAATAATTCTCTGACCCCTCCTTCCCTTCCTCCCCTTTCCCTCCCTCCCTCTCTCCCTCCCTTCCTCCCTTCCTCCCTTCCTCCCTCCTTTCCTTCCTTCTTTACTTCCTTCCTTCCTAGTTGATGTTTACTTTGTACCAAGAATTATGTTAGGCACAATCATGTAATACTTGTATACAATAAGATGCAATTTCTATCAACAAGAAAATTAGAGTCTAGACAAGTAGCTATAGTCTATTTACATTTAAGTTTTACAATAAGCAGAGCAGGACAAACTGCTCACTTAACTGTGGTGCTGATATGAATTTAATTTACATTCCTGCAGTACCTACAAGGATGAAATTGCTATACACATGCAGGAAATGTCTTGCTGCTCTGATAATGGAAGGAGTGTTAGAATGAGGGTCATCATCATAGCAATAGCACTGCTAGGAATTTACCCAAGGGATGCAGAAGTGCTGAAGGATAGGGGCACATGCACTCCAATGTTCATGGCAGCACTTTCAACAATAGCCAAATCATGGAAAGAGCCTAAATGTCCATCAACTGATGAAGGGATCAAGAAGATGTGGTTTATCTATACAATGGACTACTACATGGCAATGAGAAAGAATGATTTCTGGCCATTTGTAGCAACGTGGATGGAACCTGAGGGTGTTATGCTAAGTGAAATAAGTCAGGCAGAAAAGGAGAGATACCATATGTTTTCACTCATATGTGGAATGGGAGAAACTTAACAGAGGACCATGGGGGAGGAGAAGGGGGAAAATAGTTAAGGAGAGGGATGGAGGAAAACCATAAGAGACTCTTAAATACTGACAACAAACTGAGGGTTGATGGTGGTGGGGGAGAGGGGAAGGGGGGTGATGGGCATGGAGGAGGACTCTTGTTGGGATGAGCACTGGGTGTTATATGGAAACCAACTTGACAATAAACTATAAAAGAAAAAAGAAAGAAAGGAAGAAAGAAAGAAAGAAAGAAAGAAAGAATGAAGGTCATCATCAGCTCTTTCAGCAAGTGAATGTTACAGTGTTCTCAGCATACCCCAGTGATGGGGTTAAATTGTCAAAAATGTTTAAGAACTTTAAATATCCCATGGTTTTGACCTTGATAAATATATATTTTTCTCAAACAGGAGAAATGATCAACAGCATTTTACTGCTTAGGGAAGGCTTTAAATTGTATTTAGCAATTACATAATAAGAGTATGTTAGTTGAAGTTATCTTAGAAAAAGTTATCAGTGATGAGACATTTTTAATTTTAGGGTACAAAAGTGAATTTCTATATATATTATTCTGCTTTGAGGGGGTGTTATTTAACAGCATATTTGTTATAGTCTAGCCTGCTAAGCCAGAAAATAGTATTCCCTCAAAGCAGAGATAACCCTCAGAAAGAGAAAGTCCAAGGACAATGAATACATACACTGTGAGATTCTTTCACAAAAAGTATTTTCTAGTAAAGTAATTATAATAATATTAATATGAGTAATGGATGAAATAAAGGCATGATACCAAAAAAGCAAAAACAGAGAGAATAAATGCATATGTTCATTTCTCATTTATATAAACAGTTCCCTCATCATAACTTTGAAAAGGTTTTTAAAGACTTTTACTCCCGTTCCCTCCCTATATGTGGGGATACATTTTGTCATATCAAGTATTAAACGGTGAACATTAGAGTGAGTATATATATATATATATATATATATATATATATCGGGATATTTTCTAACCTTAAACTGTGCCATGGGTATAGCTATCAGGAATGTGTCCATAACAATATATCCTATTCCTATAGGCCTTTACAAGATTTGAATCTAAAGATAACTTATGGATAAACTGTTTCTGTCCTAATTCATTTTCTACTGCCAATATTGTACACATGGAACAAGCTCTGTTTGCGATTCAAGAACATGCCATATGAGTTGAAATTTTCCCCACTGACACTAGTAATTAATGCAGAATCAAAAAGCCAGCAGCTGCAGCAGTAGGAGGAATCCCTGCTTCAAAGAGTTTGCAAGAAGAAAGGTAGACTTTCTGAGGTTCTTCCTTCTTCAGGCTTGGTTTCCTCATCCTCATGTTGGGAAGTCCTCCTGCTTCTCACTGCTTCCAATTCTTTTATAACAAAGAAGATGAATCCTTGAATTACTCTGCTGATTGGCGTCCTGTTGCTAATAAACTGTGAAATGAATATATCATATTTCATAATAAAAGTGCCTCTGACCCATCCTTGGAAGACATGCACAATGAGTTAAGGCCCCATATAGAACAGGGCTGTTTTGACCTTACACCTCTTCTTTCTTCTGGTCCCTTCTGCGGTCAAAGAGAGATAACTAGTTATCGTTAATAGTTGTCACTCTCTGGCCACACGCAGGGCTATCTGTGGCCTGACTTAGAGTTCTGTACATGGCTAAAGTTGGTAGAGTGTCCATCCATGGCCAGAATGGAGGCTTATTCTATGATCAGGATTGGCAGGATGTTCAGTTCACAGCTAAGTCTCAATGCTCAGTCTAGAACTAGGATTAGGGTCTAGGTTGTTGTGAAGTTCCGTTAGGGAGAGAAAAGAAGAAAATGATCTTTAGAGTATTAACAGTTGAATTATAATAAAATGATTTACCTCAAAAAAATCAGGGTTACTCTTTTTGCAACCTTGTCTTATTGCTAGTAGGAACTATAGGATCAAATCATCATCAGTAGTATCGAAGAGATTCTCACCTGAAATGGAGACCCACATTAGTCTAGGTGCTATTAATTTCATTTCTCTCAGAAAGTGGTAAAACATTATAGTGAAAATCAAATGTACTCATGAGGGAGCATTAAAAAAGCAGACTGTCAATTATGCAAATTACATGATTTTATTTTTTCTATGGTTAAAGACATAATTTATAGGTATGGGGGAAAATATATTTTTAGGGAAAGGTTCTCTTATATAGGGGAAGCTAGAAAGAAATAGGAAAATAATCTTTGCCAGCTGTGAGATCTGGCAACTTTGTTTGCTTGAAAATTGTGAAGTAAAAGGATATTTTTCAAGGATTAAATAATGAAAGTGATAATGTTATTGACTTGAAACAGCTTCAAGGACACCCCTATGAAAACACCATAGTAATTGTATGTATGGTGCAACACACCACTACGCACAACTACTATTTAAAGTGAGAATATATTTAAATTAGAAAATTCTGCTCAAAGAAGTTCATTCATTGGCTGTTTCTTTTGCCTTCTTGCACATTATCTAACTAGGCAGGATTTTAGAGAAAGTAATTTCCAATTCCTCATAATGCTTTGAAACAAATCATTTCAGTACCCATTTATCAGATGATGAAACTGAAACATAGAGAGGTTGAGTTTCTCAGAGTGACAAACTGAATTCACAGTTCACTGCTTGCCTATTAAATTGTACTGCCTTGTGGAAACCATGATTTAGGAAGAAAAAATACTTCTTAGAAAAGTGTGTTAATCTGTAACTAGGCTGCCATGTCTCAAGATTTACTTGTTATATTTGAATCTACCCAAATTTACCTGACTTCCAAATGAATGTGAGGGAGGGCAGGGAACTTTATGAGCCACTCTAGTTGCTCACAAGCATGTCCACTGCCATGGCAACCTTAAAGCTCTTCATCCTCACTTATTAAAGTCTAGAAATGTATTCATGATCATTCCCCGATCAACAATAAAGAAAATTATAATTTAGTTCTCTATTTCCTAGTGAACTGCAATGATCTATTTTTTCTTTGATGAAAATTATCTTATTACTTCAAAACACAAAAGAGATGTGGGGCAAAGTTTTTTGTGAAGAACAGAAATAACTAAAAAAATATTTTCCTATCAAAGTAAGAAATGCGGAAGGGAAAATAATGAGAAAAAAATCTGTGTATAAACATGTATTACATATTACAGTTACTTTAAGAGAAATTAGAATTGTGAAATTAAAATATAAAGCTTGAACTCTTGAATTCTGCCTTAGAAGTAAAGACTTCTTGGGATGTAAACTAAGTATGTGGTAGGAGATGGTTGGGAGAGTTGGTGATTCTTTTAGTACCAGCATTCAGATGAGAAAACTACTTTTCTAATATGTAAGCTGCAAGGTATATTTCTTTGAATAGATTTTATTTGGCATTAAAATTGTGATAAAATACATATAACATAAAATATATCATCTTAACCATTTTCAGTGTACAGTTCAGTAGTGTTAACTACATTCACATCGTTGTGCAACAGATTTCTAGAACTTTTTCATCTTGCAAAACTGAAACTATACTGCTTGAACAACTCCCTATCACCCACATCCCACCCCTACCCTGGACACATGCAAACACATTTCTACTTTCTATAAATTTACTACTATATATACCTCATATAAGTGGAATCATACAACATTTGTCATTTTGTGACTGCCTTATTTCTCATACCATAATGTCCTCAAGGTCCATCCATGTAGCATGTATCAGAATTTTCTTCCTTTTAAGTTGTATAGCACTTTTAACTTTCAAACCAGTGCTCACATATATTGACTAATTACACACAACTATCAGGTGATGATAATGCAATGGTATTACGCACACATTTTATTCTTTTTCTGGGATAATTTTCCATGGAATCAATCCAGAAACAATGTAACTTAAAATATAAGCTAAAATAGACAGATGAGAAAGTGGAAAACTACGTACTTTGAAGCTGATGAATTATCTGAATTTGACCAGAAATATAATATGGTTCTAACGATCAGATTTATAGATTATTTAGTTTACATATGTAATCTTAAAGTGAGAAAGCATATCTAGAATAGTCGTGTAATTTGCCCATGGTCTCATGGTTCAATCATGGCAAAACTGGTGTACTAGATTTCTGTTGTTACATAATCAACTGCTTCAAATTTAGCTACTTAAAACAATATCCATTTATTATCTCACAGTCCTATATATCAGAAATCTGGAGAAGCTTGACTGGGTTCTCTTCTTGAGTCTTAGAAGGCCAAAATCAAAGTGCTGTCAGGCTGGGCTCTTAATCTGGAAGATCTTGGGAAGAATATACTCACAAGCTCATTGAAGTTGTTGGCAGAATCTAGTTCAATTGTAGGATTTGCATACTTGTTTCCTTGTTGGTTGTCAGCCCAGGATTGCACTTGGCTTCTAGAAGCTACATGCATCCCTTGATGCATGGCTCTCTCTATATTTAAACCAGGAATGATATATTCTCTGGCCTCTTTTCTGTTTTTAAAGGGTTTATGTGATTAGATTGGATCCATCTCCTTTTTTTATTAACTCAGAATCAACAGGCTAGTTAACTTGATCACATGTGCAAAATGCCTTTTGCCATGTAATTCTAACAGTCTCAGGTGTAAAACAATACAATGAAGTATGAATTTGGAATTCTGCCTACCACAACTGGAATTAGAATTCAGTTTTAATTTCTACAGCTTTCCACTATACCACACTGAATATCCAAGATTATTTAAAGTAGTTTTATTTTAGTATGAGTTGCTAATATTTATCCATGCAAAAATAAAAAAAAATTACATTAGTAAGGAAACTGGCACTTGTGCTTATCAATTGAATGTGTGCTTCCAGGCTATATCCCTAATGGTAGAGACTAATCCAGTCAGGTTTAATAGTGACTGCATTCCTAAAGATCTTGCCCAACTTCCTAAGCTCTCCTGAGTTGTGATATTAACGTCATGCTCCTGCATTTTCTGATTGACATTCAGATTTGAAATGCTAATTGTTAAGATCATCATAGGATTATACACAGACTGTGGCAATAACTAAAGGGATTTTATTTGCCAGACATGAAAAACAATATTTTGGCTAGTTGGAACAGGTTCCTTAATGCTGGTATTAAAGTGCCCTTTGTAAACCATTTAAGAAAGCCTGTGTATGATGATACAAAGTAAAAGGCAGTGGACTTTCATAAAAACAGCAGCAGTTACAGCAGGTTATACTGAAGTCTCCCCAAGTCAGTGGAACTTAACAAAGCATGTGTCCAGGAGCCTTGATACGTTGAAAATGTTTCACAGTGAAAGGGTTCTCGTTCAAATACTGTGCTTAGCAGACAGTGAATCAACTTGTCCAGCTGGAGTAGAAGACTCACGTCAGAAGTAATTAGAGAGGGGTGCCTGGGTGGCTCAGTCGGTTAAGTGTCCGACTCTTGATTTTGGCTTGGGTCATAATTTCACAGCTCGTGAGAGCGAGCCTCACATCAGGCTCTATGCTGACAGTGTGGAGGCTATTTGGGATTCTCTCTGCCCCTCCCCCACTCTATCTTTCAAAATAAATAAATAAACTTAAAAAAAGAAGTAATTGGAGAAAGATAAGAAATATATATCAGGGAAGATTGCCACACTAAGACATTTAGACTTTGTTTTGTATGCAGTCAGGAATTACTGAAGGTTCTAGAGCAAAATATGACATAATGAAAGGGATGCTTCACCAAAATTCATAGCACAGTTTATGTAGAATGGATTGGAACAATGAAACAACCTATTAAAAATAACCTGGGCATGAAGCTATGAGGGCCTGAATTAGGGTTTTAGCAATAGATGAAGATGGAAATCTGCAGCACATATTACAATGGAGCAAAAATATTGGAGACTGAAAATGAAGGGAGAGGAAGAGGGAGAATCAAAATTACTCTCAAGTTTGTAGTTTTGGCAACCGAGAGGTGACATGCTTGTACCGCTGACAAAACAAGAGAAGAAATTATTGGATAGTGGGATTTGGGGAGGTATATGTTGAATTTGAGATGCTAGTGGAATGCATCCAAATGTGAATGTTAACTTCCAATCCATTCTTTTAATATCAGAAGTTCTGCACAGTGATCTACTCTTTGAATTCAACAATGCCTTTATTTTAAAAACATTGTATCTAACAGTGATATGATATAATTTAGAAAGGGAAATGTTTATTTAATGTGATTTACTCTAAGATTTACTAAAGTCCATTGATTTCACTGAAGTTAATAGAAATTACACAAGCAGAACAAAAAGAGGTTGCTGAGAATTCAAGCCATACACCAGCATTTATGTTATACGATCTTTGTTAATTATACTAAATCTTTATTAGAATTCAGTTAATTTATGACAATAGTAAGCTTGTTTAAAGGTGCTAACAGCAGACCTGGAGCACATTTAATTTAAATAAGAAATGAAGTCAAGTAAATGAAGTATAAAATAGCTTCACAGTTATACTTTCTATCAAGTGAGTGGTCAACCCTTAAATTATCTATTACATCAGATTTCCTTTTATTGAAGGAAAAACAGAAACTCAGCATTAACAAGGGAATTAAACATTACAATTAAGATAATAGATATAAATAATTCAATTTAGCACAATTATAAGATTAATGCATAAACATGGGTTGCTCTACATGATCCTTGATATTGTAATGTGTTACCCATTAGTAAGTGGAGGTTTTCTTTCATCCCTTAAACACGCTTTTGTTAAAGATAATTTCCTTAACTTCCCTAACTCAAATGGAATCCTGGTGTTGGTGTTTTAATATACCCAAATTTAAGTTTTGGATACCTATAAGAACTGAAAAAGGTACACCTGAAACTATTATGTGTCAATTACACTAAAATTCTACTCCTGAAACCATTATTACACGATATGTTAACTAACGTGGATTTAAATACAATTAAAAACAAACTAAAAAAGGACTAAGTAGTAATGGAATATAAATGATTTTTCTTCTGGTGTATTTTTGTTTTTGGTTCCTTGTATTGATAGCGCCTAGAGAAATAATGAGCCACACTTTAAGTTCCCATGAACCAAGGGCCAATTGATGCTCAGTTTAACATAAGCACCATTTTATGAGAGTTACCACAGTGACCAGGTTCCAGTTATCAGCTTGAACAATTTCATATATGATTAATGTTAATTGCCCATTTTTCATGGATGACTTTTTCCCAGTCGCTGAATTGGGTTGCTGCTGACTTTGATCTGGTTGGGAATACAATCCAGTGCAATAGTTAGGAAAATTATTGGTTTGCTAACACTGAGAGAAGATGGTTTCAGGTTGCTGTGAGGTCAGTTTGTTTCCCTTCATAAACACTGAAAGGTCAGGTAGAGTTTAACTACCATTGGCATCCTTGAAATGTTGTAATAAATGTCAGGCCTAAGAGATTATTATTAATCCATGATGCAATTAAAAGTTTTACTGTTTTGGCAAAAAGAATCTTATTTAATTTAACAAGCACATTGAAAGTCATAGCAGCACTCTCATTGTCAGGTAAACAACACCTTTAAAGTTAATGTCATTCTTGGCTTATAATGTGAGTGAAAAAATGATACATTCAGAAATTATCTCAAGGTATTTCAAATATCAGTGATAGCTCTGAAAAGTGAATCCCAGGTCATTGCTAACAACTCCTACTTCAGAAATCCAATTGCAGTGGTCTTACAAATGGTTGCTAATGCCACCTTAACTGTCACTATATCTTCAGCAGTTTGCTCAGTTTGTCCCAGAATGTTGCAAGTATTTATTTAAAAGTAGTAAGCCAAGCTTTCATTGAAGAGTATGACATGACTTGTGATTCCTTGCTAAATCATCTGTTGGCCATATGAATTGCATTAAATATCCTAAAGGCTCATATCATCACTAAGTAATTTATTAACAAAATTTTATTCTTTGAAAAACAAAATCACTCACCTTATTCTGTTGCTTATTTTTGATTCATATACAAATGGCTGATGACATGAGATAAAAATAACTCCAACAGTGAAATTTCATAATATTAATGAGTAAAATATTAGCTACTTTATTTATTACAATGTGGAATAGATATATTATGGAATGTGTCATACCTTATTGATACCAGAAGACCTACTGAATTACCCCCTTAGGAAAGTGACAACTCTACAAAATTTATAAACTGTGAGGTAATGCTCTGATGACAATCCACTTCAATTGCGAAACATGAAATACTGTAGATATATATTCATGTTGGTTTATTCTCTTACCTCAGGAAGCTGACTTACTTTATTTCTTCTAAAGAAGTTTACAGAATAAAGGGGAACTACACATCAGGATAAATTATGTTAAATAATGATCTGGGTCCAGAAAAAAATCCTGATTCCTTAGTATAATTTCCCTACAAACAACCTGTTAATGTTACATCTAAGGTTGATTCTATAAACTTAAAATTTTAAATATTTAGCTGAGCTATTTAGTAAAAGTTTTGCTATTTTATTGATTATTTGCCTTGTACCTTAATAACTTTTCTTTATGGTGTTCATGGGTGACACATCCACTGAGACATTTGGGTGGGAAATTTTTTTAAAGCCTGTTTTATTTTACAGAATCCAAATAACTTTGTAATTAAACAGAAAGCTTGCCAACAAGCAATTATCATTCAATTAAGGAGTAATTACATGGTTATCTGTTCCCTGTAAAATAAAGCATTACTGAAATCAGTAACACAATCAATATTACAGCAAAGACACGATGCTGCAGTGATGGACCTTTTAACATGTGCTGATTAAATTGTCATCCAAATAACAGTTTTCTAGTTAGATCACCACATGTTTATTTGTCTTGATTAGAATGTAAATATCTGCCCGATGCTAATAAAGCTCTTAAAGATAAGAAGTATAGTGGGGTCATCTATCAAAAATGATCTTTTCCAACTTTCTACAGAGTCCTTCATAGTCTTGCATCATGTTGTTAGGCTTGTGTTCTTTGAAAACAAATGCAGGAACTTTGGTGCTAGAAGTACCTTACTACAGAAGATCTAAATCTTTAGAACATTAGGTCTAAGAGCAAAAATAAAGCTATCTTATTTTAGTATGGAATTTTATTGATTACAAAGCACTTTTACAAACTTGATCCTAATTAATTTACTCTAGGAGCTCAAATATTCTTTCCAAGAGTAGAAACAAAGATACCTGAATGTAATTTTTGCTTGCTGATAAATTTAAACAAGTTTGGATATCACACAATCATACCTAATAAAGAGTTAATAAAAATTTTAAACAATAGGTCAGATACACACCTCTGTCACTAGACCATAAGCTCCTTAAAGATAGAGGCTATTCTGGGTGGTCACATTATATCAATGAACAAAGAAACCAAATCCCTTACCTAGAAAGGCTTAAGAACAACTTACATTTTAACTTCTATAATCCTTATATGTAATACCGTGCCAGACACACACTGGATGGGCATCTAGAGCATGTTTACTTACTGGGATAATTGAATAAATGATATTGTCACTGCATATGTATAACTCCAGGGACCTTTAGGATTTGAGTGGATCTTGAAGCTTGCAGGGTCTTCTTTAACCTTGTACATAGTCAGATTCAAGTGGATCATATTTTGAAGCTCTTATAATTGTTGTGGAGTCCAAGACTTAAAAATGATTACCTGGTGATTAAATGATGTAACTGTCTTGCTATTTTTTGCAGTCATGGGGAATAGAGCAATTCAAGAAATATTTGGAAACTGTAGCAACAGTGAAATATGTCCTATTAATATTAACTACTGCACCCTACTGTGTGCTTAATATGATGAGATTGCTCAGGATGCAGTGACAAAATCAGAAATACGCTGCTTTCATAGAGCATACATTCTTTTTGGAGAGACTCAATCATACCAACCAACCAACCATAAAGGGTATTAGGATTGAAAATATTATTCCGTTAGTTTATAATGTATGTTGTAAATATTACCAAGCCATTTATGGCATAATCCATGAATTCTCCAATATAGATCTGATGATGGGAAATTTTAGCATTTTTTTCAAATATTGGAATTTAAGGTAGAACCACCTGAGAGGCTTCTAATGCCTCTCAAACTTGAGTCAGCTCATTGGAAAAGAACAATTTCAAATTGTGAGGTTGACCAAGAAATTTGGGAAAAGCTAGTTAAACTTTAAAGGGTTCAAAATGTATTATCAACAAGTGGCTCATTATGTGGAAATAGAGGGAGCATCAGGCTGCTTAGTTCTGGAGGCAACCTTTCTGAAAGTGATGGTGAGCTTGAAGACAGCACTGAAAGGTTTACATTGAAAAAGTATGAAGTAATCAGACAGACTTTAATACAATTAGTAGGTTTGTGTTCTGACATATGAAAAGATATAAAGTAGCACTTAGAAACTACAGATTTGGTGGAGATTTTTCAACTTCTAATGGCTGGATATACATTGATGAACATTATTCAGTGATCTTGGAATCCTTTAGAGCGTTTGAAATAAATAGTGCGTTTCTCTTATTATCCTAAAAGAGTTAGGAAACCATAAAACAAAGTAAGGCAAATAGGATGACAATACTGAATTAAATAAGATAAATTGTGGCTCAGAATTGAGTAGAAAGGAGAGGAGAGTCAGTTTAGAAAATTGAAACATTGAATGAGAAAAACAAAATCTTGCATGCTAGATTGATATGCAATATTGATGTATAGAGTGGGGCGCCTGGGTGGCTCAGTTGGTTGAGTGTCTGACTTTGGCTCAGGTCATGATCTCGCAGTTCAGGGATCAAGCCCAGCATTGGGCTCTGTGCTGATGCTCAGAGACTGGAGCCTGCTTTGGATTCTGTATCTCCCACTCTCTCTGCCTCTTCCCAGCTTGTGCTGTCTGTCCCTCTCTTTCTCAAAAATAAATAATAAAACATTTTTTAAATGATTTAAAAAATATTGATATACAGTGAAAGCAAATAACATCAACAGAGTGTATGAAAACTGAATTGGGCATTGGTACCTTTGCGTAAGGTTGCTAAAAGTTGTCTTCATTTAAAAAGTTGAGTTTGTCTTACATTGATGAGCACTTTGATACTGCAAAAAACAAAAACAAAAACAAAAATAAACCAAACACAACAAAAAACAGAGTAAGGATTAACTTAACTTTTTTTTGTGTGTGAACCAAAAGTCCTTTTTGGAAATGTTTTCTATATGAATCTCATACATTTTTGTGGTTTGAGCTATTTAATATAGTATTTTGTCAAAAGCCCTATTATTCAGCTTTTAAATTGCGTTTATACTTGGGTTGTCTGGGTGGCTCAGTTGGTTAGGTATCTGACTTTGGCTCAGATTATGATCTCAATGGTTTGTGGGTTCAAGCCCCACATCAGGCTCTGTGCTGACAGCTCAGAGACTGGAGCTTGCTTTGGATTCTATTTCTCCCTCTCTCTGTCCCTCCCCCTCTCATGCTCTCTCTCTCAAAAATAAATAAACATTTAAAAATTTAAAACTGCATTTATACTAAAAAACAATAGTGATATCTTAGGCAACATTAGAAAGTAATATTTGAGATATATTGAGTAGCTGGAGAATAACTTGATCTTAATGTTTGATGACTTGTAAGTCTCTCCATTGTGGTAACAGCTTCCAAATGAAGCTGACTTCATTATTCAGTACACTGACTGTATTAGGGTCTAACATGGAAGCCAGATACTCACTTTATATTTTTTATTTTATGGATTAATATTTGCAACTGTAATTCCCACACTGCTCACACTAGGGTGAAAAATGTGCAGATAGAACAGGTTAGGTGAATAAGTTTAGCCTCAACTTGTCAGTTAAAAACACTAATAAATCTGTGAGAAAAGACAGCCTAGATTGCAAAGGTGGCAGGTTTTGTGAGTACAGCCACTCCAAAAGAGTGCAGTGCTGGTTATATAGCCTGGTGTAAATAACAGGTAGAAAAAAAATCTACTGAAGGTGGGGGTCTTCTGTTCTTTGTGGTCTTCTGGCAGCTATGGAAATGCTAAAAAATATCAGATCTTACTCTGCATCTCTTAGCTCTTTACCCCTCCACCTCTCTGGGCAGAGACTTAATCACTTCACATTCTATAAATTCTTAATTCGGAGTCACTATCTCCGATCTCAGTAGCATGTATGAATACCAGTAATCAAATGTAACTTTAAGGACAGGGGGTAACTGAGTTTCTCACAAGTAAGCTGACTGTATTGCAAAGTGCTGCCTTGAAAATAGAATCTAAAATAAAAATTTGTCTTTTATGGTTTTAATGTTTGCCATAACCATGTTGGAAAATTTAGTAGAAAAGAAAGTTTTGGTTTTTGATAATCAATGAAAACAGTCTTTAATATAAAATCCTATCAATCTTGGCAATTAAACAAGATTTATGAGGCATATGTAGGAAGTGGTGGTATTTCCAAAAAGAGTCCATTTTTAACCTGATCTTTGTTTGTATTTTTCAACAGTTCCAGGCCTGGCAGGCCTCCTAAGCGTTCTTTGGGAGTGTTTCAGGACAATGCTCGCCTTATGACCCATTCAGTCCCAGGCCTTTTATCACCAGGACTTATCACTCCGACAGGTAATAAAATCCATCTGATGATCAGCCTTGTCTGTTTAGGCTGCCCAGCATTAGAAATAAACTAATATTGCTCTAACGGCCTTGTCCTTCAGAGCTTTTCAAGTTGCACTAAAGGTTACATTATTGAATTTTTAAAGTATTCATGAAAACTGTCACTCCAGTGACTCAAATCAGATGGACATGACTCTTTAAAAAATTAACTGTCATTTCCTTGCAGGAAATCCCTTTCAAGGCCCTATTGTATGTATGTTTTTATGTGTTGGGGCAGGGATGAGGGGTACTAGCCAAACTAGCCTTGTCTCGAAGACTTCTATAGGATGCAGCACATCCACTTATTTATATTTCTCAATAATATACATTTTTCTTTGATTTTGAGCGTTTTGGGCATCTGTGTATTATGTCCAAGTTTTACTCGAGGTTAAAAAGTGGAAAAAAGATGTACCCTTGATAAGAAGCTTTCTGATTAGAAAAGGGAACATCCAAGTGGATATTATAAATAATAATTCAGTGTTTACCAATACTATGATAAACGGTACTTCCCTAAAAATGGCACTTTCATAATTTAGCATTGAACATTTTTATTCTCTATAAAGGAACTTAATAATGCATGAAACATTTAAAATAAGCTTAAAAGTGGATGGACCTCGAGAGTGTCATGCTAAGTGAAATAAGTCAGGCGGAGAAGGACAGATACCATATGTTTGCACTCATAGGTCTAACAGGAGAAACCCAACAGAGGACCATGGGGTGGGGAAGGAGGAAAAAGAGTTAGGGAGAGGGACGGAGACAAATCACGAGAGACTCTTGAATACTGAAAACAAACTGAGGGGGTAAGGGGAAGGGGTAAAGGTAATGGGGGGTGATGGTCTTGGTGGAGGTCACTTGTGGGGAAGAGCACTGGGTGTTCATGGAAACCAACCTGACAATAAACTATAAAGTTAATAAAATAAAATAAAATAAAATAAGCTTAAAATTTCTCTAAATGAAACTTTAAAAATCATTAAAGTTATTACATGGTAAAAAATGAAAATGAACTCAATGATAATGAGTTCTTTATACCTTTAATAACACAAAATTTTATAAAGCACCTACTGTATTGGAGTATGATGTCTAAGGTAATAAAAATTATATGAGTAGCAGTCCTTGCCTATAGTCGAACTAGAGAAAAAGATATCTAAAGTAATAATTACATTTAAGTGTGATATAGACTATAATACAAATACATACAAGGTGCTTTAAGATCACAGAGATAGGAGAAACTAAATCAATTTGGTAAGTGGGGTAATACACACAGGGATGGAAAATTTGGAGCTATGTTTTGTAGACTGAGTGTTGGACAGAAGGAAAATCAGTAAAAACATTCTAGGCAAGAGAGAAGACTATAGACAGATATACACTGATGAGAAAGAGCCTAGTGTGTTAGGAGAAATATCAATTAAGTTGAAGAGACTAGAGAAGATATTTGAGGTGGCAGACTCACAGGCAATGTGTTTAGAATACAGAGGGTGGGAAAAGCCAACTCGTGAACCCAGCTTTTTATTTATCAGGATGAGCACCTTAGAGTTTTCCCTATAGACCAGTGGTATCTTTCAAGGACTTTCCTTATTGCTGACATGGAATTGGGGAAGTACTTCCAGAATCCCCACTTCTGCTTCAGAATTTTATATATTCTAGTTCACATAGATTTTGTTTAAATGTTTAAAAAGTCTGTTGTAGATAAAAAGAACCACTGCTAAGAAATGGTAAATGCCCTAAAAACAATTTTTGTGAAGTTTAAGTAAGAATGAAGGCAATGAAAGGAAGGAGGGTCGCTTGATACAATTTAGGAGAAAAATACTGAGGACTGGAACTAAAGAAAATTCATTACAGTGGAAAAGGTATTTAGAGTGGTTTATTAGTTAGAATTATTCACACTTGATGATTGATCAAAATAGATGGTGACAGGATGAAGTCTAGGATGATTCATGTCTAACCTGGGCAACAAGTTGGATGATGGTGTCATTATCCAACACAGAGAATTTAGGAAGAGACAGATTTTGGGTGTTAGAAAATGATTGTTTAGAGTAAGTATTTATAAACAGATTCTCAATTTTTCCTGTGCATATAAAAGAATATAGAGGGCATAACAGTGCCTGAAATATATCTTGGTGCTCAATAAATGATAATTATTTTTTGACTTATAAAATACATTGAGAGAGCCTAGAAATAGTACCATGTAAATAATCAGATCCATGTCCTGACTTTGAAGGAATGTATAGATGAAAGAAAAAAAGGATTTTAGGGGTGCCTGTGTGGCTCAGTCAGTTAAGTTTCCAAATTCAGCTCAGGTTATGATCTTGCTGTTCGTGGTTTTGAGCCCCACATTGGGCTCTCTGCTGACAGCTCAGAACCTGGAGCTTGCTTCAGATTCAGTGTCTCCTCTCTCTGCCCCTCCCCCACTCGTGCTCTGACTCTCTTTCTCTCTCACACACAAAATAAATAAATATTAAAGAAAAAAGAAAGGAAAAAAGGATTTAAAACTGCCTTGAAGTTAATACACTCTTTAATAAACTATATCTGTTATCTATCGAAGAAAATCAGTAATATATATTAAGTTCTTATTATATACCAAGCATGAGTG
Organism: Cryptoprocta ferox; assembly: GCA_028646485.1. Classification (NCBI taxonomy): domain Eukaryota; kingdom Metazoa; phylum Chordata; class Mammalia; order Carnivora; family Eupleridae; genus Cryptoprocta; species Cryptoprocta ferox. Next base: position 47,100,354 of record CM053579.1, read on the forward strand.
CTAAGTGTTTTATATGCACTTCATTTAATCTTCACTGTAGGCTTATGGATTTGTCTTCATCTTTCAAGTGAACAATTTATGGCTCAGTGAATTTACATTACTTGCTTAAGATCACAAAGCAATTCAGTGGCAGAGTTGGGTTTCATACCCGTCTTTTAAACTCCAGAGTCCATACTCTTTCCTCATCTTCACTATGTCCTACAGTACATGTGGGAATCCAGTCTGAGGCTTTCACTTCATCCTAATTTACTTGGCATATATATATTTCATCTTTCTTAGAGCCTTCTTCCTTGGATTAGGGCCTTGGCCTTCCCTCGTACAGCTTGGATTTATCACAAGGAGAGCCATTGAAAGAAAAATACTCAATTCTTTTTTTTTTTTCTTCATAGTGTATTTTACTTTATTTTATTTTA
>CM053579.1:47101266-47117052 GCA_028646485.1 Cryptoprocta ferox
GACAATTCTTGTAAATTCTTGTTCAGTTATGTTGTTTAAGCCTGTTTTGAGCGGTTCTGTGGCTGTGACTTCTTCCTGGAGTTGCTTTAAAGGAGAGTTCTTTCGCTTCGTCATTTTGGCTAGCTTTCTGTCTCTTGTCAGGTTTAAAAGCTCGTTATGTACTGGGCACCTGTTAGTATTACTCTGTTAAAGGAGGCTCATTGACTGTACAGGACCTGTCATTTCAGAATGTGTTCTTTTAATGATGTCCCTCGGTTTCTCTTGTTGTGCCTCTGATTGTTTTATTTCCCTGGTCAGTTATGTGGGACTCTCCACCATGTATATTTGGTTTGTTTTTTGAGGTATCCCTAAAAAGGAAACAGACTAGCAAACAGGGAACAAAAGCAGGCAAATGCACAGACAAATCAAACAAACAAGCAAGCCAAAATGGGAAAGAAGTAAAGGAAAGGCAAGGCAAGGCAAGGCAAGGAAAGGAAAGGAAAGGGAAGGAAAGAAAGAAGAGAAGAAAAAGAAACGAAAACAAAAAGAAGAAAAAAAAAACAACAAGGTGCGGACAGAGAGAGCAAAAGTTTGAAGGCAGTCCAAAAGCATATAACCAGCGAAAAGGAGAGATAAGAATATGCTACAGAATATATATCTGGATGGCAGCAGAAAAGAAGGAGAAGCAAAGAAAAAAGGAAAGAAAAAAAAGAAAAAAAAAAAAGAAAAAAAGACAACTCCCCTGTGCGGATGGGCGTGGTCTGGCGTCAGGTCAGGTCTCGGGGGCTGCTCTCTCTGAGGCCCCGCCTTGGTGTTTGCGGGGGGAAAGAATGGCGTAGCTGCAAAGCTTTGCCGGAACCAAGATTTGCAAGCCGCCCTTCTGAGTCCGATCTCCCTGTGCCACGGGCGAGCCAAACTGTATTCTCCAAGCTCCGTCTCACTTCCAAATCCCAGTCCGTGCAGTTCAACACCGTCACCGGGAATGAGATGCGTTCCAGCTGGCGGCTGGCCTCCTGGCCGGCTTGCGCCACCCTTTTTGCGGAGCCGCCGCTGCCGCCGCTTCCGCCGCTGCCGCTGCCGCTTTTCAAGGCTCCCGGTGCGGCTTGGAGTGGATGCCGCTGCCGCTGCGCCCAAGGAAGAATTCACTGGCCAGATGGGACGGATTTCTCTCCCGGCGCTCGGCAGTTATATATGGGGAGACGGGCGAGTTTTTCCTCCCTTAGAGATGGTTCTAGGTGCGTTTTCCGTCTCTCTTTCTCTTCCCCTGGTCTCTCCGGGGCACAGCGCGCTCTCCCTCTGTTGGGCTCGGGGGCTCCTTCCCCCTGCACCACCGAGACCCGCCTGTCCCCTAATTTCCCAGGTCACAGTCACTCACTCAGGCATCTTTGAGGTTGTCTTCTTTCTGGCATCTGTTTCTTCTTTCCCCCACTTGCAAATCCAAGTTTTATCCCTTCAGTCCTTCTCAGTTCAATCCATACGGGCGTGCGCGGATTACAGAGCTTCCTGCTTCTCCGCCATCTTGTCCTCTATCTCCTTTCCTATTTTTATAATAAATACTTGCTAGCCATATTTATTTTTGAAAGTAATGATTTTTCAATATTCTTGTTAGACACTTAGTGTGTTATGTCTAAGAAGTGCTGTTCTGAAAATGTTCTGACTTAAAGAAAAGCTTAAATGTTTTGTGATATCTTGTGTTTTAAGTGATTTGTTTAGTGCTTATTGAGTTAGATAACCTAATTAAATCTCCACATAGGATAGGTAAGATCTAGACAAAATTAATCTAGAATAATTTGTCTTAAGTTCCTCTGAACTTGTGGAAGTAACAGATAAAGCAAAACAGTGGTTTTCCTAGTATGCTTAAACTACAAAATGGGGTGCCAATTAGCAAAAATGGCAATCGAAGTTCTTAAATATGAGTTCCATTGTTCATGAATAGTTCACAAATTCACAAATAGTTCACAAATAGACGAAACTAGGTAAAAACACTCAAAAGCAACTTATGTGGGATTCTCTAGTCTTATTGTCATATTTGATCAACAAGGTATACATATGTGAATTGTATTAAACTGGAGATCATATAAACAAAATGTGTGAGCCACAATTTTTTTTGTAATATCTGATGTTGCTACACTGTAAAATGTCAGTTTACTTCCCAGAAATGTCATTATCAAAATTTTTCCCCAGGACTACGTATAGAGAAGCCCCCCAAAATGTCATTATTACAAGAGATAAACTGATTTAGATTTTGTTTGCCAGAATTGCTATCTTCCATAGGTAGAAGCATCACTAAAAACATAACTATATCATGTCCTCATAGATTTCTTTTTCAAAGTAATTGAAAATAATAGATATTCTGTGCTAAAGATAGAGTATACTTATGTGTAAATATGTGGGAGTATGTGAGTGTGTTTGTGTGGTATATTGGCACTTCTTGGAGTTTAAATAAAATCAGTTTCACCTGAGTACCTTTTCTACTTTACTCTCTTACAATATTAGACAGGTTTCTAACTGGATGTTCTTTCAAGTACACATAGAATCTAAGAAACCCCAAAAGCTCTTTGTTAAACTCCAGGGTACAGATCCAGCTCTTCCTAATCAAAAAACTTTCCAAACATAAAATCCAATTAGTTACCCCCTTTATCCAAAAAGAAATACAGTATATACAGAATAGTCAACATGATTCCTTCTTCTACTTTAAGTAGCTATGTGCAGCACCATAAAAGCACTATTACAATCAAATCTTATGTGAGTTAAAAATATTGGAAGCCCTCTTCTCTGAATCTGAAACATACATAAAAAGAACTTGAAAAGAAACACAAAGCCACATAAATTGTAGTTGAACTTTCACTGTATTTCAGAATTTATAATGTGATGATTCAAAATGGGAAACACTGAAGATTAATTCAAAATAGTGTGTTGCTACTGTCTTGTACTTATAATACTGAGATTTTTTGAATTAAAAAATACAAAAATAAATAGAATATAAATAAGATAAACTTAACTATGCCAGAGGGTGTTATAACACATTTTACAAGTTGATAAAATTCAATTTTGTCTTTATGTTTCATGCACAATAAGTAAATTATAGCTTCAGGGAAAAGGGAAGGTATGTATAATATATCAAAGTTTATAATATGTCTCTAAGAGATCCCTTGGTCCAACATCCTAATTTTACAGATATGGCAATTGAGGTCCCAAGCCACAGAGTTATTTTCAGGGTTAAGTCCATGGACTTTGACTCTTTCCAGAGCTCTTCCTGCTAGACCACACTATCTCATCAAATGGGACTTTATGGGAAAGTTTTTTGTAACCTGGAAAATAATTTACAAATTTTAAATAGTATTCTTATTCTTATCTGAACTACATATGTTTTTAAAATGAGGAATAATGACACAGTTTCAGTAAACATTGTTATGTGCACTAAGTGATCAGAATCAGTGTTTCATCTCTCTGTATAAGCATGATTGAGAATCAATAATATAATTATTTTTTTCTTAAAAGGAATTGTTTGTTAAAGATATCTACTGTGTTGGCAAGAATGTGGGAAAATAGGAGCTATTGTATAACACTAGTGAAAGTGTAAATCTAAGAGTTTTGGAAAACAATTAGGGATAACTATTAAAGTTGAAGATATGCATAGTGGACAACTCAGTGATTTTACTTCTAGGTTTATACCCCAGAGAAATTCTCCCACAATGTCACAAAAAAAACATGATGTCCATTTACAGCACTGTATGTAATAACAAAAAAAAATGAAAACAACCTAAATGTCCATCAATAAAGAATCAAACGTGGTATATTCATACAATTAAATAGTAGACTGGATAATTTAAAAATAAATGAATTAAATAAGCATGTATCAACATGGATAAATCTCAAAACATGTTAAAACAATGACTAAAAAAGGATAATATAGTACCAAACCATTAAGATACAGTTTAAAAACACAAAAACTAATACTGCATATTGTTTGTGTATAAGCAGCCATATGTTAAAAAAAGCAATTAATTCACACGGATTTTAAAACAATGGTTAACTCTAATGAAAGGTAGAAGAGAAAGGAGATTAGTGTTAGTCATATCAATAATGCTTTACAGATACATTCTTTAAAAATAAGCTCTGAATCAAATGTAGAAAAATGTAGACTTGGTTATTGGACAACAAATGTCTCCCATTATTAACCTGCTTTTTTTATTTGAGCTATTCTATAATTAATCTTGCTACTTTATTACACAATCAAAATGATGCTACAAAAGTGATTTCAGAATAAGAATGTCATTTTTCAGTAAATCAGGAAAATATATATGTATTTATATATCATATATATATATGATATATATAAAGTGTTTTGGTAATTAGTTGGATTCCAGTTGTCAGGTTATAAAATATATTGATCCAAAGTATATGAGTTTTGTAATCAGACGGACTTGATTCAAAAACTGGCTCTGATATTTGTAGGCTTTGAGGCATTAATTAGATAACTCATTTAACCTTCTCTGTGCCTTGGTACCATCATCTGTAAGATAAGGATCACAATAATATCACCTACTCTGTATGGTTCTTATGAAGATTAAATGAACTAACATACCTGGGATATGAAGCACCTGGGTGGCTCAGTCAGTTAAGCCTCAGACACTTGATTTCAGCTCAGGTCATGATCTCACAGTTCATGGGATCAAACCCTGCATCAGGCTTCATGCTGACAGCATGGGCCCTGCTTGGGATTCTCTCTCTCCCTTTCTCTCTGACCTTACCCTGCACTCTTTCTCATTCTCTCTCTCTCTCAAAATAAATAATAAACATTTTTAAAAATAATAAAACTGGGGCACCTGGGTGGCTCAGTCAGTTAAACATCCAACTTCAGCTCAGGTCATGATCTCACAGTTCATGTGTTCAAGTCCAGCATTGGGCTCTGTGCTAACAACTCAGAGCCTGGAGCCTGCTTCAGAATCTGTATCTCCCTCTATCTCTGCCCCTCCCTTACAAGTGCTCTCTCTCTCTCTCTCTCTCTCTCTCTCTCTCTCAAAAATAAATAAAACATTTAAAAATTAAAAAATAATAAAGTAAAATAAAATAAAATAAAATAACCTGGGATATCATGTCTGGAAAATGTTAGATATTATTATGTCTTGGCAAAATAAAATTAGCAGATGTTAATTAAAATTTTCCTGAATTATCTTATTTATATGTCTACACTGGTTAAAGGTATCAAAGAACATTTCTTAAATTCTCTACTTCTAAGGACTAACCAATTAACTAAGAATTTCCAGTTAGAGTTTTATTTTTTTAATATTTTTAATGATTTATTTACTTTTGAGAGAGAGAGACAGTGTGAGCAGGAGAGGGTCAGAGTGAGAGGGAGGCACAGAATCCGAAGACAGCCTCCAGGCTCTGAGCTAGCTGTCAGCACAGAGCCCGAAGTGGGGCTCGAACCCACGAACTGTGAGATCATGACCTGAGCCGAAGTCGGACGCTTAACCGACCGAGCCACCCAGGCGCCCCTCCAGTTAGTTTTAGACGATAGTTGTAATTAATTAGTATATTTTTTAATGTTTTATTTATTCTTGAGAGAGAGAGAGAGAGACAGAGCATGAGTGGGTGAGGGGCAGAGTGAGAGAGGGACGCAGAATCTGAAGCAGTCTCCAGGCTCTGAGCTGTCAGCACAGAGCCCAACGCAGGGCTCGAACTCACCAGCCATGAGGTCATGACCTGAGCCAAAGTCGAACATTCAACTGACTGAGCCACCCAGGCGCCCCTAATTAGTGTATTTAAGCATGGTTCATCTTTATCACACAACAGATTACTTGTGGTCAAAACTGTTTGATGATCTAGGAAGAGCAGCACTGTCTACCCAAATTTTATTTACGTAAATATCACTTATTTTGCACATTGTCGTATGTGTTGACCAGTTGCCCAACAATTTTTCTTCTTTCATATATACCTGTGTTAAATCTGCAACTAGAATGATTTGCTGACAAAGGAGGGGCATTTTTTAGTTAAAAGAACTGTGAAATCTTTATCTTACTTTTTCACTTTCTATTTTTTTTAAAGTCCTCTGATAAGTTTCTCATCACAAATGACAATGTTAACGGACTATCCTGACTAAAGATTTATGGTGCAGATCATAGGGGCTATTAAAGCAGGTTTAGCAATGGAGGACTTTTTTATCCTTTTTTTCTAGAAAGACTGGAATTTAATGGTTTCCTTTTTAGACAAATATGCTTTTGGATTGTCAGTGATGAAATCAGCATACAAATGTTAAAAGCATTGTAGCACAGTGAGATTATATGCTAAGGTCCAAGGCAAGACAGATAAACAAGTGAAGTCTCACATCAGTCAGTTACCTTTTAAAAAAATTTCAGATGACTAACTTTTGTTTTATCTTTGCCAATGCCAATCAAAAGTTCAAATGAAGTTTTATTGTGTTAACTACTTACATTTCTTTCATTTATTATTTTAACCATTTGTAAAAATAATGGAATTTTGCTAGAAGAAATTGGAAACTTGTTGAAAGACAAGTCAACTTAAAATTAAAAGAACACATGCTATATATATATGGCTTTCTTCTTATTAAAGGACCATATATTAGGCTTTAAATAGAAGCTTTAATTATGTTATGTGACACAACCTATATTTAAATGTTCTCTTTGGACATGAAAGTAATGATCTTTCATATTGCATTTCATTGATATATATGAAAGCAAAAAATTCATAATTTTGTCATAATTTTCAAACTGAATTAAGGGAAAACTATCCTGGCTATTTCCATATAGCAAAGAAAAATCATGAAGTGCATAGCCACAATTTTGAGTATGAGGAGAATTATTTACAAACACTCCACTTATTTTTAATTCACTTTACATGGATTTTCCATCATCAAGATCCTTGGGTGCATTTATAACATATTGTGATTTTTTTTAAATTACAGTACCTAGAGGATTTACAATTTAAAGCAAACTGATAGCCCATGGGCTAGATGCAGACCACAGATTATTTTTTTTAACTTGCATAGTATTTCTTTCTTTTTCTTTTTCTTTTCTTTTGTTTCTGTTTTGTTTTTGCTTTTTATTGAGTTGGTTACCAACATTTAAGAAGAATTAAGGAATTTCACGTAAAAATCTGCATTCCTAGCTTCTCTTAAAAACTCAGAGCCTCGGGGACCTGGGTGATTCAGTCACATAAGTGACGGACACTTCATTTCGGCTCAGGTCTTGATTTCACAGTTGGTGAGATCAAGCCCCGCATCAGGCTTCAAGCTGAGGATGGAGCCTGCTTGAGATTCTCTCTCTCTCTCTCTCTCTCTCTCTCTCTCTCTCTCTCCCTCTCTCCCTCTACACCTCTCCCTCTCCCACCCCCGCACTCATTTCTCTCTCTAAAAAATAAAACAAAATAAAAAATAAAAACTCAGAGTTTAACAACATTGGGCTTACATTGCCAGATGGTAGCAATCAGTTGAACTAAGTGATAGCTACCACCTTTGGAAAAAATATATACTCTCTAGATTACCATTATCCCCACCAATCCCTATTGCTTACGGTCTTTCATTTACTTTACCAGCCTTGCCTCAGTAGGCATTAGAGTTTGCAACTCTCCTGTTTCTCTGTAGTTCATGGGAGTGAATCAGTACATATAGTTTTAAGAACATGTCATGGTTTTTCTCAGATTACAGGAAATGTAAAAACTCATTACCTATATACGTACATATGTAATGTGTGCTCTGATTAATATAAAATAAATCTATACAGGGGTGCCTGCGTGGCTCAGTCAGTTAAGCATCTTACTTTGGCTCAGGTCATGATCTCACAATTCATGAGTTCCAGCTCCATGTTGGGCTTGCTGCTGTCAGTTCAGAGCCTGCTTTGGACCCCCCTCTTTCTCCGCCCCTCCCCCACTTGCTCTCTTTCTCTCTCTCTCTCTCAAAAATGAAAAATTAAAAAAATAGATCTATACAGTTATACGCTGTTATAATTAAATGAAAGAACATTGCATTACTTTACATGTCATTTTACCAAGAAAATTAAAATACAATGAAAGTCAATTTCAATGTTTGAATTCAATTGCATTCATATAAAATAGAAAAAAAAAACATGTACTTTCAATATCCCAAACCTCAACTCAAAACTCAATCCATTTAAAGTTTTTCAGTTAAAATCATTCGTTAATGAAATCTAATGAGTTCTAGTCTCTGACAACACTAAAGTGTTTAATAGAAAGTTTGGCACTTAAGGAGGCACATCCACTGCTTCGGGTAACTTGGGAATTATTTAGTGTGCATGCTATTTAAAAGTAATATTTAGTATATGAAATGTCCCAGATATTACAAAAATCACCATAGTGGTTTCCATCTTCTATGTTGAAAACCCAGAATAAATCACATGGTGTGGTTCCCTTCTCCCCCACAACCTTATGACATTTTTGTTGCACAAAAATATGGATTAAACATGTGTGAAGGGCAGCCCTGAAGATACTGGGGAAAGGTCACCAAAGGGTGACGTAACTGAGGAGGGTACATGGACAAGAAGAGGGAACACTATTGTCAGGCAATATCAAATGAACTTTAGGGGATGCTTGGCTGACTCAGTCAGCAGAGCATAAGACTCTTGATCTCAGGGTTGTGAGTTTGAGTCCCATGTTGGGTGTAGAGATTACTTAAAAAATAAAAAATCTTTTTAAAAACTGTACTTGAGCATGATGGGTTGCCTTCCTTTTCCCTTGCTTCTCTGAGTTACTGTCCATTATTTTCCCCATTACAACCTAAAAGGTATAAAGCCTAGAGCAATATGGTATCTCTGATTGCAATTCAACTGAAATTGTCATAGATATTTTAGGGAGTTTCAAGCATAAATCTCTAGACTTCAAACTATTTTTCAAAAATATATTTTTAGAAAAAAATAATTTCAAATGTTTTAGAACTACTAGCACACTTACAAAATATACCCATGCCTAATACTTAGAATAACTCCAGAATATTAGATGGCCTATTTTTTTTTCATTATTGCTATAGCACACTTAATAGCCTGTGCGGCCCTGCAAAAGTGAATGTACCTTCCTAAGCATTCCAGAGTCATGAGGCAAGTGATTTACTATCTCATTATTTTACAAAGGTGTCATGGTTTTCGTGTCAGTGACCCTCACTCAACCCGCATCAAATTTGTAGCCTTTCTCTAGTCTCTGCTTTAGTTCCCAGGGAAGGAGTTGCTTCCTGTGGCTGGAAACCATATCCCCACTGCATGGTCCTAGTATCCATTCTCAGTTAAGCGATATGAATGATTACTGTAAATAGTGAAACTATGGCAACCCCAATTAACTATTACCCTCAAATGGATAGACAGGATCTAATTAGCTATTTGGATTTAGTTTTTCTTATTATTTACTAAAGATTAAGAAAGATTCAACATTTGTTCTGAAAATTTTCAATTGCTCTACTTTCCTACCTTAATAAGTATAGTACAGGAAACAAAATTATTGAAATTAGACTGAATTTTTACAGGTTCTAAGACATTCCCAGGAAGTTGATTTTTAAAAAATAAATACATAAATACCTGTTAACAGCTTGTTTTCTTGTCATTTGCTTCTTCCTTCTAAAAGGAGAGTGTAGCAAAAAATAAATAAATAAAACTGGTTAATCAAGAGTTCTGGATAGTTAGCTTCCAATTAATCAAGGCTTTATTATATTTCACACAATAAAATCTTCTTATATTCTTCAGGTATTTTAGATAGGTTACACACAATGAAACACCAGCAGGGAAGAGCACAAGGAAGGTAGGAAAGCCTGAATTGTTATTAGCTAGTGTTTTAAATATATGGACAATGCTATTATATTTCTGGTCTAATCCCCACTGAGTAAAGAACAATGTAAAATGTCATGTGGTTTAGGGCTTTTCCATATATGAAGGCAAAGAAATATGATTATAGATTTTCTGTTTATAAAAATGGCCTCAGATCATAACAATTCCAAAAAACAGATTCAGCAATATTGTCTTTTTCCTTTCTCTCAAGAGATTTCTCCTTCCCATCCCAATGGGTATTCCAGTATTTAGGCGGGGGGAACTCCCCTTCTAGTGTTTTTTTTTTTTTTTTTTTTTTTTTTTGGCCAACAGGATGACGACAGTGAGCCAATATCAATTTTAGACCTTAATTTTCTATACATGGAGCCATGTAATCACATAGGTCACTATATACTTATTTCTGGGGCAATAATAAACTATTTTACATCCTCCCCAAAAGGGTTACATACACACATGCGTACACACACACACACACACAAAGTCATACACACATCCACACAAAATAAACACATACAAAAGAGATCAATAAAAACCCCCACAAAATTAGCTTAATTAACAAAGCAAACATTCTTTCCAAAAGTATAGTATTTCCCAGTGTTTCCAAACTCCTTAGTAAAGATCAGTGAAATCTAAAACATGCTGCTTCCAGAGAAGATGGCAGAGTAGGAGGATCCTTGGCTCACCTCATTCCATGGTTAAACCTAGATAACATCCATATTAGAGTAAATAAACCAGAAAACGACCCAAAGACTGACAGAACAGACTCTCCATAGATAAATGTAGAAAAGATGCCACGTCAAAGAGGGTAGAAAGGGCAGAGATACAGTTGGGAGCCAAACTGACCTGCACAACTGTCCATGGGAGGGAGGGACGCCTTGGACAAAGAAAAAACAAGAGGAGCAAACCCTACACCAAGCATGACAGGCATGGGGGACCCACACTGGGAAGATGAATCTCCATAATATTTGGCTTTGAAAACCAAAGGAACCTAACTGTGAATTCTTAACAATCAGTGAGGCTTAACACATGGAATTTTAAAATTCAGCAGCTCCACTCTGGGAGAGCCAGAGGGTGATTGGAACCTGAGTCCTTGCCATTAAATAAACAGCATAACAAACAGAACCACTGAAATACAGCATAGAAGCAGCAGTTTGAAAAATGCCTGGGGTATACAGGAAGGAGATTTATTTAATAATTTCAGAGCATGTGCTGGGGAAGAGATCTTTGGGAGACTTCTCCAAGAGCAAAAAAGCTGGCAGGTGGCATTTCCCTCTCCTGCCCCACAACCTACCTACCCAGACAACTGTGGAAACTAGTGCAGATGAATAATATCCACAAAGTAGCCCCACTCCTGTGCTCATCTACAGACTATGCCCTCTATCCCAGACTAGGGAAGAGTTTTCCCAGGATGGCTGCAGGTCCCCTCCTGCAGTACAGCAGCATAAACCTTGCTGGCACTGTGCGCTCCACCCCACATTCTCCTATAGACACACCCCCTCCAACATGCCCTTGTCAGGAGACCATCCAAAGGAATACCATAAGTCTGGCAGGGTGAAGCAAACATGACAGAGGCCAGCACCACTACAAAGTGACTTCTGCCCTAGAGAAAGAGGAAGATAACCACACACACAATTCTGACTGCAAACCCAGCAGAGGTACACATCTGCTCTAATTATAGGACCTTCCCACCAATGACAGTTTCTCAGGGAGAGCGCCCTGCAATTTGGTGCTGCCATAGACCTGGCAAATGCCTGGTCTGATTCAACTCAAGCCTAAGGCAGCTTCATACTCACTAACAACACAGGGACCACACCCTGAATACAAGAGGCAAAGAGAGCCACTGCAGATGACTGTACTGAAGGTGAAAGCATCTCAGACACAATAATAGCAGGGTACATGCAACAAACATAGAAGACACCTCTGACGTGCCAGGTTATGGTAAACAGGGGACATTCCATTGCAGGGCACGACAGGACCTTTTCTTCATAAGGTCACTTCTTTCAAGAGATGGAGACATAACTGACTTTCCTAACACATAGAAACAGACACAGAGAGCTAGAAATAATGAAGACACAAAGGACCCAACTGAAAAAGAGGATATAATTGCAGCAAGAGACTTAAATGAATCAAAGATAGGTAATATGACTGGTAGAAAACTTAAAGTAATGATCATAAAGATAACTCACTGGACTTGAGCAAAGAGAGGAAATCCTCAGTGAAACCCTCAATAAAAATATGGAAAACATAAGGGGTGTCTGGGAGGCTCAGTTGGTTAAACAATCAGCTCGACTTCAGCTCAGGTCATAATCTCACAGTTCATGAGTGTGAGCCCCACAACGGGCTTTGCACTGACAGTGTGGAGCCTACTTAGGATTCTCTCTCTCTCCCTCTCTCTCTCTCCCTCTCTCTCTCCCTCCCTCCCTCTTTCTCTCTCCCCCACTCATGTGCTCTTAAAATAGATAAATAAATAAACTTTTAAAAAGTAGAAAACATAAAAAAGAACCAATCAGAAATGAAGAACTCAATAACTGAAATTAAAAATACACTTAAGGGAATAATGAATAGACTAGAGGAAGCAGAACAGATCAGTGACTTGGAAGACATAATAAAGAAAAGCAATCAAGTTGAACATGACAGAGCAAAACTAACAGTAATAAAAATGAAAATAGGCTTAGAGACACTCAGTGACACCATAAAGCATAATAACATTATCATTATAGGGATCCCATAAAGAGAAGAGAGAGAAAAGGGGGTGGAAACTGTATTTGAAGAAATAATAGTTGAAAATTTCCAGAATATAGAGAATGAAACAGAAATCCAGATCCAGGAGACACAGAAAGTCCCCAGTAAAATCAACCCAAGGAGGTCCACACCAAGACACACAGTTATTAAAATGGCAAAATATGGTGATAAAGAGAGAATTTTAAAAGCAGAAAGAGGAAAGAAAATAGTTACATACAAGCAAAACCCCATAAGGCTATCAGTTGGTTTTTCATCAGAAACTGTGCAGGGTTAAAGGGAGTAGTATTATATATTCAAAGTGCTGAAAGAAGAGAAAAAAAAAAACACAATCAAGAATACTTTATCCAGCAAGGCTATCATTCAGAATAGAGGAAGAGATGAAGAGTTTCTCAGACAAACAAAAGTTAAAGGAATTCATTACCACTATGAGCCTTACAGGAAATGGTAAGGAGAACAAACCAAGTCCAATAATACATTTGAAAAATCATTCAACTGAATCAAGTGGGATTTATTCCTGGGGTGCAAAGAAGGCTCAATATTCACCAATCAATCGGTGTGATGCATCACATCAATAAAAGAAAGGAAAAAAACACTTGATGATTTCAATAGATGCGGAAAAAGCATTTCACAAAGTACAACATCCATTCGTGATAAAAATCCCTCAAATTGGTTTAGAGGGAACATACCTCATTGTAACAAGGGCCTTATATGAAAAAGCCACAGCTAACAACATACACAATGTTGAAAAACTGAGAGCTTTTCCCCTAAGGTCAGGAACAAGATAAGAATGTCCACTCTCATCACTTTTATCCAACATAGTACTGGAAGTCGTAGCCCCAGCAATCAGATAACAAAAAGAAATAAAAGGTATACAAATTGGTTAGAAAACGTAAATTTTTCACTATTTGCAGATGACATGATACTATATAGAGAGAACACAAAAGACTCCAACAAGAAACTACTAGAACTGATCAATGAATTCAGTAAAGTTACGGTATACAAAATCAGTATACAGGAATCCAATGCATTCCTGTACACTAATAATGAAGAAGCAGAAAGGCAAATTGAGAAAATAATTCTACATACAATTGCACCAAAAAGAATAAAATACCAAGGAATAAACTTAACCAAGGAGGTGAAACACTTGTACACTGAAAACTATAATACACTAATAAAAGAGATTATAGCTGAAATAAATGAAAATATATTCTATACCAATGAATTTGGAGAAGAAATATTATTAAAATTCCCATACTACACAAAGCAATCTATAGATTTAATGCAAGCCCTATCAAAATACCAAAATATTTTTCACAGAACTAGAACAAACAATGCTAAAATTTGTATGGAAACAAAAAAGACCCTGAATGACCCAAGCAGTCTTGAAAAAGAAAAACAAGACTGGAAATATCACAATCCCAGGTTTAAAGCTATACTACAAAACTGTAGTAACCAAAATAGTATGTATGGTACTGGCACAAATATAGACACATACATTAGTAGAACAGAATAGAGAGCCCAGAAATAAACCCACGAATATATGGTCAATTAATCTTTGACAAAGGAGGGAAGAATATGCAATGGAAGAAGGGAAATGGTGTTGGAAAAACTGGACATCAACATGCAAAAAAATGAAACTGGACTACCTTCTTACACAATACACAAAAATAAACTAAAAATGGACAAAAGACTTCAGTAGGAGACCCGAAATTATAAAAATCCTAGCAGAGAGCATGGGCTGTAAATGCTCTGACATCACCCATAGCAGCATTTTTTTCTAGATGTCTCCTAAGGCAAAGGAAACAAAAGAAAAAATAAACTACTACGACTACACCAGAATAAAAAGCTTCTACACAGGAAAGGAAATAATCAACAAAACTAAAAGGCAGCTTTCAGGATGAGAGAAGATATTTGCAAATGACATATCCGATAAAGAGTTAGTATTCAAAATCTATAAAGATTTTATCAAACTCAACACCTATAAAACAAATCATCCAAATAAAAATGAGCAGAAGACACGAACAGACATTTCTCCAGATAAATCATCCACGTGACCAACAGACATATGAATAGATGCTCAAAATCACTGATTATCACAGAAATGCAAATCAAGACCACAATGAGATATCACCTCACACCTGTCACAATGGCTAAAATCAACAACACAAGAAACAACAGATGCTGGCAAGGATGTGGAGAAATAGGAACACTTGTTCACCGTTGGTGGGAATGCAAACTGGTGCTGCCACTGTGGAAAACAGTATGGAGGTTCATCAAAAAACTAAAAATAGTATTACCCTATGATCCAGTTATTCCACTGCTCAGCATTTACCCAAAGAATACAAAAACACGAATTCAAAAGATATAGTCATCCCTATGTTTACTGCAGCATTATTTACAGTAGTCAAATTATGGAAGTAACCCAAGTGTCCATGAATAAATAAATGAATGGTAGAGAAGAAATATTTATATAGAGAGACAACGGAATTGTACTGAGTCATAAAAGAGAATAAAATATTGTCATTTGCAAAACACAGATAGATCTAGAAGGTACAATGCTAAGTGAAATAAGTCAAACAGAGAAAGACAAATACCATAAGATTTCACTCATATGTGGAATTTAAGAAACAAAACAAACGAACCTAGAAAAAGAAAAAAAATCAGACTCTTAGCTAACTATAGAGAACAAACTGATGGTTACCAGAAGTGAGGTGGATAGGGGAATGGGTGAAATAGATAAAGAATTTAAGAGTGCACTTACCCTGATGAGCCCTGAGTAATGTATAGTATTGTTGAATCACTATATTGTACACCTGAACCTAATATAAACCTGTATGTTAGGTATACTGGAATTAAAATGAAAAATTCCCAGAACTGGACCCACAAATGTATGGCCAATTAATCTTTGACAAAGGAGGAAAGAGTATCCAATGGAAAAAAGATAGCCTCTTTAGCAGGTGGAGCTGGGAGAAATGGATAGCAACATGCAGAAGAATAAAACTAGACCACTCTCTTACACCTTAAACAAAAATAAACTCAAAATGGATGAAGGATCTGAACGTGAGACAGGAAACCATCAAAACCCTAGAGGAGAAAGCAGGAAACAGCCTCTTTGACCTCAACCGCAGCAATTTCCTACGGGACACATCCCCAAAGGCAAGGGAATCAAGAACCAAAATAAACTATTGGGACCTCATCAAGATAAAAAGCTTCTGCACTGCAAAGGAAACAATAAAAAAAAAAACTAATAGGCAACCAACGGAATGGGAAAAGATAG
>CM053579.1:47117552-47137472 GCA_028646485.1 Cryptoprocta ferox
GATAAAGGGCTAGTATCCAAAATCCACAAAGTACTCACTAAACTCCACACCCGAAAAACCAACAATCCAGTGAAGAAATGGGCAGAAGACATGAAGAGACACTTCTCCAAAGAGGACATCCAAATGGCCAACAAACACATGAAACGATGCTCACCATCACTCATCATCAGGGAAATAGAAATCAAAACCACACTGAGATATCAAATACTAGGTTTTAAATCTTCTCTCAGGGGGCACCTGGGTGGCTCAGTTGGTTAAGTGACCAATTCTTGGTTTCAGCTCAAGTAATGATCTCACGGTTCATGGGTTCTAGTCCCTCATCAGGTTCCATGCTGGCAGCATGGATCCTGCTTGGAATTCTGTCTCTCCTTCTCTCTGCCCCACCCCCACTTGTGTGCGCGCACACACACTCTCTCTCAAAATAAATGGATAAACTCTAAAAATAAATAAAAACAAATAAAAGTAAATAAATCTTCTCTCATCCATTAATAATCCTAGCATCCTCATCAGTCACTCTTAAAGGCCTCCACTTGGTACCACTCACTTCCTGGGCTTGCTTTAAATATCCATAAGATGTGTTAAACCACTTATTAAATTATGAAGTAATATACAATTGTAAACTATAGCTGTAAGCACTCTGAAAATACTTGCTGGATACATGAATGAAAGCATCTACTCATAACCATGAAATATTTCCTTAATCTTCAAGCTCTATGAGAATATGCCATAAAATTTTTATTCATAATGTACCAATTATTTGTATTAATGTCTGGGTGAAAGTGTATACTATGAAGTACTGTGTGTTATGGAGCATGATAAATTATGAGAAAAGACAAAGTCTGAAAGGAAACATACATTTTAGGCTTATATAAGTGGATGAAAATTAACTTCCACCATCAGTTCCTAAAAACTTCCACATAATATATATTTATATTTTTCCTTGGGCTTGATTCATTATATAAAGTCATTTAAAATAATTTAAGGGAAGCATACAATATACTAAACTTCTTCAAAACTGTTCAAGATATTCTATGGTTAAAAAAATAAAATATAGGGACACCTGTGTGGCTCAGTCAGTTGAGCATCTGACTCTTGATTTCAGCTCAGGTCATGATCCCACAGTCATGGGATGGAACCCCATGTCAGGCTCCATGTTGAGCTCCCTCTCATTTTGCCCATCTCTCTCTCATTCTCTCTCTTTCTCTGTCTCTCAAATAAATAACTAAAAAAAAAAAAAACAATAGGGGTGCCTGGGTGGTAAAAAAAAAAAAATAGGGGTGCCTGAGTGGTTCAGTCAGTTACGTGTCTGACTTTGGCTCAGGTAATGATCTTGTGGTTTATGAGTTCAAGCCCCATGTAGGGCTCTGTGTCTCCTTCTCCTTGCCCCCTCTCCCGCTCACAGTCTCTCTCTCTCTCTCTCTCTCTCTCTCTGTCTCTTACTCTGTCAATAAATAAACATTAAAAATTTAAGGAAAAACAACAATAAAATATGATAAAAAGTATTGAAATCTAAGAGACAGAATTCATAGGCCTAAACCTTTTATTAATTTATGTCTTAATGAACCAAATCACTTTAAATGTACAACTTCTTATGTTCATTCAATTTATATAAATGTAAATGAAGAATATTAGTATTATTAACTTCTGACATTAAGCAATACACTTTAGGTGCATGTGAATATGATTGAGGGTTAGACACAGGGTAAATTTTCTGTAATGCAATTATAGCATAAAAATAAGTTACTGGTAAAATGTGACAAGTTCTGTTTTCTGTTTATGTAAATGTGTCCTATTACAAAAAGAAAATGTTTGGACACAAATACATGTTCAGTATTTGTGATTTTATTTGGTAAGGCATAAACTCCCTGAAATATTTACAGAAACCTTCTCTAAGGATGCTAATTTATAATTCCATAAGGAGAAGAAACTGTGCATGTCTGTGTCTATCACAAAAATTTATTAACAGCCTGATTCCTCATTTATGCATCAGAAGACAATAAAGTCATCAGTGACGTTTATTTCTGGTCAAAAGAAAATATCTTATTCAGACACTTAGAGAATAATAAAATATAGACACAGAAAGTGCAATTGTTTATTTAACTGGCATATGGTACTGGTACCATGCATTTACTGGTATATCTTTCTATCAATGAGATAAATATGAATGATTAGCCACTTTGCTTTATTCCTTAAGTGTTTTTATTTTCTATCAGGAACTGAAGCCAATAGGAGAACTGTATAACTAGGGATGTTCACTGCAGGTCAGACTGCCATTTATTGAGCACTGATACATGTGAGGTCCCATTAACCTCCACACAAGTACCCTTCGAGATACATATTATTTTCATTTTGCAGCTGAGGACACTGAGATCAGAAAGTTTAGGAAACCTGTCCAGGTCACAATAACTAGAAGAAATAGCTATTGAGCCAAGATTTGTCTGAAGCCAAAGACTGTGTCCTTTGTACTACACCATGCTACCTCCTGAAGCTGAGTATTGCTTGTATGCTTTTATGGCTGCCTCCCCTCAATCCAAGAATTGGAAGATTATCTACAAAAGCAACTATGTACCTAGTGATGTTACCATCTCACCTAATTTTCTGATACCACCCCCAACAACTACACCTTCATGAAATTCCTATTCCACATTGCACAAGGGCATCACTTCCCCTTCCGACAATTAAGTAAATCTAGAGCTCTTCATCCCCACCTTCCTGATGAACAGATATTTCTGCATCATTTTTGCTACTATTACAACCAGAAAGAAATGAAAACTGAAGTGACTCAAGTTTCTGTTAAGTAACAGAAAGGTCATTTACAATAAATGCACATGCATACACACCTCTCAGACATTCTTTTTTTTTTAAGCTTATTTATTTATTTTGAGAGGGACAGAGAGTGATCAGAGAAAGAGGAAGAGAGAGAATCCCAAGCAAGCTCCGTGCTTTCAGCACAGAGCCCAATGTGGGGCTTGAACTCATGAACCGTGAGATCATGACCTGGGCCAAAATCAAGAGTTGGACTTTTAAACCAACTGAGCCATCAGGTGCCCCAGACAGTATTTTTTTTATTTTTAAAAATATCATGAGCACTGGGTGTTGTATGGAAACCAATTTGAAAATAAATTATATTTAAAACTTATTTCAATTGTAAGAACAAAAAAAACCCAAAACAAATAAAATAAAAATACCATATGTAAATTGTGACAAGAAACATAAATACATATATATGTATTTGATATATGATAAATATATAAATGAATACATAAATATGTACACAATAAATCCAATTAAGGCATTGAAGATATTAAAATCAGAGGATAAGTGACTTGAATCCATTCACTATTAAAGTCAATTGTCTGAGCTATACTCCTCCCAACCTACCTAGTCAATTTATCCAATTTCAAGAACTTAAACTGACCACTCATTTATTTAAATAAGTTCAAAGACACATTTATCTTCATCCCTCTGTGGAATTTCTTTTCAGGTACAAAAAGAGTTTTCTGTACATACAATCTTGTTAAATTCCTAAACCTATATCCTTCACTCTCCCACATTCTGCTGAATTTTTCTGTATTTCCCAGTAATGACTCCCATTTTGGTGCATCTGCTTCTCAATAAGGGCCAGCAAACATGTTTGACTACAAATGAAGAATATAAACAAAAAGAGATTGAGAATCTTTAAAAGAGGAATAAAACTAATGAGCTTATTTTCTTTCTTCTCAGAAACCTCGTAGTTTATAGAGGCAGTAATATCTTCTTATATTACACAAAACATTTTGTAGAGTTTCTCAGAGCATCAGGTAGATAGCTCTCCCAAACATCCTTTAATAAGTTCCTCCTGGTGGAGAAAATACTGTAAATTCTTATTGCTGGAAAATATAACTAGCGCCAATGTACAATGGCACCCACACATCTTCTCCAGATGAAGTTTTGTAATGAGTACATTTTATTTTTTATAAATTTGAGTAATCTTATTAAGCAGCATTTTCATATGACACAGAAAGATGAATGTCAGTACCAATAGTGAAGAGGAGAGGAGACAGTGTATGAGGAAGTTAAGGTAAACCTACACCAAACCAAACTCAAAAGCAAGATGACCTCCTGAACTAAAATAAAAAATTCATCATGCCTATTGTCTAAAATTATGATGTTATTAAAATAGAATGAAAATATAGAGGGAAATCATACTTCACTTTTTCTTATCACAAGAAAAATCAAAGGAAAAATAACAGAATTATACCAAATGAAAACAAATATGAACTGGTTTGCTTCCAGTAGGGCTCTGTTCTCCAGTGCACACCATAGAGAGCAATGAGGAAACTATATAAACTTGACTAAACGTTTATAACCACGTTCTCCATAAATGGGCTCTGAGTGGGGAAAAAAAGACAGATAAAAATCCCAGCTATGATATTCTTAATCTTCTTTGCATCATATTTTCCGTCAATGCTTAGTCTATTTAATAAGACACATGTGCTAAGTACATATTGGCAATGCATCTAAATCAGAAGGAGAACATAATTTTCTTATAGACTAACACTTGATACAATTAACAAAGCTATATAACTCATGAAACCATTCTCATGTCCTAAGCACAACTTTGACAATAAACTGTATGATTAATATGAGTGGACAGATCCAGCAAATGTGGCAGAAAAACGGGCTGTACCATGAATTAAAGTTTCTCAAAAACAGAACACAACAAGGACACTGTGGAGTTCAGAACAGCAAAAATGTTGTCAGGGGAAATAGGGTAAATTAGGACATTCTTTGGGAAAGGAAATGTGAGAAAAATAAACATAATTAGCATCTACATCCCAGTTCTAAACTCATTTGGTTTAAGATTAGAGGCAACAAATTTCAAATCCATATCGGGACTTAATCTAATATCAAATGACTGCATTCAGGTCAATAGTAAGAGATCCATCCAGCCACCCCCCCCCAAAAAAAACAAACAAAACCCCCCCAAAAAACCCTAACTATTGGAAAGTGTCACCAGAAGAATATTTTTCTAATTCCCAAACACAACAGGATGAAACTTATTTAGTTTCCCATGCTTTTCTGGAGGATTGTGTAATTTCTGCTGTATCTGCAAAGTAGAAAACTATTAGAAAAGCAAGTAGTCAGTTCCAACTGGAGACAGCTGTTATTTTCCAATTAAAATTCACAAGACCAAAATATTAATTTATGAGGCAACAATGTTTAATTTAGGCAACCAAACCAACATTTTCTAACAAAGCATTATTTTTAAAAGGAGGTTGTCATGATTATTTGGCATAAATAATTTAATGTGACAAAACAGTTTACTGTTGATATGCAAACAACTTTATCCCATATTGAAAAATAGCTATTTAAGATGAATCCAAGTATAAAGAATTGTTCCTTAGTAAAAACTGAACTTCACTGACAGCTTCTCAAATATTTCATTGGGTAAAATAGTGTTGTTCTAGACAGTGGGAAGATTATCTTTTGCTGTCAAAGAAGAAAGTTAATAAAGTGACAATAACAAAGTGATGTATCTGTCAAAGTTTATAGATAAGAATGTCAAGCTATAGGTTATCAGCCTACAGCACTGACACTGTTCATGTATCATAGCTCTCCAACATACTCTTGTCAACATTGTTTATTTTCAGTCAGGGGTTAAATAATGACCATGTACTAAGAATGCCTTTGGGGAACTACCTGCTTACTTCAGAGCAAGTTTTCAGTTGGTTTTCTTCAGTTTTTTTGTTTGGAAAGATGGCATTTGTCAAATTGAAACAAACTTTAGATCAACTATATGAAAAATATCAGTTTTACTCCCTTTCCTGTATTTGCTATATTACTCTCAGTATATCCATATGAAGTGCCACTCTACCCAGTTACTATTCCAGTTGCTTCAGTCATCACTGATTACTTAATTATGAGTAGTCTTTTAATCAGCTGCATCACACATTATATCTATGTATATAGAGGGATGATAAAATATGTAATGATCTGTAAAAATAATTAAAGATTATTCAGCCTTGTATGAGTAACTTGACAAACCCTCAGCGAGGAAGAGTGATGTTCAGTACTCTCTATTCAACAGATAATTAGCCAAATATTCCTCTCCCTTACTAATCTCAAAAATTAAACTACTCCCCTGGAGTAATCTGGAAGAATAAAAGTAGGCTCTTGAAGGACCTGGGGTAAAGACTTAAGGTACTTCTATTTAATTTAATATCACTTCTGTCTTAGTTCAACCATTCCTTTTGCTCAATTCATATTTATTTAATGATTCATTTATTTATTTTAATTATTTATTGGGTATCTACCAGTATGCACAATATTGGATCTAGGATATCAAAACAAGTTTCTTGACACTTGTCCTCCAGTAGTTTACAGTATAGTTAGGAAAACAAAACATATATGGTGTACGTAACTAATTGTAGTTCAAGGACTGTCTTGTGTCCAGGTCCTAATAGCAATAGCTAGAAAGTGCACATCCCGGAAGAGCTCCTCCAAGATATTCTTTCTATTCCACTTCAGTTCGACTCATTTCTCAAGTCCCAAGATTCTCACACTAATTCAGCAGGTTTACTTGTGAGGTTATCATAACTACTTTCTAATTGAAACACCTATCTCAAACCCAGTGAAGTGATTTAATATATTACTTTTAGCAAAAAGGACATTTATATAAGCATAATACTTTATTTTTTATTTTTTTAAAATTTTTAAACATTTTTATTCATTTTTTGAGAGACAGAAACTGTGAGTGGGGGAGGGGCAAAGAGAGAGGGAAACACAGATCCGAAGCAGGCTCCAGGCTCTGAGATGTCAGCACAGATCCCAATGTGGGGCTCAAACCCACGAACCGTGAGATCATGACCTAAGCCAAAGTCAGACGCTTAACCGACTGAGCCACCCAGGTGCCCCTATATAAGGATAACAATTTTAGAGAATTTGTTTCCTCTTCTGAAGTAAAGAAGAAAAATAATAATATTATTGCCCTTTTCACGTGGATGGCCCGAGTAAAAAATGGGTTACGAATATCAGAAAGCTGTTAAAATACAAAATGCAAGTCAAAAAAGAAGCATCATTGTTAATTGCTCAACCAATTCTTCCGGGGGAGTGTTTAAATCTGCTACAAAATCTGCATCCATCCTTGAGATGGAATATTCTGCCTATACTTTTCAGATGTAATACTCATGTTCTTAAACCTTTGGGCCTCAAAGGCCCTAAAAAAAACTGTCTCAATTGACTTATCAAACTTGTCTTCCTTTCTTTCTCTGAATCTTTGGGAATGGCATATACCCATTTAGAAACTCTTCCCCATTCATTAGCAATTGAACGCGTTTCAACAGTCAACAAAAGCTCAATGTCATTTTCTTTTTTTTTAATTTTTAATGTTTATTTAATTTTGAGAGAGAGAGAGAGAGAGACAGAGCACAAGTCGGGGAAAGAACTGAGAGAGAGAGGGAGACACAGAATCCAAAGCAGGCTCCAGGCTCCGAGCTGTCAGCACAGAGCCCAGCGTGGGGCTCTAACCCAAAAACTGTGAGATCATGACCTGAGCTGAAGTTGGACTCAAACAACTGAGCCACCCAGACACCCTTACTATCATTTTCGTATCCATAGAATCACAATGTGTTATAGGCCACATTGATCTCCCCCTCCTCAAAACTTTTGTCTGTATTAATCATGACAGATTTGTAATCACAGAAAATGGATTTAAATTTATAGATTTTGTGTTATAATAAGAAAAGCCACCCTTGGTTGATTGAGTACTAAGGGATAGGCAATTTGCATGCATTATATCTTCCCACAACAAAACAATAATTTAGAGATTATTATCCTTTTCTATAAATAAGAAAAGTGAGGCTCAACAAGATTATATAAGTAACAAAGGTAACAAAGCAAGTGGCAGACCTGGGGATATAAATCCAGGACTATCATGCTCATTCAAGTTTGCTGTGCTGTTTTCCCAGCTAGATTTCTAAACTTCCAAGCTTTATTCCCTCCACCTAGCACAGCACTATCTGTTCTCAATTATATTGATGAATGAATGGATAAATGCACTTGGTTATCACATTATTATATTAACTAAAACCTTTCAGGCTAAATCATGTTAGTTCAAGTTACTGTGCTCAAGTAGTTTTACCCTAGGTGGCCAGGAAAAAAGAAAAACATTAATACAGTCTGGCACTAATTCTAAAGTTTAGGTTTAATGAGTTGATTCACATGCATCCCCCCCTACATTTTCCTTTTAGGTCTATGAAATTCTTCAGATGGAAAGTTTTCATTTAAAAAATATCTAGAGTAAGTAATTTTAATAATACTTTTTAAAATTAGGATCTAAAACTCTTCTTTAGACCATGGATGAGATATACATGTTATTCTCTGCAGAAACTTTGAAAATAGGGATATAGATTTGTTCTGGTGTTAGAACATGAGTAAAATCTGTAATATATTTTTCCAAGCATTTGACCAAAGTTTATTATAGGGAATAGTCATTCTCTCATATATTCTAGACATGTCTTAACATTTCTGAACTACATAAATTATGTAAATTATGTCTGTTTTAAGTCATGTTGCTACAAACTAAAACCATGCCAGTTTCATTTGCAGCACCTCTAATAAAATTCTTAATTAAATTTACAATACTGTCAATATCACATTTTATGTTATTTTTAGTAATGAAAGTTCTATGAACATCTTTTATTCCTATCATTCTATTATTTTCCCTTGCTATAAAAACTGAAAGTGCTCTTTGGATAAAGCATTTTTCTATTTAAGAACGTGTCTTACTACTTAAACTTCTTAAAAGTTCATATTACCTTCAGTAACAGAAGACATTTTCACCTTTATTTTTAATTGTTTGAATAACTCAAGCTTCAATAAAAAAAAACTTCTTTTTACCAACCATTACTTGTCTTATCCTCATAGGTTGTTAAAATAATGTTAAGTATAATAGTTTTGAATATTTTCATTATGTCATGTAATGCATTGGGTGAAAGAACTGCTTTTTCAGGGTTTTAGGACTTCATTCCATCATAAAAGAAATATATATATATACACACACAGTAATCTATACTAATGCTTTTTTAAATGCAACCTTGCTTCTCTGAAGAATAAACCAGGGATGTTATGATTCATCATTTTAAAACGTGACTATTTATGGAGTTTATCTTCCTATACAAAGAACTTCTGTACATTGACCTTACCCTTGTCCACAGGAACTTATAAATACAGAGAGGCAAATACATATGTAACCCAAAGAGCTGTGCATTCTCACACTCTCATTCAATACTACTTATAGGACTTGCAATCTACTTGAGTGAGTAAGACCACAGCAAAAGACATTATTACATGGTTAAAATACATCAGTCTACTCAAGTATTAGCTGTTAACTCTCCCACATCCCTCATACTGCTGGACTAGAGGCAAAGTAGGTGTCTTCCTCTCTCCTCATTATTCATTCCAGATCATTTTCACTCTCTCTATAAAGCACTCAGGTTTGAATCCCACGTTATCAAAATATATCCTCAAATAGTCCTCTTTTTTAGAAGTTGTTTACTGATTTACAGTGATTCTAATTTATTGAAAATTTTAGCCACCTGGATCATTCTCTGATTTTATATCTATTCCTATTATAATCCTTGGTTTAAATATCCTAGTAGATGAGGTCTTTCTACAGTATAATTCTGTTAAAGCATAAGTAACATCATGTCACTCTTCTTTCCAAAACCCTCCAATAGCTTCACATTTCTTTAAAAGTAAAAGCAAGAGTCCACATGTTCTGGGCCCTTGTCACCTCCTTTTGTCTACTCTCTTATGACTTGATCCCTTATTCACTCTGCTCCAGTCACACTGTCCTTCTTGCTGCTCTTTTCAAGAGGTCAGTCAGAACTCCTACCTGAGGACCTTTGGGTTTACTATTCCCTGTGCCTGGAGAGTTCTTCCCTTAGATATCCACATGGCTGGTTGCCTCCCATCTTTCAGATCATTCCTTAAAAGTCACCTTAGTAAGGACTTCCCTGGTCACCTTATCCAAAACATCAATTCACTCCTTTTCTCAAATGTCAAATCTGCCTTTCCACCTTTATTTTTCTCTTTAGCACTTATTGCTGTATAATATACTATATATTTTACTAGTTTATCTTGTCTGTTATCTGTCCAAATGTTGATAGATATTTATGGAATAATACTGCATCACTAGTTTATCTTTTTTGATTACCTTTAGCCACCAAATGTCACTGCTTGTTGATGCTGGCTCATGAATGTTGCAATAAATATTGATATTTTTCATACTATTGTCCCCTATTTATGTAACAACCAGGTAACTCTGCCTTTTGTCTTCTTTAAAGCAACTGTCAACTTCATGTGAAAAATATTCATATGCCTAATAGCTAATCACATCAAAGAAATTATCTCAAATGTCAAAAATAACTTGATTAATTATGTATACCTTAACTAAGGCTATTGAATACGTGGAAAGGTTCTGCTTTTGTAAGATTAGAGTGAAATTGCTTAGAAGAAAATACTGTAATATATTAGAACCTATTTCTTCCAAATGGGGATTTACCTATTCCTCTGATGTTATATGTTAGCGCTGATCATTATAAATCAGAGAGTATGCTCATGTAATCTTTCAGTTAAGATTCATTCATTATACTGTCCTGTTTACACATGTAGACCATAGGCAAAGTATGTCCTTAAGATGTGCACTTGAAGTCCCAATTTAATCCAACAGCAGTTGCATTCACATCTATAGTAAAACAAGGCTGGTCCAACCAGAGAACATGTCCACATATAATAAATATATTACACATATGAAACACTTCCCTAAGCACAGAGCAGTTTATTGAATCACTGAATCAAAGTAAACTGTGCAAAAGACATGAAAGAAGTTTATGATGAAGTTCTTAAGTTATATAATGTAACTACACTAAGTTATATCATGTAACTATAATGTACTACTATATAATGTAACTTACATCCCTTGAGATGTAAGATATAAAATATCATGTAGGTAAGTGTTCAGAATTGAGATAAAGAAATCTAGCCCAACTATTTTCTTTATTTTTATTTTTTTTAATGTTTATTCATTTTTGAAAGGGGGGGGGCGGGAGGGACAGAGACACAGAATCCTAAGCAGGCTCCAGGCTTTGAGCTGTCAGCACCGAGCCCGATATGGGGCCCAAAACCACCAACCACAAAATCATGACCTGCACCAAAGTCGGACGCTCAACCCACTGAGCCAGGCAGGTGCACTGGTAAACTCTATTTTCTTAGCTGTTAATTGAGATTAAAATTATCTCTGAGCATAGTCAGAGTTAATAAAGGATTTTATACCCCTTCGACAGCCTTGTAGAAAATGTATAAATAAAAAGTTTTAATGCATAAATACCAAATATCCTACCTTATACAATTGGCTTATCCTGGAAATTAGTATTATGGATTTTTATCCTTACAAAGACTAAATTTTTTTTAAGAAATGAGGGCTTGGAAAATTCCTCACATCAATATTTTTTAAAGTCTCATGTATAAAAGTTAAGTTAATTTTGATGTTCTTGCTTATGTTATATTCATGGCATTTAAGTTGAATAATTTCAGTATTTTACTATCAATACCTCTAATTGTTGATGTTTATACCACTCCTTATAAAGCATGGGTCAATTTCAAAGAAAAGGATCTCAAAATGATCACCTTATCTAGCCCTTTGTTTCAATAAAGAAGATGGCTGAATAATCCAGGATATTTTCTAGAGGAACAAATATCAAAATTTTTAATTTTTGATATATTGATAATAAAACCAAGGCACAAAATTCATTATATTTCCAATATTTTAAATAATATACAATAGAAAAACTAATAGATGATCTCCTATAATGTTACTCCTCAGCCTACCAAACACATCAAAATCATTCTATAGTTTCCAACTACACATTTATTCGTTTTACAAAAATATCAACATTAAAATCAAATTTTAAAAATCATCTTTGTTCTGAGCTTAAAGATAATCAACGTACACTGTACTCCTTTCTTCTTCTCTTACCTCTCCATATAAGAATATTATCAGACACCATAACTTTAAACAACCTAATAGCTTGCACTCAAAAGAAGCATTATAAGATTTTCTTTAAAAGGTTAAGTGACAGAAACAAATGTGTCTGTTTTCAACTACTGAATATGCTTACTAGTTTAACAGACATTTTTTTAACAAAGACTTGCCAGCTTTACTTTGTCAGATGATTTGAAAATTTCTACAACATTTCTACCCTGCATCAAATAAGATCTAATGGATTAAGATATGAGGAGACTTTCTTGCATATCATGCTGGAAACTTTTCACAGGCACCCATAAACCCCTGATATAAAAGTAACCAAGGGGTACCAATGATGAAAGGCTTTGTTGCCATGGTGTCATTCTCATAAATCATCAATTATTGTCTGTTATTATGAATGTGACAGCCACATACTGTCATAAAAGGATTTGAATTTTCATCTAGTTTGAATTTTTTTTTCCAGACATCATTTGCTTTGTAAAAGAAATGTCACGACAACCATAGAACACTTAAGCTTGTTATGAAATGTTCAAACATTCATTTGGACTTTGTCAGTTTGACATTTCAGCATCCCAACCTCTTTTGCATTATTGAGTAGTTTATCCTTATAGTTCATAAATATATTTCTAAACATAGGCATATAGCATAATAGGCTAAATCCAACAAGGAGTGCAACTCTTTTGGTTGCCATGACAACCTAAACTGATCAATTTCCTGTCACTGTTTTAAAAGAAGCACTCTCCTGTGGCCATAAATACTAATTACAAATGCAAGCCATTTGCTTACATGTTCAGTTTACAGATTAAAGTAGTTCATGCCCAATTTATCATTTAACATGACCTCCCACATTTGTAGTGTGGTACAGACTGAATAATAACTTCACTTGTTTACAGACTCTTCAACTTGATTTCTCTTTTTGCAGTTGCTGGAATTTGGTTGTGCTGTTACAAATTCAGTAAACTCAATGGATTTGTAAAGGGCAAGGAAATGTCTAAATGTAATTTCGGAATTGAAGTTGAAATGTTTGCTTAAAACTCCTTCCTGTAAATGCTTATTTTAAAGAAGGTGGTTATATTTTATGTAGAAAATCTGGGAAATTTTCAAGAACACATGGAAGAGTGTCTTGTCCCAGAATCTATTCATTTTATTTAAATTAAGAGCTAATATATTTGGTTAAAACCTGCAATGAATAACTTTATGAAGGTATCAGTTGATACTCTGAATGGGAAATCTAGCTTTTAGAAGAAAGTAGTAGAATCAGGAAAAAAATTAAAAATCCATCAGGCAATACAATCATAGTAGTATATAATCTAATAGTAAGATTGTAATAGATTTATATAGATTATTAAGACTTATAATCTCAATAGATTTAAGATTATAATCTAATTCCTCTACCCATACACATATTTTATACAAGCCTTAAATTAAAATTTGTACTTCATCTTTTGAGAAGGAAGGAGACATGGTAGGGGAGAGACTTTCTAATCATCTCAGAATGTGAATAAAAGCGATGCTAAAAATTGTTAAACTGTTTTTGGAGAATTTTGACCTCTGACCAACACTTATGAAAATGTAGGATCCCGTTATCCTATATAGTTTTTTTTTTTTTACGTAAAGCATTTCTATTTTCCAGCACCCAAGAATTACATGATGGACAAAGCTTTGCTAATATGTATCATCATAATTTAAATATAAAGAGAAGAAAGACCCCTAAACTGATCTTTCCTATTTTATCACTAACTCACAAGCATAGAATTTGATTTAAGGGGAAAGGGGAAGGGGGATGATGGTCATGGTGGAGGACACTTGTGGGGAAGAGCACTGGGTGTTATATGGAAACCAACCTGACAATAAACTATAAAGTTAATAAAAAAATAATAATAAATAAATATTTTTATAATTTCTGAAGCTGAATGGGTTCTTTCTGGACTTCAAATAATCACTTAGCATTTTTAGAAAAGCTGGCAATTTCTCAAAATTAAATATAATAAACATTCTCCAATTGATTCTCTGAAAAAGCTGGTACCTAAAAAGTTTACCTCTGGGAATACCTACAGAATGCATTGTTTTGTGGGCTATTAGGCAAAATGAATGATGTGAGATCCATGCTCATGTTACTGTCTGAAAAATACTATTCTCCCCAAAATATATTTCTTTATTTTATTTATTTATTTATTCATTCATTCATTCATTCATTTATTCATTTTGAGACAGAGAAAGAAACAGAGAGAAGGCAGGGGAAGGGGCAGAGAGAGAAGCAGAGAGATGAGAATCCCAAGCAGGCTCTGCACTGTCAGCACAGAAACCAACGCGGGTTTGAACCCACGGACCACAAAAGCTGAATTCGGACACTTACCTGACTGAGCCATTCAGGCACAAAATATATTTCTTAACAGGGCCCTGCCACCCTAATCGCAGTTCCACCCCATAACTACTGTAATCAATACAAATTATACATCCAAAGAATGTAAAAATTCTTAGTTGGTTACCTGTGGTTGCAAAAGGAGTGACAAAGCACTTCCAACCGCAGCTGTAGCCTGAAACTTGAGGACTCCAAAGGTCTTCTGACAGCCTGTACTCACAGGTGCTTTTCTTTTTCTGAGCACCACATCAGTGCCTCTGCAGCAGGAGTTCTACATCACCACAGTGTGGAAGTGAAAGCTCCAGTGTCCTTATTTTAAAAAGATCTAGTCCTTTGAAGTAATGAAAACTAATCTGAAGGCAGCCAGTCACTGCCTATGAGCACATGCTCAACAAAACAAAGGCTGGCATAACAAGTTTTTGCATATATACAGCCATTTCAACTGTACATTTCTGCCTGTATTTTGTTACTTGGACCCTTAATTTCAAAAAACAATTTATAAAATGTCATAAGCTGTTATACAACACTTGGAGAGAAACAGAAAATAATCTAAATAGTAGTAATACAATGCAATTGTTCAAAAAATATTTATTAAAAATTGAAGGCTAAATATCAGGAAAACATGCTATATACTGGAGAGATAAAAGTGATCAGGAAACAAAGGCATGGTCCCCACCTTCACGGTGCTTATTACATTGCCATAACATTTTGGCATTTCCAAAACATTTTTACATACTTTTTCTCATTTTCTGCCATTCACAATAATCTTGGGAGGGACATTTGTAGGTCCATTTTATGGATAAGAAAACAGAGATTTATAGATGTTAACTCATTTGCTTGTGATCATAAAGCTAGTTATTGGTATAGTGAGGGATTAACACAAGATACCTGACTACAAATTCAGGGCTCTTACCACAATAGCAGCATTTCCAAAAGTGTGTTTAATGGAATGTTGCCTCTCTGAACAAAAAGATATCTTTAATCAAAAAAGACTGAAAACTCTTGTATAGCTTCTCCTATAGGTTAATAGAGAAAGTTAATAAATTACAGGCTGTGAAAAGACCTGTGGTAAACATTTTTTTAATTTTTATTTAACCCCATGTTTTCCAAATTTGTTGGACTCCAAATCTAGTCTGAGGGGAAAAAAATGAATCTATGGTGACTCGGGAACTGATGATAAACTACTATATTGGATGCAGGGTGGGAGTGAGTTGCAGAGGACATGTATGTTGGAGAGTTTCACAGTACATTTCTTTTTTTTTTTAATTTTAACTTTATAGTTTATTGTCAGGTTGATTTCCACATAACACCCAGTGCTCTTCCCCACAAGTGACCTCCACCATGACCATCACCTCGCTTCCCCTTTCCCCCTCCCCCTTTCCCCCTCCCCCTTCCAAGTACATTTCTAAATCTATACCTGAGCATGAATGTCTGTGGCTGTAGAAGACTATGAGGATTTTTTCAAATTTTTAACATTTGTTTATTTTTGAGAGACAGAGAGAAACAGAGTGCGAGCAGAGGACGATGAGAGAGAGAGAGGGAGACACAGAATTTGAACCAGGCTCGAGGCTCTGAGCAGAGAGCCCAACGTGGGGCTCAAACCCATGAACTGTGAGATCATGACCTGAGCTTAAGTCTGACGCTTAACCTACTGAGGCACTCAGGCGCCCCAACTATGAGGTTTTTAATTCTCTTCTCACTAAATATTACGAAAGAAAGGGCAGGTGTGTATGGTGAGAGAATGAAATCTGTGTTCATTTTCAAACTGATAGAAATTTTAGGGTAATTTCAATGAAATGTGTTCATTTCAAACTGATAGAAATTTTCCGTAAGAAAACGGAACTGAGAGAGTTCCCCTAACCCTCTTTCTTAGCCACCTCCAATACTTACTCAGGATTGAGAAGATCAAATTGTCCCCTAACCAGAACTTTCCCTAATGGTTGATTCTAGGATTAGGGCCAAAAATATACAAGATTAGCCTGAAGCATTTTGTAGTGATAGAAAGTAAGAAAATGCTCAAAAAAAAAAATCCACAGTGATGGGAGCATGTAAAAGGGACACAGGGACAACTAAAAGAGCTCCTAATGGCCAAAGCTGGAAAAATCTAAGCAATAAAATAAAAATCATAGTATTGGATTATAATCCAAAATATAATACTGAAACAAATGATTGCATAAATAAATCAATGAATAAATAAATCATAAATTATAAATAAATAAGGAAGAAGGAAAAACTATCCCATGTAGAAGTGGAATTCTGCCCTTAAGAATGTGAAGCAAAACTTCCCACCCCTTAACTGTGGGGTACACATAGTGATTTCCTTTCAAAAACTTCCAGAGCAATATAAAGAGAGAGAGGGAGAAAGTAACTTTACAGTAGAGAAACCTGACGAACACTACATGAATGGGGTGATCAAGGTCAACCTCAACACTGATAAGTTATAATGATTGGGTGTACCCTTGATATGATGTGATTTAAAAAAATGGCACTTTACCTCTGTGGTCTTCCTCCCAGAAACCCAATTTAACAATGAGAAAACCACCAGACATACCCCAACTGAGTGTCATTCACCAAATACCTGACCTGTACTCATCAATGCTGTCAAGATCATCCAAAACTAAGAAAGTCTGAGAAACCATCATAACAAAGAGGAGTCTAAGGAGACATGATAACTATATGTAAGTAGGTATCCTACTTCCTGGAACAGAAAAAGGACATTAGGAAAACACTAAGGACATCTGAATAAAGTATAAGCTTTAGTTAATAATAGTGCATCAATATTGGTTCATTAATTGTGACAAATTGATTCATTACTTATAAGATGCTAACAACAGGGAAACTGAGTCCAGAATGTACGGAAAGTCTCTGTACTATCTTTGAAATTCTCTCTAAATCTAAAGCTGTTCTAAAATAAAACTTTCATTAAAAGAAAAAAACCACTGCCTCTACCCACCTTGTGCCAAGCTCAATTTTATTAAAAACTGCTTTATCTCTACATGAATTGGAGTCTAACTTAGTTCCAAAAAGCACAACCAGTGATTTTGAAGCAGAACTAGACAAATTCAAATTAAGGAAAGAACAATTTGTTTTTAATGCAACCAAAAGTCAAATACGCATATACAGTTTTTAAATGGGCTGCATCAAATAGTTGTCCCAAATCCTATTATGTAATATTCTGAATTCAGTAGGTGCTTTACTGACACATGTAAATCATACTCAAAATATTAAACCACTTTATACTTAATGTGTTAGATATATCAACGTGTGATTTAATGGGTATTTGTAAAACTCTTACAGCATAATGAATATAAAATTACCATTTTTGTTATTTAGGCTAATTTCATTTTAAAACAGTATAATCATACAGGTCTGCTGACGAACTGTATTACAGTAATATATTATTTGGCTAGAATTAGCTATTTAAAATTACAGTGTCCAAATCATTTGATTTTCATCACAGAAAAATCAAATAATAACTTTATTTTAATATTTAAATAAAATATTGTCTATAAAGAGAATATTTTATTATGATGTATCAGTCTAAACTGCTTTAAACTCTCCTAACTGCAACAAATCAAAGCATAGTTGCTGTTATTAACAGGCTTCAGTACTTTATGTTTTAACAGCTTTTGCATCCTTTTTTAAAATCTGGAGCACTGCATGCATCACATGATCTAGCACTTTGTATTGTTGATTATGGGTAATATATCTTTTACATAAATCAATTGATTGAGTTACATAGTAATTTTTACATCTCAGTTTTCTAATGGATTTATTTAAAAACAATGTTTCGTGTTTTATGACTAATTTAATACTTGCCCCTTTTTGAACATTAATATTAGTTAAAAAACAAAAATAACAAATGATAATCTAAAGCAACAGCAGATCTTTGGAGTCCTAATATGCTGAGAGGAGAAGAACTCTTTCAGCAAATGTATTCTTTGTATTGAAAACTCAGTGTTATCAAAAATACTAAGGAGGACTCGTCTTTAGGCCATTTCACATGTATCTATCCACTGTAGAGCACGCTGCCATGGAACATAATTCTTTCAAGGACTGCAAACCAAATAATGGCCATTTTGGCATAATAGTCTCATTTCTTAACATTATTTTGTAGCATTCGTCTAGATGTATTACAAACCCTACCAATTAAGGAACAATACGTTGCCTTTTTAAATGCATTCATACTGTGTCTTAGAATCAACTCAATTTTATCAACTAGTTGGTTACACTGGCAAACTTTTAAGATTAAGGCTAAAATTGTTACCACTCTTTTTGTAAATTAATGACATGTTCCCCATTGCATAATAATAGGTGGTTATCGGCCTTTCTTCTTTATCCTGTCTCACACATTTAGTTAAATCTAACCTGCACACTCCAGAGAAATTCATGGTCTGTCACCCTACTCACTGGTGTCTGGATTTATGGATATTTTAGCAGTCCTTTCACTTTCATATCACTAGGCAACTCTCCTAAGTTTTTTTTAAAAATAGACTTCACCTGAACATTCAGACAAGTATCCTATTACAAAGTCAATTTTCCTTCTATAAGTCCACTTTCCTTTCATTTATATTAAAGAAACACACAGCCTGAGACCTAATGAATTGTACCTTCACATTATTAAATGTAGCATGCAGAACACTGCACATTATTATGCTACACATGGCCAAGAAGTTTTAGTATTCATGGGATTATGGCAATTAAGTCTTCCTTCACTTTGGGTGATATGACACTTGCTTGACTATAATGTCAATCCACTTAAAGTCTATGTAAACAACATTATCTTAGTCACTCTGCATTACATTTCCAACTGTGAGAAAAATTACAGGGTCAGAGTGGACAAGAATGTAGGTAATCCCAAGGAAACTTCATGTATATGACTTGCTCAATGTTCAAACTGGATGTTCTATAATAGCAAAAAGGAGTATTTTCCATACTAATATTATAGTATTATTATCTAGACACCATCCATGTCAAAACACATAGATATTCCTGGATATAGAGGTAAAGATAAAAATATCCATGATTTTGATGTTTTGTAGATAAAAGATAAATGTTGTTTGCAAGGCTTTGTTTAAGCTAACAAAGTGTCATTATTCTGTAAAAGAACAAAAAGAATAATATAAAGAACAACTACAAATGGTTTTGTAAATAAAGATCCATTAATATTAACATCTCAAATATAAACAGCAGTACTTTTTAGAAACACAGATGATAAAGGCAATACAAAAATGCTTATATTGCCTCCTTTCCTATTTTTATTTTTATTTTTATTTTTATTTTTTTAATTTTTTTATTTTTTTAAACTTTATAGTTTATTGTCAGGTTGTTTTCCATATAAAACCAAGTGCTCTTCCCCACAAGGGACCTCCACCAAGACCATCACCCACCACTACCTTTCCCCCTTCCCCTTCAACCCTCAGTTTGTTTTCAGTATTCAAGAGTCTCTCGTGTTTTGTCTCCCTCCCTCTCCCTAACTCTTTTTCCTCCTTCCCCTCCCCATGGTCCTCTGTTGGGTTTCTCCTGTTAG
>CM053579.1:47137972-47184969 GCA_028646485.1 Cryptoprocta ferox
GTTCCTTTAGGCGCTCAGTTAGATTTTCCATTTGCGCTTTTTCTAGTTTGTTGAAATAGGCCTGGATTGCAATATACTTTCCTCTTAGGACTGCCTTTGCTGCATCCCAGAGAGTTTGGATTGTTGTATTTTCATTTTCATTTGTTTCC
Organism: Cryptoprocta ferox; assembly: GCA_028646485.1. Lineage (NCBI taxonomy): Eukaryota > Metazoa > Chordata > Mammalia > Carnivora > Eupleridae > Cryptoprocta > Cryptoprocta ferox. Next base: position 47,138,122 of record CM053579.1, read on the forward strand.
ATATATTTTTTAATTTCTTCTCTAATTGCCTGATTGGCCCAATCATTCTTAATAGGGTGGTTTTTGACCTCCACATTTTTGGCGGTTTTCCAGACTTTTTCCTGGGATTGATTTCATGTTTTATAGCATTGTGATCCGAAAGTGTGCATGGGATAATCTCAGTTCGTTTGTATTTATGGAATGCTTTTTTATGCCCCAGTATGTAATCTATCTTGGAGAAAGTGCCATGCGCACTCGAGAAAAAGGTGAATTTCCTAGCTTCAGGAGGCAGAGTTCTAAATATATCTATCCATTACATCTGTTCTAATGCGTCTTTCAGATCCATTGTTTCTTTAGAGATTTTCTGTCTCGTTCATCTATCCCTTGCTGTAAGTGGAGTGTTAAAGTGCCCTGCAATTAACACATTCTTATCAATAAGATTGGTTCTCTTTGTGATTAGTTGTTTCATATATTTGGGTGCTCCCACATTTGGCACATAGATGTTTATAACTGTCAGCTCTTCCTGATGGAGAGACCCTGTAATTATTATATAATGTCCTTCTTCATCTGCTGTTACTGCCTGTACTTTAAAGTCCAGTGTGTCTCTTATAAGTATGGGTACTCCAGCTTTCTTTTGACTACCGGTCGCATGATAGATTTTTGTCCATCCCCTTACTTTCAATCTGAAGGTGTCTTCAGGTCTCAAATGAGTCTCTTGTAGACAGCATATGGATAGATTTTTTTTTTATCCATTCTGCTACCCTGTGTCGTTTGATTAGAGCATTCAGCCCATTTACATTCAGTGTTATTATTGAAAAATGTAGGGTTGGGTTCATTGTGTTTTCTGTGGAGTTCATGTTTATAGTGGTGCCTCTGGTACCTTGTATTCCTTGCAACATTTTCCTCATAGAATCCCTCTTAGGATTTCTTGTAGGGCTGGTTTGGTGGTGACGAATTCTCTCAATTTTTGTTTCTTTGGGAACACCTTTATCTCTCCTTCTATTTTGAATGACAGGCTCGCTGGATCAAGGATGCTTGGCTGCATATTTCTCCTGTTCATCACATTGAAGATTTCCTGCCATTCCTTTCTGGCCTGCCAAGTTTCGTTAGATAGGTCTGTAACCACTCTGATAGGTTTCCCTTTGTATGTTAGGGCCCTTTTTTCCCTAGCTGCTTTCAGAATTCTCTCTTTGTCTTTATATTTTGCCAGTTTCACTATGATATGTCGTGCCGAAGGTCGATTCAAGTCACGTCTTAAGGGGGTTCTTTGGGCCTCTTGGATTTCAATGTCCATTTCGTTCCCCATATTCGGGAAATGTTCAGCTATAATTTGATCCAGTACCCCTTCAGGACCTCTTTCTCTTTCCTCATCTTCGGGAATTCCTATGATGCGGATATTGTTCTGTTTGATTGTACTACTGAGGTCTCAAATTCTCTTTTAATGTTCCTGTATCAATTTCCTCTCTCTTTTTCTCGGCTTCCTCTTTTGCTATAACTGTGTCTTCTATTTCACTTATTCTCCTCTCTGCCTCTTCGATCCATGCAGTGGCTGCCTCCATTTTGTTATGCACCTCATTTCTAGCCTTTTTTATCTCGTCGCATCTATTTTGAGGGTCCCAATCTGTGTATCAATAGCTTCTTTGATGTTTTTTTCAAGTCCAGCAATTAATTTTATGACAATTGTTCTAAATTCTTGTTCAGTTATGCTGTTTATGCCTGTTTTGAGCAGTTCTGTGGCTGTGACTTCTTCCTGGAGTTTCTTTGGAGTAGAGTTCTTTCGTTTCATCATTTTGGCTAGTTTTCTTTCTCTGTCATTTTTAAAAGCTCGTTATGCACTGGGCACCTGTTAGTATTGCTCTAATATAGGAGGCCTATTGACTATCCAGGGCTTGTCGTTTCAGAAAGTGTTCTTTTAATCGTGTCTCCCGGTTTCTCTCGTTGTGCCTTTGATTATCTTACTTCCCTGGTCAGTGATATTTGGGCCTTTCCACCACGTGTACTTTGGCTTGTTTCTTGAGGTAGGCCTGAAAAGGAAACAGACTAGCATACAGGGAACAAAAGCATGCAAACGCACAGACAAATCAAACAACCAAGCAAGCCAAAAGGGGAAGGGAAGTAAAGAAAAGGAAAGGAAAGGAAAGGAAAGAAAGAAGAGTAGAAAAGAGAGAAGAAAAAGAAATAAAAACAAAAACAAAAAGAAAAACTAGGTGGGGACAGAGACAGCAAAAGACTATGGAGAGTCTAAAAGCATATAACCAGCCAATAGGAGAGATAAGAATATGCTAAGGGAAATGTATCTGGATGGAAGCAGAAAAGAAGGAGAGCAAAGAAAAAAGGAAAAAAAAAGACAACTCCCTGTGCGGATGGGCGTGGTTTGGCGTCAGGTCAGGTCTCGGGGGGGCTGCTCTCTCTGAGGTCCCGCCTTGGTAGTTGCAGGGAGATGAATGGTAGCGTTTCAAGCTCTGCTCAAACCAAGCGTTGCATGCTGCTCTTCTGAGTCTCATCTCCCTGTGCCGCGGGCAAGTCAAACTGTATTCTCCATGCCCCGCCTCACTTCCAAATCCTAGTCCATGCAGTTCAACACTGTCACCCGAAATGAGATGCGTTCCCGCTGGCAGCCGGCCTCCCAGCCCAGGTTGCGCTGCACTTTTCACGGTTGCACCGCCGCCACTGCCGCTGCGGCTGCCACTGCCGCTTTCCAAGGCACCTTTTGCCGTACCGCCGCCACCACTTTTCGAAGCGCTGCCTCCTTTATCTGTGCCGCCGCCTTTCGCAGTGCGGCTTGGAGTGGATGCCACTGCTGCTGCGCCCAAGGAAGAATTCGCCGGCCAGATGGGATGTATTTCTCTCCCCGCGCCCAGCAGTTATATATGGGGAGATGGGCGAGTTTTTCCTCCCTTAGAGATGGGTCTATGTGCGTTTTCTGTCCCTCTTTCTCTTCCACTTGTCTCTGCAGAGCACAGCGCGCTCTCCCTGTGTTGGGTTGGGGCTCCTTCCCCCTGCACCACCAGTACCCGCCTGTCCTCCAATTTCCCAGATCACAGTCACTCACTCAGGCATCTTTGATGTTGTCTTCTTTCTGGCGTCTCTTTCTTCTTTCCCCCACTTGCAAATCTGAGTCTTATCACTTCAGTCCTTCTCAGTTCAATCCATGCGGGCGTGCACAGATTACAGAGCTCCCTACTTCTCCGCCATCTTGCCCTTCTCCTTAACGTACTAATTAAAATACACTACTATGTATTAGATCTGATAATAAACAAATAGCTGGTAGTGTGAAACCATACCAACAATTATGATACTTAGATACAATTTATTATACAGGAAAGTGTATTTATTAACTGGACACTACTGAGTATGAAGAATCAAAGCATTTTCAAAATTAAATCATACAATTTATTACAAAAACAATGGTGAGAAATAATTAACCCAGAGCAGTAAGGCCCATATACCAATATTTTACAAAAATTTTACTTACCACTTGCTTAGTTGTTTAGATATCACACTCAGTGACTATAAAGATATAAATATGAAACAATTTTTCAGCATTTTACAGGGAAATCTTAGCTACCATGCTCTCTAAGCAAGTGTGAGATTGACTTAAGCTTAATTTTCAGGTAAACAATATATAAAACAGAAAAGTGCACATTGGTGAAAATCTTCTGAAATGGAGTCTTATAACCTCAGAATGGGAATGTATTTCCTTTTTTGTTTGTTTGTTTCTTTTGTTTTCTGATGATTCAGACTTCCAAGGGCTTCACAGTGCTCACTCTACAAGTCATCACTAAGATAAGTACCTGAAGTTTTGAGAAGGGTAGGTTCCTGGAATTGTGTCAAGCCTCTTACTCCTCCTTCTCCTCCAAACCACACCAACTCCACACACTACAAACTGAAAGTTTGACACCTCTAATAGCATATTTTTTCATGTTAATCTATGAGTTTTTTAATTGTGAGGGATAGTAGACATTTGGTAGTAAAACATCAGGTACAATCAACAGAAATGTTGAGAGTTTCCATAATGAAGCCCTAATATGCACATTTTCATGCCATTTACCCCTTTGTAAAAGTAGAGTGCAAATAAAATCCCTTATATGATAGCAAAGTCAACCAGGAGGAGAGGCACCAGTCAGCAACAATTAGACTGCAGACTTACTTTTGTTTTGTTTTGTTTTTTTAATTTCAGATACTTACTGCAATTCAGAGTATTTAATATTCTAAAGCTAGAGGTAATATCAAGGTTCTTTCCATCTAGAAAAGGGCTGTTGTCTGGAATGCTATGTAAGTGACCTTACTGTTACTTTAAGCAGCTGTCAGGAAGCAGTATAATTGACCATATTTGGCTAGTTTTTGTTGATGGAATCTATATTTACCAATACCACCAGGGTCTCCCTTGTAACTATCCCAACAGTAGTAAATTGATAAACCTTTCATCCAATGATGTATGACAGCAAAAGATGTTTGCTGTGACATGTGCAATCCCATGGTGAATGGAAAGAATTTGAAAATACCTTTCCAAGTTCAAATACAAGACTAGTGATATATTTTTTATAGTATAATCAGTTTGTTTCATAATTCTGTAGTGAAAAATAAACTCTCCCTTTCCCATTATTAGAGTAACAGTGAAATTCTGGTTTTGTAAATAAAAATACATGTGTAAATAGTATACTAAAATCAAATGATCTCTGTACATTTGATATTATGTTCTCCATAGATGTCGAAATTGTGACCTAGGGACTAAACCAGCATGGTCATGGTCTAATTATTCTAAATGATACACCTCCAATCACTAAACAGTTTCACCTCAAGGGAGGGGTGCTTTCCACATGTGTATTTCTTTTATTATTATCATTATTATTATTATTATTATTATTATTATTTAGAGAGGGAGAGAGAGTGCAAACTCGAGCTGGGGAGAGAGGCAGAGGGAGAGAGAGAGAAGGAGAGAGAGAGAGAGAGACAGAGAGACAGAGAGACAGAGACAGAGAGAGAGAGAGAGAATCCAAAGCAGGTCCCATGCTCAGTTCAGAGCCAGACACGGGGCTTGATCCCAAGACCCTGGGATCACAACACGAACTGAAACCAAGAGTCAGATGCTCAACCGACTGAACCACCCAGGAGTCACCATTTGGGTATTTCTTAATACTCCTCCATACACTGCCATCCAAAGAACCAAGTTAAATATCTTGATTATCTAAAACTCAATTAGCTAAATAGTTAATTCCATTTTTTTTAAATTTTTTGAGAGAGAGGAGAGAGAGAGACAGAGAGCAAGAGAAAGAATGAGTGGGGGAAGGGCAGAGGGATAGGGAAAAAGAGAATCTGAAGCAGGCTTCATGCTCAGTGCAGTCTGACATGGGGCTCAATCCCACGACCCTGGGATCATGACCTGAGCCAAAATCAAGAGCTGGATACTCAACTGACTGTACCACCCAGGCACCCCACACCATTTAAAAAAAAAGTTATACTGCTATTAGGATAAAAACTATTTTTAAATTATTAAGAAGTGATATTTAAAAATTGTTTTTTTTTGCAGCATCACTATATTTCAAGCATATTCCAAAACACACTAAGACCAATCTTCTATATGGATAGAGCTATACAGATAACTCTATATCTTCCATATGGATAACACTATAGCTCCCATATTGCTATGCAATCAAAATTTGTGAGTAGAATGATGTTTCTGAGGCCTCAAGAGTTCATTGACCCAAATAAAGTGGCATTGATGTTAACTGTACTATGTTAGCTAAAGCAGGCAATAAAATGGACTAGTATTATTAAAAAGATTTCCAAAAGGGTTGACAAAACAAGTTTATGATTAACTTCAATTAGCTGGAAACTCTTACCTGATCTTTCTAGTTAAACAAGATTTTCAATGTAAACAAGTACATATTCTACAAAAGAATTCTTATTTGGAGAAAATAAGTTTGATGATCTAAAATCATTTGTATACTAGATCTTCCAGGAGTTTGGGAAGATGGCCAAGTGGAGGACCCTGAGCTCACCCCATCCCATGTTTATTAAATTTACTTTTTTTTTGTTTCAAGTTTTTATTTAAATTCTAGTGGGTTAACATATAGTATAATATTGGTTTCAAGAGTAACATTTAGTGATTCATCATCACTTATGTATACCATCCAGTACTCAACACAAGTGCCCTCCTTAATACCATCACATATTAAGATTATCTTGCCACTCACCTCCCCTCCATCAAATCTAAGATTGTTTTCTATAGTTAAGAGTCAATTATGGTTTATCTTCCTCTCTCTTTTCCCATCTTCCTCTATGTTCATCTGTTTTGTTTCTTAAATTCCACATATTAATGAAATCATATGGTACCTGATTTTCTCTGACTTGTTATGCTTAATATAATACACTCTAGCTTCATCCCATCACTGGAAAAGACAAGACTTCATTCCTTTTGATGGCTGACCAATACACCATTGTATATATATACCACATCTTCTTTATCCATTCATCAGTCAATAGACATTTGGGCTCTCCAAATTTTAGCTATTTTTTATAATGCTGCTACAAACATCAGGGTGCATGTGTGCCTTTGAATCAGTATTATTGTATCCTTTGGATAAATATCTAGTAGTGCAGTTGCTGTGTTATAGGATACTTCAATTTTTAACTTTTTGAGGATCCTCCATGCTGTTTTTCAGGGTGGATGCACCAGTTTGCATTCCTACCAAAGCTGTAAGAGGGTTTCTCTTTCTCTGCATTGTCACCAATATCTGTTGTTTCCTGTGTTAATTTTAGCCATTCTAACGGTGTGAGGTGATATTTTGTTGTAGTTTTTATTTGTATTTCCCTAATGATGAGTAATATCGAGCCTCTTTCATGTGTCAGTTAGTCTTCTTTGGAAAAATGTCTATTCATACCTTCTCCCTATTTCTTAACTAGATTATTTTTTCTCAGTGTTGGGTTTGATAAGTTCTTTATAAGTTTTAGATACTAACCCTTTATCAGATGTCATTTGAAAATATCTTCTCCCATTTTGTAGGTTGCCTTTTAGTCTTTTGATTGTTTCCTTAGCTGTACAGAAGATTTTTATCTTGATGGTGTCCCAATAGTTCATTTTTGCTTTTGATTCTCTTGGCTCTGGAGATGTGTCTAGTAAGAAATTGCTATAGCCGAAGCCAAAGAGGTTGCCGCCTGTGTTCTCCTCCAGGCTTTTGATGGGTTCCTGTTTCACATTTAAGTATTTCATCCATTTTGAATTAATTATTGTGTATGGTGTGAGAACATGGTCCAGTTACATTATTCTGCATGCTACTGCCCAGTTTTCCAAACAACATTTGTTGAAAAGACTGTCATTTTTTCAATTGGAAATTCTTTCCTCCTTTGTCAAAGATGAGTTGACCATATAGTTGTGGGTCCATTTCTGGGTTTTCTATTCTGTTCTATTGATATTTGTGTCTGTTTTTGTAATAGTACCATACTGTTTTGATCACTGCAGCTTTGTTATACAGCTTGAAGTCCAGAATTGTAATGCCTCCACCTTTGCTTTGCTTTTTCAAGATCCCATTGGCTATTCCAGGTACTTTTTGGTTCCATACAAATTTTAAGATTTTCTTTTCTAGCTGTGTAAAAAATGCTCATGGTATTTTCATAGGCATTGCTGTAAATGCGTCGATTGTTTGGGGTAGTATAGACATTTAACAGAAATGCTAGTCCAATCTATAAGCATGGAATATTTTCCCAATTCCTTGTGTCTTCTTCAGTTTTTTTCATCAGTTTTCATAGTTCTCAGAGTACAGATATTTGACTTCTTTAGTTAGGTTTATGCCTAGGTATCATATGGTTTTTGGTGCTATTGTAAAAGGGATCAAATCCTTTATTTCTCTTTCTGCTGCTTCATTATTGATGTATATGTATATGGCCTACGTAACGGTGAGATATGTTCCATCTATCCCTACTTCGTTGAGGGTTTTTAAATAATAATGGATGCTGTATTTTTAATGCTTTTTCTGTAACTATTGAGAGGATCATATGGTTCATATTCTTTCTTTTATCAACGTGGTATATCATATCAATTGATTGGCAAATATTGAACCACCCTTCCAACTCAGGAATAAATCCCACTTGATTGTGGTGAATAATTCTTATCATTTACTGCTGGGCTTAATTTTCTAATATCTTGTTGAGACGATATGGATGTTGTTTACATCCATGTTCATCTGGGATATTGACTTGTATTTCTCCTTTTCAGTGGGGTCTTTGTATGGTTTTGCAATCAAGGTAATGTCTTCATAGAATGAATCTGGAAGTTTTCCTTCCATTTCTATTTTTTGGAACAGTTTAAGAAGAATAGGTATTAACTTTTCTTTAAATGTCTGGTAGAATTCCCCTGGGAAGCTGTCTGGCCCTGGACTTTTGTTTGTTGGGAGAATTTTTATTCTGATTCAATTTCTTGGTTGTTATGGGTCTGTTCAAATTTTATATTTCTTCTTTCACTTTTGGTAGTTTGTATATATCTAGTAATTTATCCATTTTTTTCAGATTGTCCAATTTGTTGGCATATAATTTTTCATAATATTCTCTTACAATTGTTTCTATTTCTATGTTGTTGGCTGTGACCTCTCTTCTTTCATTTGTGATTTTGTTTATTTGAGTCCTTTTTCATTTCTTTTTGATAAGTCTGGTTATGGGTTTACTGATTTTATTAATCTTTCCAGGAACCAGCTCCTAGGTTCATTGATCCATTCTACTGCAGTGTGTTTGTTTCCTTTCTATATCATTTATTTCTGTTCTAATCTTTATTATTTTCATTCTTTTGCTGGATTTAATCTTTATTTTCTGTTCCTTTTTTAGCTCCTTTAGGTGTAGTTTAGGTTGTGTATTTGAGACATTCTTTGCTTCTTGGGGTAGACCTGTATTGCTATCTACTTCCCTCTTATGACCACTTCTCCTGGATCCCAAAGGTTTTGGACTGTCATGTTTTCATTTTCACTTGCTTCTATGTATTTTCTATTTCTTCTTTAATTTCGTGGTTAACCCATTCATTCTTTTTTTCCCCAAGACTTTATTTACATTCAAGTTAGTTACCTTATAGTGTAGTATTGATTTCAGGAGTAGAATTTAATAATTCATCACGTACATATAACACCCAGGGCTCATCAAAACAAGTGCCCTCTTTAGTGTCCATCACCTATTTAGCACATCTCCACACAACTCTCCCCTCCAGCAGCCCTCAGTTTTTCTCTACAGTTAAGAGTCGCATGGCTTGCCTCTTTCTCTGTTTTTATCTTATTTTATTTTTCTTTCCCTTTTCCTATATTCATATATTTTGTTACTTAAATACCACATATGAGTGAAATCATAATCCATGCATTCTTTAGCAGGATGTTCTTTAACTTCCATGTATTTGTGACCTTGCCAAATTTTTTCTTGTGGTTGACTTCAACTTTTGTAGTGCTGTGATCTGGAAATATGCATGGTATCATCTCAATCTTTTGTACCGGTTGAGGCCTGATTTTTGACCCAGTATGTGATCTATTCTGGAGAATTTCCCATGTGCACTTGAAAAGAATGTGTATTCTGCTACTTTAGGATGAAATTTTCTGCAGATATCTGTGAAGTCCATCTAGTCCAGTGTGTCATTCAAAGCCATTGTCTCCTTGTTGATTTTCTGCACAAATGATCTGTGCACTTCTCTAAGTGGGGTGTTAAAGTCCCCTACCATTATTATATTGTTATCAATGAGTTTCTTTATGTTTATTGTTAATTTGTTTATATATTTTTGGGTCTCAAGTTGGGGACATAAATATTTAAAATTGTTAGATCTTCTTGCTGCATAGACCCCTTTTTATGATATAGTGCCATTCTTCATAACTTGTTACAGTCTTTGGTTTAAAATCCAGTTTGTCTGAAATAAGTATGGTGACCCTTGATCAGAGTTCTCTTGATGTTCATTATCATTATAAATGGCTCTCCATCCACTGACTTTCAATCTGCACGTGACTTAGGTCTAAAATAAGTCTTTCGTAGGCAGCATATAGATAAGGCTTGTTTTTTTTTTATCCATTCTGATATCCTATGTCTTTTGATTGGAGCATTTAATTCATTTACTTTCAGAGTAATTATTGATAGATATGAATTTAATGCCCTTGTATTACCTGTAAATTCGGTGTTTCTTCAGATTTTCTCTCTTCCTTTCTAGTCTTTGATGCTTTTGGCCTTTCTTTCCCACTCATAGAGTCCCCTTTAATATTTCTTGCAGTGATGGTTTAGTGGTCACAACTCCTTTAGTTTTTGTTTGTCTAGGAAATTCTTAACCTGTCCTTCTACTCTGAATGACACCCTTGCTGGATAAAGTATTCTTGGCTCCATATTTTTCCCATTCAGCACATTGAATACATCATGCCATTACATACATTCTGGCCTACCAAGTTTCCGTACGTAGGTGTGCTGCTAACCTTACTTTTCTTCCCTTGTAGGTTAGGGATTTCTTTTCCCTTGCTCTTTTCAGGATTCTTTCCTTATCTCTGTATTTTGGAAATTTTACTATGATATTTCTTTTTGGCCTGCTTTTGTTGGTTTTGACGGAGTTCTCTGTGCCTCGTGGATTTGGATTTCTGTTTTCTTCCACACATTATGGAAGTTTTCAGTTATAATTTGCTCAAATAAACCTTTTGCCCTGTCTTACCTTTCTTATTCTGAGACACATATTATAAGAATGTTATTACACCCTCTATAATTGATGAGTTCCTGAAGATTACATTTGTGATCCAATATTTTTCTTTCCCTCTTCTTTTCAGCTTTATTATTTTCCCTAATTTTGTCTTCTATATCACTTATTGTTCCTCTGCTTCTTCCATCCTGTGGTCAATACATCAATTAAATTTTGCATTATAGTATTCTTATTTCAGAGTAAATAGTTTTTAGGCAACTTATCTTTGTGGGAAGGGAATCATTGGTGCCTTCTGTGTTTTTCTCAGATTCAGCTAGTGGTCTTATATTTGTTTTAAATTTGGTTCAGGCATATTTCCTATGTATGTTTCAATTAGATCCTTGGCCATCACCTCTTCTTGATCTTTCCTTTGGGATGAATTTCTCCATCTTGGCATTTTGTCTAGCTCTCTCTCTTCTGCATATTAGGAAAGCCTCTTATGTTTTGTGCTCTTGAGAGTATTGGCTATATTAAGAAGAGGTCATATACTGTCCAGGGCCAGACAATTCAGGAAGTGTTTCTGGTGTATGTTGTGTGCACTCTGCTGTTGTACAATACAATTCCATTTACAATTGCACCAAATACCATAAGATACCTAGGAATAAACCTAATCAAAGAGGTGATAGACTTTTACTCAGAAAACAATAAAACACTGATGAAAGAAATGAAAGATTACCCAATGAAATGGAGATGGTCCATGTTTTAATGGATTGAAAAAACCAATATTCTTAAAATGTCTATACTACCCAAAGCAATCTACACATTTAATGCAATCCCTATCAAAATACCACCAGCATTTTTCACAGAGCTAAAACAAACCATCCTAAAATTTATATGGAACCACAAAAGACCCTGAATAGCCAAAGCAACCTTGAAAAAGCAAAGCTGGAGGCATCAGAATTCTGGACTTCCAATAATATTACAAAGCTGTAGTGATCAAAACAGTATGGTACTGGCACAAAAATAGACATACAGATATATAGGATAGAAGAGAAAATCCAGAAAAACCCAAAATTATATGATCAATTAATCTATAACAAAGAGAAAAAATGAGAAAAAGACAGTCTCTCTCAACAAATGGTGTTGGGAAAACTGGACAGCAACATGCAAAAGATGAAACTGGACCACTTTCTTATGCCATACACAAAAAAATTCAAAATGGATGAAAGACTTAAATGTGAGACTTCAAACCATAAAAATCCTAGAAGAGAACACAAGCAGCAACTTCTTTGACATTGGCAGTAGCAACCTCTTTCTAGATGTGTCACCTGAAGCAAGGAAAACAAAAGTCAAAGTAAATTATTGAGACTACATCAAAATAAAAAGCTCTGGACAGTGACGGAAACACTCAACAACATTAAAAGGCAATCTACAGAATGTGAGAAGATATTTGCAAATGGTATATCTGATAAACACTATCCAAAATATATTAAGAACTTATAAGTGGACTAAATGCTCCGATCAAAAGACATAAGGTAGCAGAATGGATAAAAAAACACCTTCCGATTGAAAGTAATGGGACGGAGAAATATGTATCATGCGACTGGAAGTCAAAAGAAAGCAGGAGTAGCCATACTTATACAGGACAAACTGGACTTTAAAGTAAAAGCAGTAACAAGAGATGAAGAAGAGCATTATATAATAATTACAGGGTCTATCCATCAGGAAGAGCTAATAATTATAAACTTCTAAGCACTGAATTCGGAAGCACGCAAATACATAAAACAGTTAATCACAAACAGAATCAATCTTATTGATAAGAATGTGCTAATTGCAGGGGATTTTAATACTCAACTTACACCAATGGATAGATCAACTAGACAGAAAATCAATAAGGAAAATATGGATCTGAAGGACACATTGGAACAGATGGGTTTGAGATATATTTAGAACTCTGCATCCTGAGGTTATGGAATTCACTTTCTTCTCCAGTGCACATGGTACATTCTCCAAAATAGACCACATACTGAATCATAAAACATCCCTCAATAAATATAAAAGAGTTGAGATCATACCATGCACACTTTCAGATCACAATGCTATGAAACTTGAAATCAATCCCAGGAAAAAGTCTGGAAAACCTCCAAAAACATGGAGGTTAAAGACCACCCTACCAAAGAATGAATGGGCCAATCATGCAATTAGAGAAGAAATTTAAAAATATATGGAAACAAATGAAAATGAAAATACAACAATCCAAACTCCCTGGGTTGCAGCAAAGGCAGACCTAAGAAAGAGGAAAGTACATTGCAATCCAGGCCTATTTCCACAAACTAGAAAAAGAGCAAATACAAAATTTAACAGTGCACCTAAAGGAACTAGAAAGAGGGAAGCAAAAACACCCCAAACCCAGAAAAAGAAGATAAATAATAAAGATCAGGGCAGAAATAAACAATATAGAGTCCAAAAAAACAGTTGAACAGATCAATGAAACCAAGAGTTGGTTTTTTGATAAAATAAACAAAATTGATAAACCTCTAGTCAGGCTTCTCAAAAAGAAAAGAGAGCACCCAAATAGATAAAATCACAAAAGAAAATGGATCTCATACAACAAATCCCTCAGAAATACAAGCAATTATCAGGGAATACTATGAAAAATTGTATGCCAACAAACTGGACAACCTAGAAGAAATGGACAAATTCCTAAACGCACATGCACTACCAAAATTCAAACGGGAAGAGATAGAAAACCTGAACAGACCAATAACCAGTGAAGAAATTGAATCAGTAATCAAAAATCTCCCAAGGAATAAGAGCCCTGGGACAGATGGTTTCCCTGGGGAATTCTACCAGACATTTAAAGCAGAGTTAATTCCCATTCTTCTCAAGGTATTCCAAAAAATAGAAAGAGAAGGAAAACATCCGGACTCATTCTACGAAGCCAGCATCACTTGGATTCCCAAACCAGACAGAGACCCAACAAAAAAAGTGAACTACAGGCCAATATCTTTGATGAATACAGATGCAAAATTCCTCAACAAGGTACTAGCAAATCGAATTCAACAGCATATAAAAAGAATTATCCACCATGATATGATCAATTGGGATTCGTTCCTGGGTTACAGCGCTGGTTCAATATTCGCAAATCCATAAATGTGCTACATCACATTTAAAAAAGAAAAGCTAAAAACCATATGATCCTGTCGATAGATGCAGAAAAAGCATTTGACAAAATACAGCATCTTTTCTTAATAAAAACCCTCGAGAAAGTCGGGATAGAAGGAACTTACTTAAACATTATAAAAGCCATTTATGAAAAGCCCACAGCTAATATCATCCGCAATGGGCAAATACTGAGGGCTTTCCCCCTGAGATCAGGAACACGACAGGGATGTCCACTCTCACCACTGTTGTTTAACATAGTGCTGGAGGTCCTAGCATCAGCAATCAGACAACAAAAGCAAATAAAAGGCATCAGAATTGTCAAAGAGGAAGTCAAACATTCACTTTTCATAGGTGACACGATACTCTACATGGAAAACCCGACCGACTCCACCAGAAGCCTACTAGAACTGAACCATGAGTTCAGCAAAGTCGCAGGATACAAAATCAAAGTACAGAAATCGGTTGCATTTTTATACACCAATAATGGAGCAACAGAAAGAGAAATCAAGAAACTGATCCCATTCACAATTGCACAAAAAAACCATAAAATACCTTGGAATAAACCTAACCAAAGATGTAAAAGATTTGTGTGATGAAAACTATAGAAAATTTATGAAGGAAATTGAAGAAGTCACAAAGAAATGGAAAAGCATTCCATGCTCATGGATTGGAAGAATAAACATCGTTAAAATGTCATTATTACCCAAAGCAATCTACACATTCAATGCACTCCCAATCAAAATCGCACAAGCATTCTTCTCAAAGCTAGAATAAACTATCCTAAAATTTGTATGGAACCACAAAAGACCCTGAATAGCTGAAGTAATATTGAAGAAGAAAACCAAAATGGGAGGCATCACAATCCCAGACTTTAGACTCTACTACAAAGCTGTCATCACCAAGACAGTATGGTATTGGCACGAAAACAGACACATAGACCAATGGAATAGGATAGAGAGCCCAGAATTGGACCCACAAATGAATGGCCAATTAACCTTTGACAAAGGAGGAAAGAGTATCCAATGGAAAAAAGACAGCCTCTTTAACAGATGGTGCAGAGAGAACTGGACAGCAACATGAAAAAGAATGAAACTAGACCACTTTCTTACACCCTACACAAAAATAACCTCAAAATGGATGAAAGACCTGAATGTGAGACAGGAAACCATCAAAACCCTAGAGGAGAAAGCAGGAAACTGCCTCCTTGAACTCAATCGCAGCAATTTCCTACTCGACACATCCCCAAAGGCAAGGGAATCAAGAACCAAAATAAACTATTGGGACCTCATCAAGATAAAAAGCTTCTGCACTGCAAAGGAAACAATCAATAAACCTAATAGGCAACCAACGGAATGGGAAAAGATAGTTGCAAATGACATATCAGATAAAGGGCTAGTATCCAAAATCTACAACGAACTCACCAAACTCCACACCTGAAAAATGAATAATCCAGTGAAGAAATGGGCAGAAGACATGAATAGACACTTCTCCAAAGAGGACATCAAGATGGCCAACAGACACATGAAATGATGCTCAGCATAACTCATCATCAGGGAAATACAAATCAAACCACACTGAGATACCACCTCACGCCGGTCAGAGTGGTTAAAATGAACAAATCACCATCTGTTTTTAAAATGGCCATTGTTTCAGTTTGACAGTTGAAGGAATATTGGGAAGATGTCTAGAGTGAAGAGAAGTATAAAGATTTCCAGGTCTCTTATCTAGTTTGTATCTAATATTAGAGAGCCCTTATTTTAAAAAGGCAATATCCTTCATGGTGTTTACTTATTCAAGTTCAAACGCATTTCATTTTCACCAACTTACACAAATTTGAGTGGCTGTGATGGTGCCTGGCACAAAGCCGACTCTTGAAAAATATCTGCTAAATGAATGAATAAATAATGGATGGGTAGATGTATCCATGGATAGATTGATCATTATTTCCTTCACTTGGCTCCTCAACCACTCATTAAAGATAGTGCCATTGGAATTTTTTGAACGATAAAACCTGAAATTTATCCCTTTGTTATCTAGAAATTAAAGGTCTCTTAAGAAATATTTTTTTAATGTAGTCGGCCAAAGATTGTACAACTTACAAGGAGTGCCATTCACATTGTATTTTCTGTAAACAATGATCTCAAAGAAGTTCAGGGGATTAAGCTGACAAGGTGAGGAATTTAAATTCCTCAGAAACAGTCATTCACATACAAACACTCAATAGATCTTTTACGTGGCTTATTTAATGAAGTTCTCCAACTCTAAGGATTAGATCCACATCTATCTACTCTGTTGCTTCCACTTTTATACTGTACTGTAATAGTGTCTCTATAAGGGATAAAAAACACTGCTTACCTTGTTTTATTTAAAGAATTTACCTAAACACAACAACATTCTATTTTTTTACACCTAAGATTTCCCTGACCAGTTCAGATTACATTTCTTTTTTAAATAAATTTTTTAATTTTATTTATTTTTGAGAGAGACAGAGCACGAACAGGGAAGGGGCAGAGAAAGAGGGACACACAGAATCAGAAGCAGGCTCCAGGCTTTGAGCTGTCAACACAGAGCCCAACGCAGGGCTCAAACCCACAAACCATGAGATCATGACCTGAGCCGAAGTCGGATGCTTAACCGACTGAGCCACCCAGGTGCCTCTGAATGAATGTATTTTAAAAGTACACTAGTATGAGATTAAAATTCTGCTTTACTCTCTGTTAACAAGACCAAGTTTTTTTGGATTGTTGGTCTGCTCTTGATAAGAAAATGTAAACAAAAGTTGTTTTTTATCTGTCCAGAAAACCAAAGGTTTTATGTTTTGTCTTTATCAGGTCTTTGATTACTTAAGTTAAAACATCTCAATATTAAAGGAGTTAAGTTTTGCTAACAACTATATAACTTCCTATATAATCTCTTATTGCTATCTTGGTTAACTATTCTAGAAATTATATGAAATTCTTCAAGTTTTAACATATTCTGGGATAAGGTTATTACTTGAATTATTGAAATGTTATATGTCAGAGAAACAACCAGTTCCCTTGCCAGCCACATTATAATGGACTCTCATATCAGATCTTTAACCATGTCCACTTCTGAGGGTTTCTTTTTTTTTTTTTTTTTTTTGTCATTTATAGTAATTGTTCTGATGTTCTTGCGAAGTGAGTTTTGTCTTCAAGGATATTCATGATGAAGACTTTTTTAATATGTAATACTGGTATTTCATATCTTTAAGATAATAAAACTTAACTGGGTAAGAATTTCCAGAAAACAAAATCTGCATGCAAACAACTAGAATTGGTAATAGGAATAAATTAATTGAGAAAGATGATTATAGTTTTTGTGACTTTTGTTTGAAACATTGCTGTTCTAATGTTTTGCTCCTCCAGATTACGGAAACTTTCTCTTAAGATATTCATGATATACAGGGACCCCTGGGTGACTCAGTCGGTTGAGCGCCTGACTTCGGCTCAGGTCATGATCTCACAGTTCGTGGATTCGAGCCCTGCATAGGGCTCTGTGCTGACAGCTCAGAGCTTGGAGCCTGCTTCTGATTCTGTGTGTCCCTCTCTCTCTGCCCCTCCCGCTGCTCACGCTCTGTCTCTCTCTGTCTCTCAAAAATAAGTAAATGTTAAAAAATTTTTTAAATAAAAGAAAAGATATCCATGATATACAGAAATGTGTTAAAGTATTCCTTTGTGAAAAAAATTGAAACATTTAATTTTTCTCCCTACTGGGACCCTTCAAAATTCAAAACTCTTGAGTATTCTTTCTTCCATATCAATTATAATTATTTACATAAGTTCAATAATAATCTGTTTTCCTTGTAACAGGGCACCACTGAAAACATTGGTTATATTACCATGGCTTTGACTGGAATGTCATATTTGAGTGGCATGCATAGACTCACATATGACCAGACAGCTCTAAGGAATTAAGGTTGACTTTATGGAGCCACAAAAGCCCCTTGGAAATGTTGGCCTGATACCTTGCTTACAGGGTTCCAAGCAGCCATACCAGGTGAGTAAAGAATGTCACCTCCTGGCAGGTGTGGGAACCTCAGGATAATTTGGGGACCTCAAGAAGAGCAATTCACCCAGATCTATAGGTATTGCAGGAATTTTTTATTGCAAGTATTTGACTTGGCTTCTGGCTTCAAGTGCCTTTAAAATCTCAACCTAGATATACCTTATAAAAAGTTCCAGCAACGCATATTTTACAAGATCTATATGATCAATCACTATTCTTGTTGAGCTTATGTAAATAACTAGGCCAAGTTTGTTAAAACTAGACTTGTTTTATAAACGAATTAGTTTCGATTTGGCCAGCTCTGGAAATAAGGGTGAATTTAGAGAGAAACTCTTAATACACCTTTCAATTACACACCTTTGTGGTTATTAAATTCTAATTTTGATTAATTGTTTTTAAATATTTGTTGTTTGCCTAAGTGTGACAACTTCAGGTAAACTTCAGAGAAACTGTCACCATAGGTCATGTATAAAGAGTATTAGTGCTTGTTATTATGTGGCAATAATAAAGAGACCCCATGGGCATATGATTATTTGAACAGCTGGAAAACGGGATGGATTCCCCAACAATTGTATAACTCAACTATAACCTTGACCAATTCTGTGTGGCTGGAATGATAAAATTGCTCCTTGAAAGCTGGAGTGTACCCCACTCCATGGGGTTGACTATGGACTTGTGAAAATAATGGATAGACCCACCTTCCTTTGTGATTGGTTTGGATGATGCACTTGGGGATGCCATTACCTCCTTGGATAAGTCTTCTCCCACTTGCCAGTGATTCCTCATAATTAATATATTGTTAAGGCTGGACATAAAACAAAGAGAGCTTCTTGACGGTTTTATCCCTTAGCCATATTTGTCCCAAGAACTCTATTGATATAAAATTGCAAATAGAGGCTTTAACCAAGCATACAGTGGCCACCTTTAATCAAATCTGACATGCAGTACCCAGAAATTCAAAAGGTGGCCCTCCAAACTCAAATGTCCCTTGATATCCTGACTGTAGCTCAAGGAAGAACCTATGCCTTTATTAAAACAGAATGTTATGCATATACTCCCAATTACCACAAATATGTGACAGGGTTACTAGAGGATATGCATACTCAAATTGGTGCTTTAAAATTTTTAACTTTACTTATTTATTTTGAGAGGGGGGGACAGAGAGAGAGAGAGAGAAAGAGAGAGAAAGCACACACGGGGAGGGTCAGAGAAAGAGGGAAAGAGAGAGAATCCCTCTCTCAGGGTCTGCACTGCCAGGATGGAGCCCGACGTGGGTATCAAACTCACAAACCATGAGATCATGTCCTGAGACAAAATCAAGAGTCAGACACTTAACCAACTTAGCCACGCAGACAACCCTCAAACTGGCACTTTAAACAATCTCTCTCCCTTCTTTAATTGATTAAACTCCTGGACTGCAGGTAGATTTTGGTCAACTATCAAAAGTATTTTGTTCAGGCTTCTCTTTCTCATGATAATAATTTATTTTGTTGTCTTTTTTGATGTCTCCATCTGGTGCCAAGATTCTTTCACTGCCATACCTTCAAACCAATAGACGATCCTTTCTACTCAGGGATATTAATATACGTTGCCTACCTCAAATTTGGCTGCCTCTGTAATTCGTAATTCCTACATATAATTCCCAACTGAGCAATGCTGACCCATAAATAAGGATATCTCCATGCCCCTCATTCAGCAGAAAGAACCTACTGAAGATGACATATCTCCCCAGATGGTAAAGATTATTCATTATCAGTCTGTCAGGGGGAAATGTAAAGGCTGCTTTTAGGCAACAGGCTTGAGCAATGGAAACTTAAGCAAGGCAAAAGGGCCTATAGCCACCACTGAACTGAATGCAAACAGGCTCCTGAAGCAACCTACCTCAAAATAGCAATAGTCCCTAACGCACAAATTACAACCAGGCACAGTTCCTAAGATTACCAAAAAGGGGACAATTCCATACATCCTCATGCCCTCTCACTCCAGCCTATAACTGTTGCCCCTCACTACCACCTCACCTCAGAGAGTCTCTCCTTTGCTGTCCTGCCCACTGCTCCTTTACAGTGTATTCTATAAATGCCTCTCTCTTTTTAAAAACATAGAATAATATTTAAGAATAAAACACAAAACACCAATTTGGACATCTTAAATATATGCAATTCCTATTTTTCAATTATACCTCAATAAAGCTTAAAAATAAACTATAAAGGATAAAAAGACCTAAATATATAGGACCTGAATTCATAAAACTCCTAGAAGAGAGCATAGGAATTAAATTCTCTAACACTGGATGTAGCTAGGTATGTCTCCTGGGGCAAGGGAAATAAGAGCAAAAATAAAATATTGGGATTACATCAAATTAAAAAGCTTCTTCACGTGAAATAAACAGTGACAAAACTGAAAGACAACCTACTAAATGGGAGAGGTATTTGCAAATAATATACCCCATAAAGGGTTACTATCCAAAATATATAAAGAACCAATAAAACTCAACACCCAAAACAAATCCAATTATAAAATAGGCAGAAGACATGAACAGAAATTTCTCCAAAGAAGATGTACAGATGGCCAACAGATAAACAAAAATATGTTCATCATCAGTCATCATCGTGGAAATGCAAATCAAAATTACAATGAGATACCACCTCACACCTGTTAGAATGGCTAAAATAAAAAAGAAGAAACAACAAGTGTTGGTAAGGATGTGAAGAAAATGGAATCCTCTTACACTGTTGGTGGGAATGCAAACTTGTGCAGCCACTGTGGAAAACAGTATGGAGGTTTCTCAAAAAGTTAAAAATAGAACTACCCTAAAGTGTAGCAATAGCACTACTGGGTATTTACCCCAAAAATACAAAAACACTAATTCAAGGGGATACATGCACCCCTATGTTTATTGCAGCATTATTTACAATAATAAATAAATTACAATAATAAATCCATAAATTATGGAAGAAGCCCAGTGTCCATCAATAGATGAATGAACAGGGGCAACTGGGTGGCTCAGTTGGTTGAGCATCTGACACTTGATTTCATCTCAGGTCATGATCCCAGGGTCATGGAATCAAGCTATGCATCAGGCTCCATGCACACAGAACATGTTTAAGATTCCCTCTCTCTCCCTCTACCCCTCTCCCACTCGCAAGTTCTTTCTCTCTAAAATTATAAAATATAATAAAATTTATAAAAAATTTTTAAAAAATAGATGAGTGGATAAGGAAGACATGGTATATGTGTACAATGGAATACTATTCAGCCATAAAAAAGAATCAAATCTTGCCATTTGTAACGACAAGGATGGAGCTAGAGAGGATAATGCTAAGTCAGAGAAAGACAAATACCATATGGTTTGACTCACGTGAAATTTAAGAAACAAAACGAATGAGTGAAGGAAAAGAGAGAGAGAGAGAAAGAGTTGGACAAACCAAGGAGCCGACTCTTAACTATAACAAACTGATGGTTACCTGAGGGGAGGGGGGTGGGAGCGCTGGGTGAAATAGGTGTTGGGGATTAAAGAATACACTTATCATGATGAGCTTTGAATAATGTATAGAATTGTAGAATCACTATACTGGACACCTTAAAATAATAAAACATTGTATGTTAACTATATTGGAATTAAAATTAAAAACTTAATAATTAAAAAGAAAACAGAAAGAATCAGGGCACCTGTGTGTCTCAGCTGGTTAAGCATCTGATTCAGTTTTAGCCCAGATCATGAACTCACTGTTCGTGAGTTTGAGCCCTGCATGGGGCTCTGTACTGACAGCATGGAGCCTGCTTGGGATACTTTCTCTCTCCCCCACTCACACTGTCTCTGTATCTCTCAAAATAAATAAAACTATTAAAAAAAAAGAAATAATGTAGATATAAAATAATAACTAAAAGATCTATATATTAAATCATTTAATTGTAACAATAATCCTAGGGCGTAGGTCTCTTATTACTCCCAGGTCACAAATTATGAAAATGAGACTTGAAAAGGTTAAATTGCTTCCCAAATTTCACAGGTAGTAGTAGTGATAGAGCCTTCATTGAAATCTAGACAATGTTTTCTCCAGAGCCCATACTTATAGTCACTAGATTGTTTTTAATTGAGGCATGAGGAAGAAAGTGTCAAGGGAAGCACAACTTAGCCCCAGTGCCATTCTTTATGTAATTTTATCTACTTAAAAGATGATCCATTCCAAAATATCTGCTTAGTAGATATGTGATGCCTCCTGTGTAATGCCATATTAAACTATAAATCAATGTTCTTAAACATTGCATGTCTGTTTTTAAAATAAGCAAAATCACCTCTTAAATTTTAGCTTATTTAGAACTAGACCGTCTACAAGCCTTTTAAACAGATGAAATCCATTTACAAGATTCATTCGTTAAGTCTGGTTCTTAAAGAAAAATGAATGCAGTATATTCACAAAATCATATATATATATATATATGTACTTAGATATAGTTGTAGATAGATTACTTTTGTTAAATGAATGAATGAGATATTGATGGGATTTTTAGAATCATAAAATCTCAGGGTAGAAAGGAACATTAAAATCAATGTACATGTATATTAAGTTATCATATTGTGCACCTTAGAAAAACATCACATTATACAATCTGAATTTATACAATTTTTATTAGTCACTAATATATCAATAAAGCTCAGGGGAGGAAAGTCATCCAGTCTATTTCACTGCCCAACTGATACTTGAATCCTCTATTAAGCATCCAATCAAGTGGTCATCCAACATCTGTTTGAACATGTTAACTAATGGCAAATGCACTATATACTTAAGTAAGTCTATTCCATCTTTGGAGAGCTTGTTGTACTTCACCTTTGGATGAAACTTTTTTTTTAAGTTCACCCTCTATAACAACATAACAAATGGTACACATTGATAGAGAAAGTGGGCAAGGAGTGGATACCAAATGAATTAGTCTGCTTTTGAAACTCTCACAACCCCAGATTAGAGACCCCTGAACTTGTCCATTTTGCAGGTGAGGAAACTTGGGACCAATGAATAACCTTGTGCAAGATCATAGGACTACTTAGTATCAACAAAATAAGATTAGAATTCAGGTGGCCTGATTCCCATTCCAGTGATCTTTAAAGTATATTTTCCTATGATATCCCTACCAGTGTAAGAACATGGACTCTAAAGGTTGGCTGGATTTGAATCCCATCTTTACAACGTACTAGTTGTTTAACCTGAGACAAGCTACTTACCCTCTCTGCCTAAATTTCTACATCTGAATAACACAGGTAATATTGGTACCTGTTTCATACAATTTTGGGTGGGGTATATGTGTTTGTATATGTGATGTTCTTAAAGCAGCTCAGGATACATAGTAAACTTTTTAGTAAATATTGGCTATTATTATTATCATTCATATTCTTTTCTATCTTACATAGCCCTGCCAATCCACAACCATATTACCAGTGAGTTCCTATGACTCTTTAGTCTCCCTAAAACATATTTCAATCTGGAGCATTGTTCTCTCTACTCAGGAAAAACAACAAAAAAAAAAAACCATAAAAAACAACATACATGTCCTATAATGTAATACTTTCAGACTTCTCTTAAAGAAATCAGATTTTTAACATTTAATTAATCTTATAGCCTGGGAAGTAACTTGGGTAAACTTTCTGACTCTGGGACCCAAGGAGAAAAACTTTTTTTCCCAGCACACCCAGGATTTTTTAAGCATACCCAAAAGAAGATATAAATAAAGAGATACAAAAATCTATAAAAAGAAAAAAATCATTATTATAAAAGGTCTTCTCTGATCCCAGGAGAAAGCTTGCAAACCAACTTGACAATAAACTATAAAAGAAAAAATAAGTACATAAAAAAAAATAAAATAAAAGGCCAGAACTGGAAAGGGAGCAATTTGGCATAAATTATTCCAGAAATAAAAATTAGGAAAAAAAGCATAAATTAACTCTCTGGAATTCAGGTCAGTTGAAACAAAAGCCATCTAAACACTTTTTCACAGGCTTTCTGTATAAATAAATATCAACTACCAGGTGTAAATTTATGGCTATATCACTCCACACATAAATCCATTAATAATCTACTCATAGAGAAGTCTATCTTTTCTTAAATTACATTAACTGGAAAGTTTCATACCAGAAAGAAGTCAGATACTAAAGAGATCTACTTTCTAGATTTATGAAAAAATTAGGAAACCAAAGATTTTGTCTACAGCTATTTAGATTAACCTAAATACTAAAACTGTATTTACAGCTGTTTAGAAGTAATTACTGACATTATCATTCATTTTAACATAAAAAGTGCCTCTACTCTCTAGTATATAAGTGCAAAATGTTGGACTAAATACAATATTTTCTCCCTGAGTGTGAAGCTTATAGAATAAAAGAAAAGAGAACAAAAATGTAAAACCAGTTCTTTCCCTTCATGTATCTTAATGGATTAAGTAGAAAACATTTAAGCCATAAAAAATCTTAGGTAGACAGAAAACTAAACTTGGTGAAGTAATAAGGATGCTAACTATATATTAACACTGGGTCAGGTGATAGCTTTTAATTCTCTTAACTTACTTTAAAGCTTTGTAAAATGGCAAGGGAGAAAGAGGAAGGTAGAAGATAAATGGGATTAAAAAAAACATGGATACAGTGACCAACCATAAGTATAGACATGGCTTTTGAAAAACTTCAGAAATCCTTCTTTCTCTATGCTATATTGTGAACAATTAACACAGTGCAGAAATACTGATATCATAAAATTTTCAATCATGTAACAAAAATGTAGTCGACAACTTGTATATTATGCAATTATGACTATCATTTTATGATTTTTATTAATCTATTAATATAATTGCAATTTTTTCAATGTCATAATGTGATGATAAAGGACTTGTCATTACTAAGTTAACCTCCGAGCATTTCTGATCTCAGGGGAAGAAGTTGCATGCTTTCAGTCCAAAATGAGCTGTCAGTTACCACAATGATATTTTGATGACTACATTATCTTGTAATTAAATGTATCAACAAACGTTTAGTTTTGAAATTGACAATTTCAAATTGTTAAGATAGTTAAGACTATCATTGTCCACAGGGAAGTTTCTTTATGTTTCAAAAATAATTTTCTTTATATTTCAAGAATAATTTTTAGCACTCAATCAGGAAGACGTGATTTTAAAAATTAAAGTACTCTCAATAATATATTTACTAATGTGTATCTGGCACTGGTAGAAGCAAAGAAAGTGATACTGTTATGTATATCTGTTGCACAATCCATTGTGTTGCAGTGAAAATTTATTAAGAAATTTCTATGGTGTTCTTTGTTAATATTATAGAGCACATAGAATAATTTCATTTCTGTCCCATTTCCAATTTTTCTATGACTGAAATAATTGAAAGCCACAAGCCATGGATGCTTGTAAATGCTTTATGATCATTATTACTCTTACAATTCTCAAGTCCAGTGTGTTAGTTCAATATTTTAAGGGAAAATCTAAAAGGATGAAATCCTGCCATTTGCAATGGAGTGGATGGAGCTAGAGTGTATTGTGCTAAGCAAAATAAGTCAGTTAGAGAAAGACAAATACCATATGATTTCACTCATATGTGGAATTTAGGAAACAAAACAGATGAACATATGGGAAGGGGAAATAAAAGAGAGGGAAACAAAGCATAAGAGACTCTTCATAATAGAGAATAATCTGAGGGTTGATGGAGGATGATGGGTGGGGGAATGGGCTAAATGGGGGATGGGTACTAATGAGGGCACTTGTTATGATGAGCATTGGGTGTTATATGTAAGTGGTGAATCACTAAATTCTACTCCTGAAACCAATATTACACTATATATTACCTAACTATAATTTAAATAAAATTTTGAAAAAAAAACCCAATATTCTAAGGGCAAGATAGATCACATATAACACATACATTGATTATGTACTCCTTTTTCCTGTTACTTTCCTTAATATATGGACCACTAAAGGAATCCATTCAATATTACATTGGTCACAATACTGACATTAACATTTTCATTGTTTCAGATTGAAAGAAAACTTTTCTTAGATGAGGCTAAATATTTGTTTAATTTTAATATTTTTTAAATTGTAGGAAAATAAATGGGCAGAAAAGCTGTAAATATAGAATTTTTGTGTACCACATCCTAAAATTACTATAAATTGTATAGTCAAGTATCCAAGTACAAAGCCACTGGGAAGTTAAATTAAGATAAGCCACATGGATTTTGGCTATTTTTATTAGACTACTGAAACTTTTTTTGAATTTAAAAACTGGTATATTCATAAAGAAAACTTTAAAAAAAATAAGGATCTCTCATAATGAAATGAAAGTAACATAACCTGAGAAATTCTACCAGTAAAGTGAAATTCCTTTAAAACCCAACATTATCAGTACTGAATTAGAGATTTTTTTTCAATTAACCAAAATGCAATTTTGTTTCACAAAGAAGTAAAGTTTAGTTCCTTCAAGTTTCTTCATTAAGTATTCTATCTTGGATGATTGCATTTTAAAATATATAGAATGAGAATCTTTAAAATAGGTTTTATGTTGTTGCTTTCAGCAAACTGAAAATAGAAAAGATGACTTCCATACAAACACATAATCCCTTCTCAAAATGCTAACAGATGGAGGAGGCCAAATGGGGAGAAATGCTACAAATGGCCCTGATTTTAATCTGAGCTATATGTGTATGTACATTATTTGGAAACCATTGCTTCTTCATTTGAATGAGCAGTGACATCTTTTTCAAGTTATCAAATAACCTGACATCTCAGAATGTGAAAATAAACTTGGGGAAGATAATCACCATTTTTCCCCACCAAATGTGAAAAAAACCTAGCCTAAAGCAACCATCACAACTCCCAGTTGTCCTGAATATTCCTTCATTAATCATAGCGAATAAATCTTTGTGAATTACAAGGGTTAATTTAATGGCAATATTATATTCAGCAAAAATGTACTAAAAATGTATATTCAGCAAAGATGTACTAAGCATCTATTTTGTGCTGAACACTTTCACAGTCACTGTATAGTTTAACATAATCATTATATACATGTATCACTGGATATAAATAAACAGAAGTAGAATGAAAATCCCCATGTTCGGAGGGGGCAGGTGTGGTAGAGAGAGGTGAACTCCACTGCAATGTAACATAAGAATAATAATAAAGCTGCCTCTTATTTATGGTGGAAAAGTTGATCTGGAGTAACTTAATTCTAAAATGTAACTGCCATTGCCTATTCTCCTTCAATAAAAGATACTGTATACTCATGAAATAGCTGTCTGTGTGACAAAAGTAAGGCTTGAGGTCATTAAAATATGTGAGTACAAAGTTGGCAATTATTTAAAAAGAAAAAAAAATGTTGACAGAGCCAGGAGGAACTTTCCAAACTCAAAAGATCTTAAAATCTAAAGATACAAATTAAGAAAGAATGCAAATGGTTAGCTGAGCTTTCTGATTAGCTTAGATTTCAGATAAAGAAGCATTTGCCATATATTTAACTATTATAAAAATAAATCTACTAAATCTATTTATACATCAAAGATGCAGTAAAACAGACACAAATGTGAATTAGCCAAGCAGCTCACAAGTAAAATAATTTTTGCCATCATTTTACAAGTTGCACCTCTACTTTGAAACCTTTTTCTATAAAAGTGATCCAGAGAAACTGAAACAATGATATAATTAGGTATTTTCAAATAAAAAATCTTCCTTACCACAGATTTTGAGCAAGAAATTAAAGACTTGTGGATGAGTGTGTCATCTGCAAAGGGCTTAGTTTGCAGTTGTGTTGAGATAGTACTACTCCATGTAGTTATACTGTTTTCAGCTAAGAACCTAAGTTGCATAAAATGCACTCACACATTCTACTTTATTATAAAACTTCATAAAGAAATCAACAAAACTACTTGGTAATGTGTCTAAGAGGCCAGAGAGATTGCATCAGAATAAACCAGAGAATCAAGTGTTTCTCTGAAGCTTCTCTTTTAACTACACTATATTAGGTATCCAGAAAAAAATCGGATTCAAAGAGGAATCAAATTAAATATAGCATGTTTAATTACACTGTAAGTCAGTCTCAAATGAAAATTCTAAAGAGAAAAAAACAGAAACTGGAAGTAGGCCAAAAAGGTCAAAACACTAGTGGAAATTATGGAATTATATCATTTTTTATGACAGCCATTGTATCAGGCATTTCCATCTAATGACGCTGCAATTATTCCACCACATTCAAACTTTTTTAGGGCTCAGAAGGAAATCCATACACACATGTTCAGGAACCATATTATATCCTGTCATAAAATATACTTATTATATGGAAATTTCATTTATAAAAATTTCATTTCAGTACTAGGCTAATGACGATGAGTTTCATTAATGGCTAGTCCTGGGTCACCTATGGAACTATCTTGTAAAATTTTACATATCATTCTTAGGGTACCTATTCATCCTAGTTTGTCTGAAGGTGCTTCCTGATTTATGCCAGTTGTACTAATATAATTATTATTGGTACCCCCCTTTCACCCTCTAAAGTATTCTGGTAGAAAAATAAATTATATGGCTTCCCTATTAATATCCCACTGACCAAAAATAAATACCTAGAATTATCTAATGGAGGAAATACCTTCACTTCCTCCTTTATCCAGAGATTGCTCTTCAGACAGCAGAATTAGTACAGCATGAAACATTTTCTAGGTCATAATATGGTATGACCACTGAGGATTATCACTCACATTTCAGCTACCACCACTTTACACACTTAGCCTGATTCACTTGCAGCAGAGTAATTTTACAGCCTCCTACAATCTGACTGAATTCCAATAAATTTTCCTTTTGTCATTACTCTTGTCAGAAAAATATTTCATTTAGAAGGCTTCTGAAATGTTCCATAAAATGAAATCAGATAATCACAGGACAACCTATTCCTACTACAACCAGGCAGCTGCTCACATACCAATACAACTGACAAATTAACTGTTTACCCAGAAAGCAGAAAAGCACTTGCTGTCACTGGGTAGTAATATAGGTTGTATCAAATCATATTGGGAGCCAGATGTGACCCATGGACTGTGAATTTGGGCTTGATTATGGCTTGGCCCTTAGAAGGGTTAATCAAAGAAGGTCAAACCTCTGTTTTTTATTCTATAATATTTTGAAAATGAGGCTACTTATCACCCTGTAATAAGGTAACCAAATTGACAATTTGTGTGGGTAGAATTGTAGGGTTTTCATTGCCTTAACTACTCAAATTATATGTTTTTATATGTCACCGTATATGTTTCTGTATAGGACTCTGAAGCCAGTAAAAAGTATGTTTGTGAATGGATTGTGTATTATACAATGTATGTATAAATAGGCTACATCCCTATTCCCTGGTTTAGTGTCTTCCAACAAGATAATGCCAGTGACATCTACTATTTTATCTTCTGTGTGCAGACTCTACATATAATTCTGAAATCTCAAGAATAAACTCAAGTAAAATAAAATTGCTAATCCCAGTAAAATGTTGTGTTAGCTCCAGTATATATGTAATCCATTTCACTAGATCCCTTTAAGAAATTTTAAAAAAAGTCTTTATTTAAATACCAGTTAGTTAACATATAGTGTAATATGAGTTTCGGGTGTACATACAGTGATTCAACAGTACCATACAACATCCAGTGCTCATTACAAGTGCAATTTTCAATCCCCATCACCTTTTTCAACCACCCCCCACCCAACTCCCCTCTGGTAACCATAAATTGATCTCTATAGTTAAGAGTCGATTTCTTAGTTTGCCTCACTCCTTTTTTTTCCTGATTTTCTTGTTTGCTTTGTTTCTTAAATTATACATATAGTGAAATAATATTGTATTTATCTTTCTCTCACTTATTTTTCTTAGCATAACACTCTCTACACTATCCATGTCATTGGAAATGGCAAAATTTCATTATTTTTACAGCTAATATTCCATTATATAATTCTTGACTTTTTTCTTTTTTCACATTTTCTTTATCCATTCATCAGTTGATGGACATTTAGGCTCTTTCCATAATTTGGCTATTGTAGATAATGAGGCTATAAATATCAGGTAAATGTCACCCTTTGCATTAGTATTTTTAAATTTTGGGAGTAAACACCTAGAATTGTAATTGTTGACTCCTAGGATAGGTCTATTCTTAACCTATTGAGCAACCTCCATCCTGTTTTCCAGAGTGGTTGCAATAGTTTGCATTCCCACCAACAGTGCAAGAGGGTTCCCCTTTCTCCACATCCTCGCCAGCACTTGTCATTTCTTGTATTGTTGATATTAGCCATTCTGACAGAGGTGAGATGATATCTCATTGTAGTTTTGATCAGTATTTCCCTGAAGATCAGTGAAGTTAGGTGTCTTTTCATGTGCCTAATGGCCACCTGAATGTCTTTTTGGAAAAAAAAAAAGTCTATTCAAGTCATTTGCCCATTTTTTGGATGAGATTATTTGCTTTTAGGGTGTTGAGATTTGTAAGTTCTTTATATTGTTTGAATACTAACACTTTATCAGATATGTCATTTGCAATTATATTCTCCCATTCTTCAGGTTGTCTCATAGTTTTGTTGATTGTTTCCTTTGCTGTGCAGAAGCTTTCCATTGTGATGAAGATTCATTACTTTATTTTTGTTTTACTTTCTCTTGCCCAAGGAGGCATATTTACATAGAAATTGCTATGGCCTAGGTCAAAGAGGTTACTCCCTATATTTTCCTCTGGGATTTTTATGGTTTCAGGTCTCACAATTAGGTCTTAAGCCATTTAAAATATAGTATTATGTATGCTCTAATTAAGTGGTCCAGTTTCATTCTTTGGAATGTTGCTGTCCAGTTTTCCCAGCACCATTTGTAGAAAAGACTGCTTTTACTCCACTGAAAATTCTTTCGTGCTTAGTTGAAATTAACTGAGTATATAGTTCTGGGTTAATTTCTGGGTTTTCTATTCTGTTCTATTTACCTTTGTGTCTATTTTTGTATCAGTGCCATATTGTTTTGATAACTACAACTTTGTAATATAAATTGAAGTCCAGAATTGTGATGCCTCCAGCTTTGCTTTTCTTTTCCAAGGTTCCTGTGGCTATTTGGGGACTTTTGTGGTCTGATAAAATTTCAGATTGATTGTTCTAGGTCTATGAGAAATTCTGTTGGTATCTTGATAAGGATCATATTAAATGTGTAGATTGCTTTGGGTAATATAGACATTTTAACAATATTTGTTCTTCCAATCCACGAATATGGAATGTCTTCCCATTTCTTTGTGTCATCTTCGATTTCTATCATCGGTGTTTTATAGCTTTAAGATTTCACTTCTTTGGTGAAGTTTATTTCTAGGCATCTTATTGTTTCTGGTTTAATTGTAAATGGGATTGGTTCCTTAATTTCTCTTTCTTCTGCTTCTTATTGGTGTATAGAAATGCAACTGATTTCTGTGAACTGATTTTGTATCCTACAAATTTCCTGAATTCGTGTATCATTCTAGCAGTTTTTTGGTGGAGTCTTCTGGGTTTTCTAGAGTATTATATCATCTCCAAAGAGTGAAAATTTTACATCTTCCTTGTTGATTTGGATGCCTTTTCTTTTTGTTGTCTGATTACTGTGATTATGACTTCCAATACTATGTTGAATACAAGTGGTCAGAGTGAAAATCCCTGTTTTGTTCCTGACCTTAAAGCGGAAAAGCTCTCAGTTTTTCCTCACTGAGGACAATATTAGCTGTGGGTTTATCATATATGGCCTTTATGATGTTGAGGTATGTTACCTCTATCACTACTTTGTTGAGTGTTTTTATCATGAATAGATGCTACAATTTGTCAAATGCTTTTTCTGCATCTATTGAAAAGTTCATATAATCCTTATCCTTTCTTTTATTAATGTGCTGTAACATGCTAATTTACTTGCAAATATTGAACCACCTTTACAACACAGGAATAAATCCACTTGATTATGGTGAATGAATTTTTTTAAGTTTATTTATTTATTATGAGAGAGAGAGAGCAAGTGGGAGAGGGGCAGAGAGAGGAGACAGAGGAACTGAAGCAGGCACAGAGCCTGATGTGGGGCTCAAACTCGTGAACTGTGAGATCATGACCTGAGCCAAAGCCGGATGCTCAACCTACTGAACCACCCAGGCACCACATAATTTTTTAAATTTATTGTTGACTTCAGTTTGCTAGTATTTTTTTGAGAATTGTTGCATCCATGTTTATCAGGGATATTGGCCTGCTCTTCTTTTTTTTTTTTTTCTTTTCTTTTTTTTTAGTGTAGTTTTTATGTGGTTTGGTATCAGGGTAATTCTGCCATCATAGAATGAATTTGGACTTTTCCCTTCCTTTTCTATTTTTTGAAATAGTTTGAGAAGAATAGGCAGTAACTCTTATTTAAATATTTAGGGGTCACCTGGGTGGCTCAGTCAGTTAAGCATCTGACTTCAGCTCAGGTCATAATCTCATAGTTTGTGAGTTTGAGCCCCATGTTGGGCTCGTGGCTATAAGCACAGAGCCAGCTCAGAACCTCTGTTCCCTTCTCTCTGCCCCTCCCCACTCTTGTGTGCTCTATTTCTCTCTCAAAAATAAAGAAACATTTCAAATAAATAAATAAATAAATAAATAAATAAATAAATAAAAATATTTGGTAGAATTCGCCTGTGAAGACCTGGACTTTTGCTTTTGATTACTGATTCAATTTCTTTTGATGGCTGATTCATCACTCTGTTCAAATTTTCTATTTTTTTATTTTCCATTTTCTGTTTGTTTTTGCAGTTTTTTTCTTTTTGTTCCTCCAAAATCTTACTTAAATTCCAGTTATTCAACATACAGTATAATATTAGTTTCAGGAGTAGGGCTTAGCGAATCATCCCTTACATACAACACACAGGGCTCACTACAAGTGGTCTCCTTAATACCCATCACTCATTTAACCCATCTCCCTTCCATCTTCTCTCCAACAACCCTCACTTGGATTTCTATAGTTAAAGTGTGTTAACAGTTTGCTCCTCTCCTTTTCCCCTCTATGTTCATCTGTTTTGTTTCTCAAATTCCACATATGAGTGAAATCATGTGGAATTTTTCTTTCTCTGAAAGATATATTTTGCTTAGCCTAATATTCTCTAGCTCCATTCATGTCATTGCAAATGGCAAGATTTCATTCTTTACTTATGGCTGAGTAATATTCCATTGTGTGTATAAATATATATATACAATATATATGCATACAATATATATACGTGTATATGTACACACATATATATACAACAGCTGCTTATATATGCATCAGTCGATCAACATTTGAGTTCTTTCCATGATTTGACTACTGTTGATAGTGCTGCTATAAACATTGTGCTGCATGATTCCCGTCAAATTAGGATTTTCAAATCCTTTGCATAAATACCTAATAGTGCAATTGCTGGGTCATAAGGTAGTTCTAGTTTTAACTTTTTGAGGAACCTCCAGACTGTTTTCAGAGTGGCTGAACCAGTTTCCATTCCCCCAAAGATTGTAAGAGTGTTCCCCTTTCCCTGCATCCTTGCCACTATCTTTTTTTTTCCTGTGTTGTTAATTTTAGCTATTCTTACGGGTGTGAGGTGATATTTCATTGTAATTTTGATTTGTATTTCCCCGATGATGAGTGATGTTGAGTATCATTTCATGTGTCTGTTAGCCATCTGCATGTCTTCTTTGCAAAATGTTTATTCATGTCTTTTGCACATTTTAACTGTATTATTTGGTTTTTTAGTGTTTAGTTTTATAACTTTTTTATATATTTTGGTTACTAGCCCTTTCTCTGATATGTCATTTGCAAAACTCTTCTTCCATTCTGAAAGTTGTCTTTTAGTGTGTTTTCTGCACTGTGCAGAGATTTTGTCTTGATGAAATCCCAATAGATTATTTGGCTTTTATTTCCCTTGCCACAGGAGACATATCTAGTAGTAAGTTGCTATGGCCAAAGTCAGAGAGGTTACTGCCTATGTTCTCCTCTAGGATATTGAAAATTTCCTGCCTCATATTTTGTTCTTTCATTCATTTTGAATTTGTCTTTGTGTATGGTATAAGGAAGTGGTTCAGTTTCAATCTTTTGAATATTGCTGTCCAGTTTTCCAAACAACATTTTGTTGAAGAAACTGTCTTATTTTCCATTGGATATTCTTTCCTGCATTGTCGAAGATTAGTTGACCATATAGTTGTGGATCCATTTCTGGGTTTTCTATTTCTATTCCATTTCATTGATCTCTGTGTCTGTTTTTGTGCCAGTACCATACTGCCTTTATTATTACAGCTTTGTAATATAACTTGAAGTCCAGAATTGTGATGCATGCAGCTTTCCTTTTCTTTATCAAGACTGCATTGGCTATTCAGAGTCTTCTATGGTTCCATACAAATTTTAGGGTGGTATGTTTCAACTCTGTGAAAAATGCAGTTGATATTTTGATAGGGATTGCATTAAATGTGTAGATTGCTTTGGGTAATATAGACATTTTAACAATATTAGTTCTTCCAATCCATGAGCATGCAATGCTTTTCCATTACTTTGTTTCATGTTCAGTTTCTGTCATCAGTGTTCTGTAGTTTTCAGAGTATAGATCTTTTACCTCTTCAGTTAGGTTTATTCTTAGGTATCTTATTGGCTTTGGTACAATTGCAAATGGGATTCATTCCTTGATTTCTCTTTCTGTTTTCGTTGTTGTTGTATAGAAATGCAAAAGATTTCTGTATATTGATTTTGCATACTGAAACTTTTCTGAATTCATCTATCAGTTTAGTAATTATTTTGGTGGAGTCTTTTGGGTTTTCTATATAGAGTATCATGTAATCTGTAAATAGTGAAAGTTTAACTTTTTCCTTGTTTCTTTGGATGCCTTTCATTTCTTTTTTTCTCTGATTACTGAGGCTAAGACTTACAGTACTATGTTAAATAAGTGGTAAGAGTGGACATCCTTTGTTCCTGATCTTAGAGGAAAAGCTCTCAGTTTTCCCCACTGAAGATGATATTATTGTGGGTTTTCCATATGTGGCTCTTATGAGGTTGAAGTGTGTTCCCTCTATCTCTACTTTGTTATGGGTTTTTATCAAGAATCGATGCTGTATTTTGTCAAATGTTTTTTCTGCATCTGTTGAGAAAATCATATGGTTCTTATTCTTTCCTTTGTTAATGTGGTGTGTCACGTTGATTGATTTGTCAATAATGAACCATGATTGTAACCCAGGAATAAATCCCAGTTGGTTGTGGTAATGAGTCTTTTAATATATTGTAGGATGTGATTTGCTAGTATATTACTGAGAATTTTTCCATCCATGTTCATCAAAAATATTGGCTTATAGTTCTCTTTTTTTTTTTTTTTAATGGACTCTTTCTCTGGTTTAGGAATCAAGGTAATGCTGCCCTCATAGTATAAGTTTAGAAGTTTCCCTTCCATTTTTATTTTTTGGAATCATTTGAGAAGAATTGGTATTAACTCACCTTTAAATGCTTGGTAGAATTCCCCTATGAAGCCATCTGCTTCTGGACCTTTGTTTGTTGACAGATTTTTTATTACTGATTCAATTTCTTTGTTGCTTATCAGTCTATTGAAGTTTTCGATTTCTTCTTGTTTCAGTTTTGGTAGTTTATGTTTGTAGGAATTTATCCCTTTCTTCCAGATTGCCTGATATGTTGGCATATAATTTCATATAATACTGTCTTATAATTGTTTATATTTCTGTCATGTTAGTTGTGAATTCCCTCTCTCTCATTTGTGATTTTATTTGGATCCTTTCTCGTTTCTTTTGATAAGTTTGATAATTTTATTAATTTTTTCAAAGAATCAGTTCCTGGTTTCATTGATCTATTCTACCGTGTGTTTTTTAATGTTCTATATCATTTATTACTGCTCTAATCTTTGTTATTTTCCATCTTCTGCTGGTGTTATGC
The DNA here is from genome assembly GCA_028646485.1 of Cryptoprocta ferox. Classification (NCBI taxonomy): domain Eukaryota; kingdom Metazoa; phylum Chordata; class Mammalia; order Carnivora; family Eupleridae; genus Cryptoprocta; species Cryptoprocta ferox. The sequence goes on from CM053579.1 coordinate 47,173,818, forward strand.
TTCATTAGTTTTTCTTTTTCTAGCTCCTTTAGGTGTAAGGTTAGGTTGCATATTTGAGATTTTTCTTGCTTCTTGAGATAAGCCTTTATTGCTATTTATTTCCTTCTTAGGATCGCTTTCCTGTATCCCAAAGGTATTTATTTGAACATTGTGTTTTCATTTTCATTTATTTCCTAGTTTTTTTTTAAATTTCTTCTTTGATTTCCTGGTTGATCCATTCAATGTTTAGTAGCATATTGTTTAGCCGTTTAGCCTCCGGGTATTTTTGTTTTTTACAAATTTCTTCCTGTAATTGACTTCTAGTTTCACAGCTTTGTGGTCAGAAAAGTTGCGTGGTATGATTTCAGTCTTTTAGTATTTGTTAAGGTCTATTTTGTGGCATAATATGTGACCTCTTTCTGGACTATGTTCCATGTGCACTTGAAAGAATGTGGAATGTGTATTCTGTTGTTTTAAGATGGAATGTTCTGAATACATCTCTTAAGTCCTTCTCAACCAGTGTGTCTTTTAAAGCCATTGTTTCCTTTTTAATTTTCTGCTTAAGTTATCTGTCCTTTGATATAAGTGGGGTGTTAATGTCCCCTACTATTATTGTTATTTTCAATTAGTTCCTTTATTTTTGTTATTAATTGTTTTCTATATTTGGATGTTTCATGTTGGGGGCATAAATACTAACAATGGGTAGATTTCCCTGTTGGATTTTCCCTTTTAATACTATATATAATGACCTTCCTTGTCTCTTTTTAGAGTTTTGTTTTAAAGCCTAATTTGATATTCACATCGTTACTTTGGCTTTCTTTGGACATTCATTTGTGTTATAAATATTTCTTAATCCCCTCACTTTCAAACTTCAGGTGTCTCTTGTAGGGAGGAGGGATTCTCTTGTAATTAGTCTCTTGTAGGGAGGAGGAGTTAAGATGGCAGAACAGCATGGAGACCCTGAGTTTGTCTCATCCCTGAAACATAGTGAGATCAGCACCAAACCATTTTGAACACCCAGGAAATTGATCTGAAGATTAACGCGAAAATCTGCATAACTTGAGCCACATGACTCACCAGGTATGCAGTGAGGAGAGGTGAACCGGGGGAGAGAAAGGCCACGGAGGGTAGGGAGCCATTTCCATGGAGAGTAGACAGAGAGGGAAAGAGGAATGGGGAGAGTGTGGCACATGAGGATAGTGCAAGAAAAACACTCCTCTTGAAAGTAGCTGGTGAGAAAGAGAGAGAAAGAGTGAAAACACTCACAGGGGACTGAACAAGAAATCTGTTCCCCAAAGCCATTGACGGGGAGAAAGAAGATGGTTTCATTACCACCAGTATTCTATAAACAGTAGAGAAGAGAGTCTGAAGGTTCAGAGTTCAGCGCCTGGTGGTGCTCTGGTGATGAAGTAAGATGAATCCCCAGGAACAGGCAGTGAGGTCAGTGGTTCTGTGCCACATGGGGAGAGATGGTTCCCTTGCTTGGTAGCATTTGGTAGAGGCCATAAGGCCTCCCCATGAGCAAAGGTCCCAGAGGACCCTAGAGAGCAGCCATGTTTGCTGGTATTGGGACAAAGATGTCAGAATGTGGCAAAAACCTAGTGCCAGCTGTGTGTTGTGATTTGCCATAATGTCTGAATCTCTGCCACTGTGCAATGGCACAAACATTTACTGGGGCAAGCCGGCACCCAGTCATTGCTCAGCAAGACCCTCCCCAAGACAGTCAGTGTGGGTCCAAGCCTCGGGAGTCTCTGAAGTATGAGGTTTTGAAATACAACCCCATCTTAGATAAACTCTAGAGGGAGGTGCTGCCTGGAAGGTGGACAGCTTGGTCATGAACAGTGTAGAGGCAGGGAGTGTACAGAGGCCTGAGACAAAGGAGGGGTGCTTGATTGCAGGTTGATAAGAGTGCAAAGTTCCTGCACCAGAGACTAGAGAGCTCAGTAGAACCACTTCCCCATCCCATGCACATGTATCTCTGCCTCCAGTAAGCTAAGCAGCTCCACCTAGTGGAGAACAGAGTTGTTACACCAAGTCCTGCCCAACTGCACCCTCCAAGCACATCCCCCAAAAGACCAGCACAAGTCACTCTACCTGCTTAGTGTACAGACTATAGACTACTTCATAGTTTCAGTACTAGAGGAAACTGGATGTAAACTTTTTCGGGTTTCATTCTGTTTGCTGGTTCATTTGTTTTCTTTGCTTCTGTTTTTGCTTAACTTGTTTTCTTTTTTCTTTCTACTTTCCCATTCTTAGATATAGAAAGAGAAAATTTAAAATTTTTACTTTTTTTTTTCAATGAGTCTCTTGTAGTCAGCATATAGATGGGTCTTGATTTCTTACCCATTCTGATACCCTATGTCATTTTACTGGAGTGTTTAGTCCATTTACATTCAGAGTAATTATTGATAGATATTAATTTAGTGCCAATTTATTATTATTTTTTCTTTTTATCTGAAAATATTTTATCTTTTCTTGTCATTGTCACTTTTAATCTCTCCCTTCCATTCAAAGAGTGGAATATTTCTTTTTTTTATGTTTTTTTTTATTTATTTTTGAGAGAGAGAGAGAGACAGCGTGAGCAGAGGAGGGTCAGAGAGAGAGAGACACACAGAATCCAAAGACAGGCTCCAGGCTCTGAGCTAGCTGTCAGCACAGAGCCTGATGCAGGGCTCGAACCCACGAACCGTGAGATCATGACCTGAGCTAAAGTCAGACGCTCAACTGACTGAGCCATCCAGGCGCCCCTCCCCTTAATATTTCTTGCAGGGCTGCTTTAGTAGTCACAAACTCCTTTATGTTTTGTTTGTCTCAGAAACTCATTATCTCTCTTTCTATGCTGAATGATAGCCTTTCTGGATAGAATATTCTTGGCTGCATATTTTTCCCATTCAGCATTTTGAATATATCATTCCACTCCCTGCTGGCTTCTGAAGTTTCTGTTGAGATGTTTCCAGCTAGGCTTATGGGTTTTCCTTTGGGTTGAGTATTTCTTTTCCCTTGGTCACTATATTTTGTAAGTTTAATTACAATATGTCTTGGTTTGGTCTGCTTTTGGTGATTTTGATGGGACTTTTCTGTGCCTCCTAGATCTAGATTTCTGTTTCCTTTTCCAGATTAGCAAAGTTTTCTGCTATTACTTTTGAATAAATTTTCTGAGGTGCCTGGGTGGCTCAGTCGGTTAAGCCTCTGACTTTGGCTCAGGTCATGAATTCACGGTTCATGTGTTCGAGCCCCACATCAGGCTCTGTGCTGACAGCTCAGAGCCTGGAGCCTTGCTTCAGATTCTGTCTCTTTCTCTCTCTGTTCCTTCCTTGCTCACACTCTGTCTCTTTCAAAAATAAATAAACATTAAAAATATAAAATAAAATAAATTTTCTGCCCCCTTTTGTCTCGCTTCTTCTGGGACTCCTATAATATGAATGTTATTACATTTGATGGAGTAACTGAGTTGCCTAAGTCTATTATCATATTCCATAATTCTTTCTCTTTGTTGTTCAGCTTGATTATTGTCCATTATTTTTTCTCTAGGTCACTAATTCATTCTTCTGCTTCTTCCAGACTGTTATTCATTGAACCAAACCTATATCCAATCTCATTTATTACGTTCTTCATTTCTGAAGATTCTTTTTTAACTCTTTTATCTCTGTGGTGTCTACCTAATAACTTCCTTTCTAAAGCCATTGAGTATCCTTATGATTGTTGCTTTAAATTCTCTATCAGTCATGTTACTTATATCTGTTTTGCTTAATCTCCAGCTGTAGCCTTATCCTATTCTTTCATTTAGGATAAATTCCTCTGTCTTGGCATTTGTCTAAGTCTCTACCTTCTTCTCTGGGTTAGAAAATCCAGTTATGTCTCCTGCTCCTGAAAGTAATTGCCTTATAAAGGAGAGGTAATGTAGTGCTCAGGGCCTGGTGCTTCAGTGAGTGTGTCTCGTGCATGCTATGTGTGCTTTTGCTATTGTTTATACTGCTCTATTCATCATGCCAGTTATCTGGAGAGGCTCTCCTTGCTTGCAATGGACTGTGTTTGGTTCCTGCCTTGGATATGGTGAGTTTATCTAGGTGTGCTCTGGTGTGCTTGTGAAATTAGACCTTACACCAACTCCACCCAGAACTAAGTCCTGCAGAACTCTCTATTCAGAAGACATGGTCTGGGCAGGGCTTTATGCTGGTCTTCTGGGGAAGGGGCCTATCATGCCAGGACTGATGCCAGCTTGACTCTAAGACTCACCCCTCCAGAGCCCAGGATGTGCAGCTTCATGTAAGCAAGTTAGGCAGCCAATTCTGGTGTTCAGCTGCTTCCCAATGGTAGCTTTGTGTTTATGCTGAGGGGCAGGGGGTGAGAAATGTCACTAGCTAGCTCCTTTGTTCCCTGAGAGGTGTCTTTGGAAACACTGCCTCTCAAGGACATGCAGGAGAAGAATGAATAATTTTCTCATGCGGCCCAGGTGCTTTTTAGATCACTGTCTCCATGCTGTATGTGTCAAGGTTGTTTGCCTGCTTTCTTTCCAGGAGTACTACAGTGTCCTCCAGCCTCTACCCTGGCCAAGCCCACTGACCTTTAAAACTCCAGGCTTGGGGTGCCCGGCTGTCTGTTAGTAGAACATGAAACTCTTGATCTCAGGGCTTAGAGTTCGAGCCCCACACAGGGTGTAGAGATTACTTAAAATTGAAATCATAAGAAAAAAATCCAGAATTTAAACCCCACTGGTTGCAGGAACTCACAAAATTCAGCCCCTCTCATTTTCTAAGCCTATGGCATGGAGAAATGTTCTCCTTGTGCATTCCCCTGTGTGCTCCTCTCTGTTTCTCTCCCTCTCTCTCTTTAAATGTTTATTTATTTTTGAAAGAGAGAGAGCATGAGCAGGGAAGGGGAAGAGAGCGAGGGGGACAGGAGGTCTGAAGTAGGCTTTGTGCTGATAGCAGAGAGCCCAACGCAGGGCTCAAACTCATGAACCGTAAGATCATGACCTGAGCCAAAATCAAGAGTCAGACACTTAACTGACTGAACTACCCAGGAGCCCCCATAAAGTCATTACTTTCAAGAGCAGAAGACACAGCTGACTTTTTAAACACAGAAACAGACAGATATAGAAAGGCAGGAAAAATGAGGAGACAGAGAAATTTAACTGACTGAGACACCCAGGCGCCACTTCCTTGTGTGCTCCTCTCTAAGAACTATTTTTAATCACTGTGATTATATTTGTAAATCTCAAAATCCCCTTGTAAAGTCAAAGCATTCATTTTTATTCAGCTTATAAACACCAAAAGAAGTCACAATACAATGAGGGTCTGATAATAAAGTGTTTAATAATAAGTGAGATTACCTGTCTGATATTAAGTTATGGAAGACACTGCCATTGATTCTTACATCTTATAGGAAGACTTGGGAATATGATGTACTATTAAATTTGAGTCACATAACTGAGGTGTTACATTTGTAAAAAATATATCAAATATGTCATATAGTAAGATACTTCCCATATAACTTTCGCAAATAATTTTTTAGAGTTTATTTAAATTTTAGTTAGTTAATATACAGTGCAATATTGGTTTCAGAAGTAGAATTCAGTGATTCATCACTTACATACAACACCCAGTGCTCTTCAAAACAAGTGCCCTCCTTAATACCCATCACCCATCTAGCCCATCTCCCACCCACCTCCCTCCATCAACCCTCAGTTGGTCTCTTAATAATAGAAAACAAATAATTTTTGTTTTAAAAAGTTTTTTAAAATTATTATTCCATTAAGTTCTTTTGAGCTTTTCATTTTATTTATTTTCTATTTATTTATATTTTAATTCAAGTATAATTAACATATGGTGCTGTATTAGTTTCAGATGTACAATATAGTAATTCAAGAATTCCATACATTACTCAATGCTTATCACCATAAGTGTACTCTTAATCCCCTTTGCCTCTTGCACCCATTCCCCCACCCATCTCCTCTCTGGCAAACACCAGTTTGTTCTCTATATTTAAGAGATTTTTTTGTTTTTGTCTGTATTTTTCTTTGTTTGATTTGTTTCTTAAATTCCATATATGAGTGAAATCATATGATATCTGTCTTTGGTTTATTTCACTTAGTATTATACACTTTAGATGTATCCATGTTGTTGCAAATGGCACGATTTTATTCTTTTTTATGGTTGAGTAATTAAATGATTCTAAAGTAGTGCCAAACTATAATAAAAATTTAAGTCACTAAAAATGAAATTGTTTTGGAAAGAACAATATCAAAACATTATTATGATACAAATATACATCCAAAATATATATGTTTTGATATGTATATTATGTATTATGTATATTTTGAAATATATGTATGTGTATATTATGATACAATATACAAAACTTTTTGTAATAGAAAGTGTACTGAACCACAAAGAAGTTTTAAGTTACACAATAATGTTTGTTATATAAACCCTTTTTGGTATATTACTTCATTACGTATAAGTGAGAGTGAAAAAATTCAGCAGCTGCAATGCATTCTTCTTTACTCTACCTGTTTAGTTTTCTGAACCCTGATCCTCAGGGATCACATTGTCTACAATATGCCAGTAGATATGTGCAAAGTCAAGTGTCTCATTTAGTTTTACTATGATGTAGAGTGCTGCTTTCAATATAGTGTTACATGATTACCTCACCCTCAAATCATTTCTATTCATTGAAGACGATTTTATATTTACCTTCTTTTATGATGTCCTTTATTCTTTTTATTAGTTCTTCCCCCAACACCTCCAGCCTTTTCAATACTATATGCTTTCAGTAACTACATAGTTTAAAATGTTAACATCACTGAGAATTTAAAGTGTCAGCTCATTTTAAATTGATCCTAAGACAATGTTACAACTCAGGTTTGCAAAAGAAGGGGTGCCCCTAATATATATTTTTTTTTTTTGTCCAGTACATTCGGCCTGAGTGGTCAGTTTTATAATCATTCCCATTAAGTTTTAGAACATGGGCTGGATTGAAATTGCTTTGCATCTTGTTCAAAATTATATCAGGCAAAGACACAATATATCAGGCTTCTTCCCAGTACAATGTAGGCTTCTTCCATTTTGAAAAGTGTGGTAATTCATGAGTAATTTAACCTATAGACAGTTAAAGGTTGTAGAGTACCTCTAAGGGGCTGTTGACCTTCAGCAACTGAAAGAACGGGAACTTCAGCCTTAGTCAATATATATTTATCTTTCTATTGGGACTATTACAACTGTGAAAGTAATGCTGACCTTGAAATTTCTGGTGCAGGATGCACACAAATAAAGTTCCCTTAAGGAAAAATATAAAAATATCAAAATAGGATACTTAGATCTAAAATGCACATTCTGTAAAGATCAAAAGAAAGTATTCTGAATATTAAAATCAATGCTGAAAGCAATAAACGTATTATACCTATGACCCACTGGGTTTCCCTTAAATGAGTCTGGCTGGAACCCCATTAGACAAGAATCATAAAATTTGGAAATGTCAAGTATTTCTAATTTTCCCAAAGGTTACTTATATCAAGAGCCTGGATTGTTTTCAAGTGAACTAATTTTATTTTATTTCCCACAGTACCATAATACTACAGACATCTTAAAAATCATTGTATCCCTTATTGACTAAATGTATATGAAAAACATGCTTTTGTTTTTAATCTGGAGAAAAGATAAATGGTGATATGCTAAAACTCATTTTAGTAGTTTTCCATTTTATCTGAATATTTATATCTGGAATATTGGTTTTGGAGACTTTTTTCCCTATTGAGTATAGTTTGCATTCTCATTAGGGACCAATGGAAATATGTATATTCTTTCAGGACAGTGACTGAGGCATTAGTTACTATATAACAATTTAAGCGTGCTAAATAGTGTCCATAAAGAGTAAATTAAAATGTAAGTAAAACCCAGTAAGTAATGGAAATCCTAGGAGAATTGGCTGGGTATCCTATTCAAATAAAGTAGGAGATTTCAGGGGGGGAAAAGGAAATGCTCATTCTTTTACAAACAAATAGGAAATTAATGTACAGAGCTAATTGAAGGTAAATGTCATGCAATCTCTATCAAAATAACACCAGCATTCTTCACAGAGCTAGAACAAACAATCCTAAAATTTGCATGGAACCAGAAAAGACCCGGAATAGCCAAAGCAATCTCGAAAAAGAAAAACAAAGCAGGAGGCATCACAATCCCAGACTTCAAGCTGTATTCCAAAGCTGTAATCATCAAGACAGTAAGATACTGGCACAAGAACAGGCACTCAGATCAATGGAACAGAATAGAGATCCCAGAATGGACCTATAGACGTATGGCGAACTAATCTTTGACAAGGCAGGAAAGAATATTCAATGGCGTAAAGACAGTCTTTTTAGCAAGTGGTGCTGGGAAGTCTGGACAGCAACATGCAGAAAAACGAACCTGGACCAATTTCTTACACCATACACAAAGATAACTCAAAGTGGATGAAAGACCTAAATGTAATGCAGAAAGCCATCAAAATCCTTGAGTAAAAAGCAGGCAAGAACCTCTTTGACCTTGGCTGCAGCAACTTCATACTCAACACGTCTCCAGAGGCAAGGGAAACAAAAGCAAAAATGAACTACTGGGACCCATCAAAATAAAAAGCTTCTGCACAGCGAAGGAAACAATCAGCAAAACTAAAAGGCAACTGACAGAATGGGAGAAGATATTTGCAGACTACATATTAGATAGTATCCAAAATCTATAAAGAACTTATCAAACTCAACACCCAAAAAACAAATAATCCAGTGAAGAAATGGGTAAAAGACATGAACAGACACTTCATCAAAGAAGACATACAGATGACCAACAGACACATGAAAAGATGCTCAACATCACTCATCATCAGGGAAATACAAATCAAAACCACAATGAGATACTACCTTACACTTCTCAGAATGGCTAACATTAACAACTCAGGCAACAACAGATGTTGGCGAGGATGTGGAGAAAGAGGATCTCTTTTGCACTGCTGGTGGGAATTCAAACTGGTGCAGCCACTCTGGAAAACAGTATGGAGGTTCCTCAAAAAATTTAAAATAGAATTACCCTATGACCCAGCAATTACACTACTATGCATTTATCCAAGAGATACAGGTGTGCTGTTTCAAAGGGACACTTGCACCCTAATGTTTATAGCAGCACTATCAACAATAGCCCAAGTGTTGAAAGAGCCCAAATGTCCACTGATGGATGAATGGATAAAAAAGATGCGGTATATACATATAATGGAGTATTACTTGGCAATCAGACAGAATGAAATCTTGCCATTTGCAGCTACATGGATGGAACTAGAAGGTATTATGCTAGGTGAAATTACTTAGTCAGAGAAAGACAAATATCATATTACTTCACTCTTATGAGGACTTTAGGATACAAAACAGATGAACATAAGGGAAGGGAAGCAAAAATAATATAAAAACAGGGAGGAGGACAAAACATAAGAGACTCTTAAATATGGAGAACAAACAGAGGGTTACTAGAGGGGTTGTGGGAGGGTGGATGGGCTAAATGGGTAAAGGACATTAAGGAATCTACTCCTAAAATCATTGTTGCACTATATGCTAACTAACATGGATGTAAGTTTTAAAAAAATAATAAATTTAATAAAAATTTTAAAAAACAAAAGTAAACGTCAAGTTAGAACTTCTCACAAATGTATCTATATACTATGTAAAAATACATAGCATTTTATTTCTACAATTTCATTTTCCCAAAATGAAATATACATACACATTTTATTTCTACGATTTCATTTTCCTAAAATGATTTACACATACAGATAACTGGGGCACTATGAAAAGCTCTATAAATGATAATAGAGACATAAATGCATAGTTTTAAAAAATAAAAAAATAAAAACCTCTCAGGGTGCCTGAGTGGCTTAGTAAGTTAAGTATCTGACTCGTGACATCAGATCAGGTAGGGAATCTCACAGTCATGAAATTAAGCCCCACATCGGGCTCCATCTTAACAGCATGGAGCCTACTAAGATTCTCTATCTTTCCCTCTCTCTCTGTCCCTCCCCTGCTCGCTCGATCACGCTCTCTCTCTCTCTCTCTCTCTCAAAATAAATAAATTGAAAAATTAAACAATAAAAATATGTTTCAAAGAATCAGTGTATCTGTTGAGAGGCATGGAGTCATTTGCATGTCCCCCATTTAAATGTCATCTTTGTCACAGAGGGAGAAAACCACATGGGTCTCTTTTGTAGTTCTGTCAGCATTAAAAACCTTTAGTCCCAGAGAGGGCGGGCAAGATGGCGGAGAAGCAGAGAGCTCTGTAATCCGCACACGCCCGTATGGATTGAACTGAGAAGGACTGAAGGGATAAAACTTGGATTTGCAAGTGGGGGAAAGAAGAAACAGATGCCAGAAAGAAGACAACCTCAAAGATGGCTGAGTGAGTGACTGTGATCTGGGAAATTAGGGGACGGGCGGGTCCCGGTGGTAAAGGGGAAAGGAGCCCCCGAGCCCAACACAGGGAGAGCGCGCTGTGCCCCGGAGAGACCAGGGGAAGAGAAAGAGAGACGGAAAACGCACCTAGAACCATCTCTAAGGGAGGAAAAACTCTCGCGTCTCCCCATATATAACTGCCGGGCGCCAGGAGAGAAATCCATCCCATCTTGACTGCGAATTCTTCCTTGGGCTCAGCGGCAGCGGCATCCACTCCAAGCCGCACCGGGAGCGGCGGCGGCGCAGATAAAGGTGGCTGCGGTGCGAAAAGCGGCTCTGCGAGAAAGGCGCCTTGAAAAGCGGCAGCGGTGGCGGCGGCGGCAGCAGCGGCAGAGCTTGGAGAATACAGTTTGGCTCTCCCGCGGCACAGGGAGATCGGACTCAGAAGGGCGGCTTGCAACGCTTGGTTCCGGCAAAGCTTTAAAGCGACGCCATTCTTCCCCGCCCCCGCAAACACCAAGGCGGGGCCTCGGAGGGAGCAGCCCCCGAGACCTGACCTGACGCCAGACCACGCCCATCCGCCCAGGGGAGTTGTCTTTTTTTTTTTTTTTCTTTCCTTTTCTCTTTGCTTCTCCTTCTTTTCTGCTGCCATCCAGATATATATCCCATAGCATATTCTTATCTCTCCTCTTGGCTGGTTATATGCTTTTGGACTGCCCACAGACTTTTGCTGTCTCTGTCCCCACCTTGTTTTTCTTTTTCTTTTTGTTT
>CM053579.1:47185469-47197477 GCA_028646485.1 Cryptoprocta ferox
CAGGGAAATACAAATCAAAACCACACTGAGATACCACCTCACGCCAGTCAGAATGGCTACAATGAACAACTCAAGAGACTATAGATGCTGGCGAGGATGTGGAGAAACGGGCACCCTCCTACACTGTTGGTGGGAATGTAAACTGGGTACAGCCACTGTGGAAAATAGTGTGGAGTTTTCTCAAAAAACTATCAGTAGAACTCCCCTATTACCCAGCAATAGCACTGCTGGGGATTTACCCAAGGGATACAGAAATGCTAATGCATTGGGGCTCATGTACCCAAATGTTCGTAGCGGCACTTTCAACAATAGCCAAATCATGGAAGGAGCCTAAATGTCCATCAACTGATGAATGGATCAAAAAGATGTGGTTTATGTATACAATGGAATACTACATGGCAATGAGAAGAAATGAAATCTGGCCATTTGTAGCAAAGTGGATGGACCTCGAGGGTGTCATGCTCAGCGAAATAAGTCAGGCGGAGAAGGACAGATACCATATGTTTGCACTCATAGGTCTAACAGGAGAAACCCAACAGAGGACCATGGGGAGGGCAAGGAGGAAAAAGAGTTAGGGAGAGGGAGGGAGACAAAACACGAGAGACTCTTGAATACTGAAAACAAACTGAGGGCCGAAGGGGGAGGGGGAAAGGGGAAGGAGGTTGATGGTCATGGTGGAGGACACTTGTGGGGAAGAACACTGGGTGTTATATGGAAACCAACCTGACAATAAAGTATAATTTATTTAAAAAATTTTTTAATTAAAAAAAAGTGAGAACAGAAGCAAACGATATAGAAACAAACAACGGCAGCAACAACAACAAAAACACTAAAGCAGATCAATGAAACTAAGAGATGGTTCATTGAAAAGATAAACAAAATTGATAAACGCCTACCTAGTCTTATCAAAAAGAGAATACAAAAGAACCAAATAGATGAAATCATGAATGAAAGACGAAAGAATACTAACAACACCACAGCAATACAAACATTATAAGAGAATATTATGAAAAATTATGCCAACAAATTGGGCAATCCGGATGAAATGCACAAATTCCTAGGAACTCACACACTGTCAAAACGGAAACAGAAAGAAATAAAAAATTTGAACAATCCCATAATAAGCAAAGAAATTGAATCAGTTCCCAAAAATCTCCAAACAAACAAGAGTTCAGTGTCAGATGGCTTCCCAGGGGAAATTCTACTAGACATTTAAATAACAGTTAATAACTTTCTTCTCAATCTCTTCCAAGAAATATAAATGGAATGAAAACTTCCAAATTTATTCTATCAAGTCAACCTAACCATGATTCCATAACCAGATGAGGACCCCTACTAAAAAGGAGAAATACAGGCCAATATCCTTGATAAATATGGATGCAAAATTCTCAACAAGATACTAACAAATTGAATTCAACAGTACAATAAAAGAATTATTCATCATGATCAAGTGGAATTTATTCTTGGGCTACAGGGCTGGTTTAATATTCACAAATCAGTCAACATGGTACACCACATTGGTAAAAGAAAGGATAAGGACCATGTGATCCTGTTAATAAATGTTGAACAAAGCATTTGACAAAATACAGCATCCATTCTTGATTAAAAAAAAACTCAAGAAAATAGGAATAGAGGGAACATACCTCAACATCATAAAGGCCATATACAAAAGACCCACAGCTAATATTATCCTCAATGGGGAAAAACGCAGAGCCTTTCCCCTATGGTCAGGAACTAGACAAGGATACCCACTCTCACCATTACTGTTGAATGTAGTACTGGAAATCCTAGCCTCAACAACCATGCAATGAGAAGAAATAAAGGGCATACGATATATCAAGGAAGAATTCAAACTTTCACTATCTGCAGATGACATGAAACTCTATGTAGAAAACCTGAAAGACTCCATCAAAAAACTGCTAGAACCAATGCATGAATTCAGCTAAGTCACAGGATATAAAATCAATGTGCAGAAATCTGTTTTATTTCTATACACCAATAATGAAGCAGCAGAAAAAGAAATCAAGGAATTTATCCCATTTACAACTGCACTAAACATAATAAGATACTGAGGAAGAAACCTAACTAAAGAGATAAGAGATCTTTACTCTGAAAACTATAGAAAAACTTATGAAAGAAACCCAAGAGAACACAAGGACATGGAAAAGCATCCCATGTTCATGGATTGGAAGAACACACATTGTTAAAATGTCTACATTACCCAAGGCAAGTTACATATTTAATGCACTTCCTATCAAAATACCACCAACAGGGGCACCTTGGTGCCTCAGTCGGTTAAGAGTCCAATTTCAGCTCAGGTCATGATCTCACAGTTTGTGAGTTTGAGACGCACGTTGGGCTCTGGAGCCTGCTTCAGATTCTGTGTCTCCCTCTGTCTGTGCCCCTCTCCTGCTTGAACTCTGTCTCTATCTCTTCCAAAAATAAACATTAAAAAAATACCACCAGCATTCTTGCAGAGCTAACTCAAACAACCCTAAAATTGGTATGGAACCACAAAAGACCCCGAATAGATAAAGCAATCTAGAAAAAGAAAAATAAAACTGGACTCATCATGATTCTGTATTTCAAACTATATTCCAAAGCTCTAGTCATGAAAACAGTAAGCTACTGGCACAAAAACAGACACATTGATCAATGGAACAGAATAGAATACCCAGAAATTGACCCACAACTATATTGTCCACTCATCTTTGACAAAGCAGGAAAGAATATCCAATGGAAAAAAAACACAGTCTCTTCAACAAATGGTGTTGGGAAAACATGACAGTGACATGCAGAAGAATGAAACTGGACCACTTTCTTACACCATGCACAAAAATAAATTTAAAATGGATGAAAGATCTAAATGTGACACAGGAAACCATCAAATTCTAAAGGAGAACACAGGCAGTAACCTCTTTGATCTCAGCCAGAGCAAATTCTTTTCAGACACATTGCTGAAGACAAGGGAAACAAAAACAAACATGAACTATTGTGACCTCATCAAGATAAAAAGCTTATGTGCAGCAAAGGAAACAATCAACAAAACTAAAAGTTAGCCTGTGGAATGGAAGAAGATATTTGGAAATGACATATCTAATAAAGGGATAGTATCCAAAACTCTAGAAAGAACTTACCAAACTCAACACCCAAAAAACAAAAACAAAAACAAAAGCCCAGTGAAGAAACGGGCAAAAGACATGAATAGACACTTTTCCAAAGAATACATCCAGATGGCTAACAGAGACATGAAAAGATGGTCAATATCATTCATCATTAAGGAAATACAAATCAAAACCACATTGAGATACCACCTCACCCCTGTCAGAATGGCTAAAATTAACAACACAGTAAACAACAGGTGTTGATGAGTATGCAGAGAAAGGGGAGCTCTTTTGCACTGCTGGTGGGAACTCAAACTGGTGCAGCCACTCTGAGAACGTATGGAGGTTCCTTAAAAAAAAAACTAAAAATAGAACTTCCCTATGATTCATTAATTGCACCATTAGGTATTTGCACAAAAGATACAAAAATACAGATTTGAACGGGGTACATGAACCCCAATGTTGATCAAGCAACATTATCAACATAGCCAAACTATGATGGCTGAGTAATATTCCATTGTGTATATACCACATCTTCTTTTTCCATTCATAAGTCGATGGACACTTGGGCTTCTTCCATATTTTAGCTGTTGTAAATAATGCTTCAATAAATGTAAGGGTGTATATATCCCTTTGAATTACTGCTTTTGTATTTTTTGGATAGATACCCAATAGTGCAATTACTGGATCATAGGGTACTTCTATTTTTAACCATATGATTTCCCTCATATATGGACTTTAAGAGACAAAAAAAATGAGAAAAGGGAAAAAGAGAGATAAAAACCAAAAAACAGACTCTTAACTATAGAGAACAAACCAATGGTTACCAGATGGGAGGTGGGGAGGGAATAGGTGAAATAGGTGATGGGGATTACATTGTGCACTTGTCATGATGAGCAGTGGGTGATGAATTGAATCATTGAATCACTATATTGCACACCTGAAACTAATATAATACTATATGTTAACTATATTGGAATTGAAATTTAAAAATCCTTAAAAATCTCAAGAAGTTGCTCAACTTTGTACTGACCAAAATATACCCATGTGGAAACATGAATTTCTGCAATCTGCATGCATCCTCACTCCCAACCATAATCTTCTGAATATAAATTAGAAAATAGATGTAAACGTTGGTAAACTCTTTAGAAAAAATATAATTGACAGATGGATTTCATCTTGGTTTGTTTCCCATTTTGAGGAGTGGGTGGAGAATTGATTCCTACTTTTCTGAAACACCTTATGATTATGATTACAGCCATTTCGTTAGCTTTAAGATTGAAAACCCTAATAGACAATAGTAGTGCATGTATAAAATCAAGCAGCAAAATCCTAATGTCTCAGTGTAATTTTTAACACAAAATGACAAATCTCAAAGAACTCCATTAGAGAGCAAAAGTAAATTCTGTAGTTTCAGCTCATTTTACTCTAGTTCCACAGGTTGGTGCCTAAGATGTCATTTCTATATAAATTTTATTCCATTGTAATATACTTGTAAGTTTTATTCCTGTCTTTGGTAAAAAAAATACCAGGTACTGTGGATGAGGGCTAAAAATAATAGTGCACCCAGTCAATTGCTGAGGGCAGAAAATTTTCTCCGTGCCCCTGCAGGAGACTAGTGTATTCTCTGAATTATGAGATTTCATTATCTGTATTGTTAAGAGCTTGCACTTTTTTAAAAAACAATTGGCAGAATACTGCTAGTCACTAAAATACATGGCAGTGAAATGTCCCTTTATGTTATATGTAGAATTTAGCTGCTAAAAATTCAAGCCAAATATGGTGATAAACCAAAAAGACCTCTCACCAACACTTACACTTTTCCAAAGACAGCAGCAGTAGAGTGTAGAGTGCATAACACAAACCTGTAGGGCAGCCTAACCACACCTTCAAATACCATCCTAGATGAAGCCTACATATTAATTTTGAGGAATCATCATCGTTTTGTAACCTTAGTCTTTAGAAAACGATCTCTACTATTATTCTATATTCGGCTCAGGTAAGTAACTTTGCACCTAGTAATAACAGTCACTAAGGAGTGCTGTTTACCACTAACATGGTATTAAATCCTCAAATAAGCTTCACCTTTTACTTACCATGTGACATTGATCAAGTTGCTTAGTTTACTTTGTGCCTCAGCTGAAAAACATGGATAATGATATACCTTACTCAAAGGTTTTTGTGAATATTAAGTGAGTCAATATATATAAAGCACTTAGAAGAATTCTTGGCACATAGAGTGTTCACTAAATGTTAGTTACTATTTACTATGATTACTTTTAATTTGCACATGGGCTTTTCTCAAGGAACTAAGAAATTCGAGATTACATTTCCATTACATGAATTAAACAATGAAGTAAGTCTATGGTCTTTCGGGACATGATGGTCCTTTCGTACATGATAAAAATGAACTTAACCAGGCTCTTTTCATGCACAGAGCTGAAATCATTACTTCCTTTGGAAAAAAAATTCCTTATGCTGTCTAGTAATTCTTCTCTCCTGCCAATTATTCTCATGTACCAGTGTTCTCCGTACTACAAACACATAGAAATGAAAACAATAGTGCATAGTGGGTGTCAGAATTTAACCTGGCAGAGTGAAGTCTGTGACATTCATCTAATGAGCATTTGTTTTACCTATATTACCCATGAAGCCAATGTATGGTAAAATTTAGATCTATATTAAATTGAACTATAAATTTAGTGCCAGAAAATGGAGGGAGGTACTTAACATACTAAGCCAGGAATGCTTTTTAAACATTCAGATAATGAATATGAATAATCATGTTGGCACAGTACTATGATGGCTTTCTTACAGTACTAATAATATAATTATTGTAGAACATAATGGCTGAAAGGAATCTTAAAACCACTGATTCTGACCACATTTATAGCTGAGGTAACTGAGGCCTAAAATGATTAAATGAATAGACCAGTGATACACAAATATTGGGGACATGAAAAAACATACTAATTCATCTTTGAGAAGGCATTCAATCATTACTCTTCAAATCCTCATGTACCTTTATGACTAAAGACTGGTTACATCCCCCTTGTTACCCTATCCCAAGATTGTATTTCAGCAAAAATCATGATAAATGATATTTCCCACAGAAAGCTGAGAACTTGGGAAGTCTTTTTGTCTACTCCAAAATAAACCAATTAACTGCCCTTCACAGTGAGGTACATGTCTATATAGCACAGTGCCATAAGCTATAAAACAGGACACCAGGGTACAGGTATACAATACAGTGATTCAACAATTCCATATATCATGCAGTACTCATCACAAGTGCACTCCCAAATCCCCATCACCTATCTCACCCATCCTCCTACCCTACCCATCTGGTAAACATCAGTCTGTTCTGTATGGTTAAGACTCTCTCTTGGTTTCTCTTGCTCTCTCTCTTTTTTCCCTCTGCTCATTTAGTACATCAGATTTTATCTTTTCTTTTTTTGTACAAATTTGCTAGTTTTACTCAAATCTACATGCATCTATATATATAAATCCAGTTTTTCAAGTTGCTTCCAACATCTAAATCACAGAAATATTTTAAGCATATATTACATATAAATTACACTTAGGAAATAATTTTGTTTTCATGTGACAGGAACATAAGAGAGAAGCAGATTCTTTAGCTTTTTAAAAGATTATTCAACCATTTATGACTTCTTTATAAAATTATGCTATGCTTGATATATAATAATCTATTGTCTCTTAAATTTTGTATCCAAAAGATCTGAAAAAGATGAAAGTTTTGGAGCAATGAGGGAAGAGAATAAAGCTCATTTTATCCAAACCAAAAGAACTGTACCTAATTGTTTTTCACATGCCTTAAAAACTTCCCAGCCTTGCTTTCTACCTGATACAAGCACATTTGATTTATACTTAGTGAGTAGTTGTGGGTAGTAAGCTCTTAGAGTCACACATAGAATGAACAGCAAAGACAATGCTATCATGCTGGCATCCTGGAAGGAAACGAAACATTCTTATTCAACACCATCTCCAAAGTAATAACAACATTTTGAGTAGCTTAAACCATCCCCCAAAAGGGGATTTTTCTTTTACTCAGCTTAATTTAAAAAAAAAAAAAAACTTATTATGTAATATCATACAATGTGACCAAAATCATATCAAGTTCCTATAAATTATTTTCTAGTTGTTAATCTCCCACACGGCTGCACTCTGAATAGACAGACATGATGCATTTAATCCAAATCATCCTAAAATTAAAATAATTAAGACAGAATACTCTTGCAATGCATAGTCTTCTAACATCATTCATTGAAGCTATTTTAGGTAAGTGAGATAAAGCCCACTTTAAAAGCATTGGCTAGAAACAAGCAAGATGACAGAGAAATAGAGAGTTCCGTACTTCCCGCCTGCATCTCTCAACAAAGAAGTGCTGAAGCCAAAGGTCTCCGAACCACAAGAGGCTGGGAGGAAAAGAGACGGAGTACACTTAGAAGATAGCCTCATAGGGCTACCTCAAGAAACCAGCCAAAGTACACATGGTGGAGAGTCCCAAATATCACTACGAGTAGGTAAATAAAATAACCAAAGTCATAACAAGAGAGACCAAGGGACACCATTAAAAGAACACTTTCTGAATGGACAGGCCCTGGACAGTCTATGAGCCTCCTTTAATATAGCAGTACTCGTAGGTGCAGAGTGCATACAAGCTTTTGAAATATACAAGAGAGAGAAAACTAGCCAAAATGATAAAAGGGAAGAACACTTCTCTAAAGAAATTCCAGGAAGAAGTTACAGCTAAAGAATTGGTCAAAGCAGATATAAGCAACATAACTGACCAAGAATTTAGAACAATCATAAAATTAATCGCTGGGCTTGGAAAAAGCATAGAAGACACCAGAGACGCTATAGCTATGAAGATTATGGACCTTAAAAGTAGTTATGATGAACTAAGAAAGCTTATAAATGAGGTGCATAATAAAATGTAGGCTACCACTGCACGGATTGAAGAGGCAGAGAGGAGAATAGGTGAATTAGAAAACATAATTATAGAAAAAGTGGAAGACAAGAAAAAGAGATAAATTGATCCAGGAGCACGAAAGGAGAATTCGAGAATTGAGTGATGCAATAAAACGGAACAGTATCCCTATCATAGGAATTCCAGAAGAATAAGAAGAGAGAGAAAGGGGCTGAAGGCGTACTTGAACAAATTATAGTCGAGTACCCCAACCTGAAGAAGGAAACAAACATTAAAATCCAAGTGGACAGAGAACTCTGCTCAGACGTAACTTGAATCTATCTTCTACACAACAGATCATAGTGAAACTGGCAAAATATAAAGATAAAGAGAGAATTCTGAAAGCAGCTAGGGATAAAAGGGCCCTAACATACAAAAGGAGATCTATCAGAGTAGTTGCAGACCTATCTACTGAAAATTGGCAGTCCAGAAAGGAATGGCACGAAATCTTCAATGTGGTGAACAGGAAACCTATGCAGCCAAGAATCCTTTATCCAGCGAGCCTGTCATTCAGAACACAAGGAGAGATAAAGGTTTTCCCAAACAAACAAAAATTGAAAGAATTCATCACCACTTAACCAGCCCTACAAGAAATCCTAAGGGGGACTCCATGAAGGAAATGTTGCAAGGAATAAAAGATACCAGAGACACCACTACAAGCATGAATCCTACAGAGAACTCATGACTCTAAACCCATATTTTTCAATAATAACACTGAATGTAAATGGACTAGATGCTCCAATCAAAAGACATAGGGTATCAGAATGGATAAAAAAAAAACAAGATCCATCTATTTGCTGTCTACAAGAGACTCATTTTAGACCTAAGGACACCTTCAGATTGAAAGTGAGGGGATGGAGAAATATCTATCATGCAACTGCAAATCAAAAGAAAGCCGGAATAGCCATACTTATATTGGACAAACTGGATGTTAAAGTTACGGCAGTAATATACATAAAAAAAATTAAAAAATAAAGTTAAGGCAGTAACAAGAGATGAAGAAAGGCATTATGTAATAATTACAGGGTCTATGCACCGACTTAGGAAGCACCCAAATACATAAAACAGTTACTCACAAACAGAAACAATCTTATTGGTAAGAATGTGCTAATTGCAGGGGACTTTAATACTCCACTTACAGCCATGGATAGATCAACTAGACAGAAAATCAATTAAAAAAAAACAATGGACCTGAACGATACATTGGAACAGATGGATCTGACAGATATATTTAGAACTCTACATCCTGAGGCTATGGAATCACTTTCTTCTCAAGTGAACATGGTACACTCTCCAAGATAGATCAATACTGGGTCATAAAGCAGCCCTCAATAAATATAAAAGAATGGAGATCATACCATGCACACTTTCAGATCACAATGCTATGAAACTTGAAATCAATCACAGGAAAAAGGCTGGAAAACCTCTAAAAACATGGTGGTTAAAGGACACCCTATAGAGAATGAACAGTCCATTCAGGAAATTAACGAAAAAATTAAAAAATATCTAGAAACAAATGAAAATGAAAATACAACAATCCAAACTCTTTGGGATGCAGCAGAGGCAGCCCTAAGAGGAAAGTACATTGCGATCCAGGGCTATTTCAAGAAACTAGAAAAAGCACAAATACAAAATCTAACGGTGCACCTAAAGGAAGTAGAAGCAGAGCAGCAAGAATACCCCAAACTCAGCAGAAGAAGAGAAATAAAAAAGAACAGGGCAGAAATAAACAAAATAGAATCCAAAAAAAAAAACCAGTTGAACAGATAAATGAAACCAAGTGTTGGTTTTTTGAAAAAATAAACAAAATTGATCAACCTCTAGCCAGGCTTCTCAAAAAGAAAAGAAAGAGTACCCAAATAGACAAAATCACGAATGAAAATGGATCTATTACAACCAATCCCCCCAAAATACAAGCAATTATCAGGGAATACTATGAAAAATTATGTGCCAAGAAACTGGACAACCTAGAAGAAATGGACAATTTCTAAACACACACACACTACCAAAATTCAAACGGGAAGAGAGAGAAAATCTGAACAGACCCATAACTAGTGAAGAAATTGAATCAGTGATCAAAAGTCTCCGAACAAAGAGCCCTGGGCAAGATGGCTTCCATGGGCAATTCTACCAGACATTTAAGTCAGAATTAATACCCATTCCTCTCAAGCTCTTCCATAAAATAGAAATGTCAGGAAAACTTCTGGACTCATTCTACGAAGCCAGCATCACTTTGATTCCCAAACATGACAGAGACTCAGCAAAAAAAAACAAGAGAACTACAGGCCAATAAACTTGATGAATACGGATGCAAAAATCCTCAACAAGATACTAGAAAATCAAATTGAACAGCATATAAAAAGAATTATCCACCATGATCAGGTGGGATTCATTCCCGGGTTACAGGGCTGGTTCAATATTCGCAAATCCATCAATGTGATACATCATGTTAACAAAAGAAAAGATAAAAATCATATGATCCTGTCGATAGATGCAGAAAAATACAGCAACCTTTCTTAATAAAGACCCCCAAGAAAGTCGGGATAGAAGGAACTTACATAAACACCATAAAAGCCATTTATGAAAAGTCCACAGGTAATATCGTCCTCAATGGGGAAAAGCTGAGAGCTTTCCCCCTGAGATCAGGAACACGACAGGGATGTCCACTCTCACCACTCTTGTTTAACATAGTGCTGGGAGTCCTAGCACCAGCAATCAGACAACAAAAGAAAATAAAAGGCATCAGAATCGGCAAAGAAGAAGTCAAACTTTCACTTTTCGCAGATGACATGATACTCTACATGAAAAACCTGGCAGACTCCACAAGAAGGTTACTAGAACTGATCCATGAGTTCAGCAAAGTCGCAGGGCACAAAATCAACTTACAGAAATCGGTTGCATTTTTATACACCAATAATGAATCAACAGAAAGAGATATCAAGAAACTGATCCCATTCACAATTGCATGAAAAACCATAAAATACCTAGGAATAAACCTAACCAAAGATGTAAAGGATCTGTATGATGCAAACTATAGAAAACTTATGAAGGAAATTGAATAAGACACAAAAAAATGGAAAAACATTCAATGCTCATGGATGGGAAGAATAAATATTGTTAAAATGTCAATACTACCCAAAGCAATCTACACATTCAATGCAATCGCAATCAAAATTGCACCAGCATTTTTCTCAAAGCTAGAAAAACTATCCTAAAATTTGTATGGAACCACAAAAGACCCCGAATAGCCAAAGTAATATTTCAGAAGGAAACCAAAACGGAAGGCATCACAATCCCAGATTTTAGCTTCTACTAAAAAGCTGTCATCAACAGACTA
This sequence comes from Cryptoprocta ferox, assembly GCA_028646485.1. Classification (NCBI taxonomy): domain Eukaryota; kingdom Metazoa; phylum Chordata; class Mammalia; order Carnivora; family Eupleridae; genus Cryptoprocta; species Cryptoprocta ferox. The sequence goes on from CM053579.1 coordinate 47,196,901, forward strand.
TGGTATTGTCATAAAAACAGACACATAGACCAATTGAATAGAATAGAGAACCCGGAATTCGACTGACAAATGGATGGCCAATTAATCTTTGACAAAGCAGGAAAGAGTAACCAATGGAAAAAAAGACAGCCTCTTGAACAGGTGGTGCTGGGAGCACCACATGCAGCAACATGCAGCACATACAGCAACATGCAGAAGAATGAAACTAGACCACTCTCTTACACCATACACAAAAATAAACTCAAAATGGATGAACGACCTGAATGTGAGACAGGAAAGCATCAATACCCAAGAGGAGAAAGCAGGAAACAGCCTCCTTGATCTCAACCACAGCAATTTCCTACTTAACACTTCCACAAAGGCAAGGGAATCAAGAGCAAAAATGAACTATTGGGACCTCATGAAGATAAAAAGCTTCTGCATGGAAAGAAAACAATCAACAAACCTAATTGGCAACCGACGGAATGGGAAAAGACAGTTGCAATTGACATATTAGATAAAGGGCTTGTATCCAAAATCTACAAGGAACTCACCAAACTCCACACCCAAAAAACAAATAATCCAGTGAAGAAATGGG